>CM054946.1:11025022-11091353 GCA_029168755.2 Tillandsia fasciculata | reverse complement strand
TCTGTTGTCACGCCCCGAGTCCGCCAATTTGTACGGTCGGGCACGCCAACAGACCCCCGACCAATCGGGTACGTTAAACCTTTTTCTACCGACGCAACCCAGGAACGGTAACATCCATAATAACACAACAAGTGTATGCGGAAGCTCAATATCAGAGTACTAAAAAGCACTATAAATTTTTTTTTAAAAAATTTCATCAATAACTAAATGCGGAAATGAAAGCATACAGGCGGTGAACCATATAAATTAAACTTATTACACGTATCAATTTGAACTTGCAAATAAAATTATTACATTTTCTTTACATAATTCCTCACCATACAAGGTTCACTCAAGCAAATATAAAAAGGGTACCTCTGCTAGACCCTCTAGGTCACTATGCTGCGTGGGCCCTTGCCCCTGTCGTATGCCTCGTGTCGTCTGCATCTGATCTGTCTCGACCGCTGCATCCATTCCCGAACCTGTTGGTGGTTAGGTCACCCAGGGGTTGTGAGAACTACGAGCGAGTTCCCAGTGGGTTCAACCACCGAGAGAGAGTGTCCTACACCACTTGGTCCAATGGAAGCAATATAATAGTGGCTAGGAACTAAAATCCTCAACATCAATATGCAGCTATGCAATAATATATCACTACACTATCTGTTTACGACCATCGACCCAGCACTACTCTGTCTAGCCACACTAGGCTGCTAAGCACCAACTTCGGCCACTATGCCGCTGTATACTGGGTTTCAACTAACCCGGCCACCCTGGCCACTCTATTTTTCTTTATTCTTTAGATTCTGGTGCTTTAGTTCAAGTTAACCCTGGAAATTCTTATCCAACGGGCCCGAGCCCGGTAGTCTGCTACCATAAGATAAGATTTCTAAGGTTGCCGATAACACTCGCAAGGTGTTACCCCGTCCTGCCGGGGGGACTTGTCATACGGGACACTGCCCGATAGGGTCACTGCCCACTCTGACAAGAGTACTCTATCTACCAGTCATACGGGTCGCTGCCCGGGAGAGGGACCCTGTCCAACTCCTGACCGTTGTACGTTCGCCCCCGGAGGGTACGCCCGTTTTATCTTATTTTTTCTTTCTTTCTTTTTTTTTCTTCTTTTTATTTTAGTCTTAGCCTCTTTGCTTTTGAACACTTGCCTTTCCTTTCTTATCGAGCTTATAGCTCCCATTTTGCCACTCAAATTACTTTTCTTTTCTTCGAGCATTTAGCTCCTTGCTTTCACTTTTAGCCTTCGAAAGTACCTCGTCCGACGGGTCACTGCCCAGGGAGTCCTGATGGTTTTCCACTTGACGAGTCTCAAATTCGAAGGCGCCATGCATTTTCTTTATGCTTTTAGCCACTTTTAGCTTGCTTTTAATTTTTGCCTTTTTGCAACATTTTTTTCCTCTTATCTAGGTCTGCCATAAGGATACTAGAGAGTCTCCTGGACTTAAAATTTCTCTTTTATTTCTTTAACTCAAATTGAAGTTAAAGTTATTATCCATTTGCCCAGACACCCTATGACCTTCTAGGGTTATATTTGATCACTCTTTAACCTTGGGATCGTATCCCACTTTTGATTCCTCACTGAATCCTAGAGTAACTTAACTCTATTTTCCTGTTCCACTATTTAACTTAGAGTTACACTGACTTCTATTTCCTGTATGTTCCACTGTTATCTTAGAATTACATTGACTCTACTTTCTGTTTTCCCTTCATATATCCACACTTGATCACTCATTTTCCATCCTCTTGATTCAGTTTCGTTCTCTTGATTCCTACTGAATCCTAGAGTCAACGTTGACTCTATTTTCCTGTCTGTGAGTGTTTAAACTCTTCTAGCTCAACTTAGGTTCCCTTTACCTAAGTCCCATGTCAATGTCCTAGAGTTCCATGACTCTATGCTGACCTCTAGCTCACCTTAGGTTTCCTTTACCTAAGTTCCATGTCATACTCATCCTAGAGTTCCTTGACTCTATGTTGAACACTAGTTCTCCTTAGGTTCTCTTTACCTAAGTTCCATGTCATATACACCCTAGAGTTTTCTGACTCTATGTTGATCACTCTATCCAGTGTCCTTAGGTTATCACCTAAGACCATGCCACTCATCCTTCTAGGATAACTCCTAGTTGATGTCACTCGTAACCCTAAACTAGGTTGTCTCCTAGTCACTACCAATCAAACCCCTAAACTAGGTTTTCCTAGTCTTACTACCAACAAGTTCTGTTCCCTTATATCACATGATTCCTAGGGTTGTACCCTAACATGATCACAGTCATCAAGTAATTACTTCATTTCTACGCATGCAATTATTTTTCATATCCATCATAAAAATATATTTATCCTCTAAGTCCTTTTTGCACATGAAAATGAATTATCTCCTTTTGGCAACTGACAGTTGCATTTATCATCTGTGTCCATCTACACATACAAATTTATCCCCTATTGTGGATAAATCATAAATATCACTTTTCTCTAAATTTCTCTACACATGCACATATATCATCTGTTATTGGCAACCAACAGTTGCTCTTTCATCTGTGTTCCTCTAAACATGCAATCTTATTCATAATTACCTAACGCCTCTAACAGGCTACTATCATGCTTCGAATCGAAAAGCAAAGGAGCAAGGGGAGAGGTCACCCAATTTCGGCAGAATTCCCCACCTTGTAGTGTACCCAATTGCTTGTAGACACTTGCAATTGGTCTCCGCGCGATTCCACTTGTCTCCTCGAGCTTGCACGCAAAACGATGCACTTCTCTCGAGTCTGCACGCAAAACGGTGCACGTCCACCAAACCTGCACGCAAAACGATGCACGTCACTAAAACCCACACGCAAAACGGTGCGCGTCATTTCAGCCGGCACGCAAAACGGTGCGCGTAACTCGAATTGCACGCAAAACGGTGCACGTACCTAAATCTGCACGCAAAACGGTGTGCTACATTGGTGTCGTAACCATTGCATTGTTTTACGTAAAACTGTACGATGTATAATATTAGAGAGTGCACGCAAAACGATGCGCGACAACACAACCGCACGCAAAACGATGCACGTACCTCAAATCTGCACGCAAAACGGTGCACGCTTAACTGTAGGGTTGCACGCAAAACGGTGCATATTTTTCTATCCCTGCACGAAAACGATGTATAATATTATAAACTGCACGCAAAACGGTGCGCGATAAAATGATCTGCACGCAAAACGGTGCACGTTTAACTGTAGGTTGCACGCAAAACGGTGCATATTTTTCTATCCCTGCACGAAAAATGATGTATAATATTATAAACTGCACGCAAAACGGTGCGCGATAAAATGATCTGCACGCAAAACGGTGCAAGTTTAACTGTAAGGTTGCACGCAAAACGGTGCATATTTTTCTATCCTGCACGAAAAACGATGTATAATATTATAAACTGCACGCAAAACGGTGCGCGATAAAATGATCTGCACGCAAAACGGTGCAAGTTTAACTGTAAGGTTGCACGCAAAACGGTGCATATTTTTCTATCTCTGCACGAAAAATGATGTATAATATTATAAACTGCACACAAAACGGTGCGCGATAAAATGATCTGCACGCAAAACGGTGCAAGTTTAACTGTAAGGTTGCACGCAAAACGGTGCATATTTTTCTATCTCTGTACGAAAAACGATGTATAATATTATAAACTGCATGTAAAACCGTGCACAACAACTCAATCTGTGCGTAAAACGGAGCACGTACCTCGGATTGGCACGCAAAACGAGGCGCGCCAAAATTGTCCCCGACAGTCTGCGCAACAAAACGGCACAGTATAACTCGGTTCCTAACACGCAACACGATAATGGGGTCAAATCCAAACCCAAAGAAAGCATAAATATTGTGCCAAAAATACCGTAAAAATAACGTACCTCGTACAGCCGCGCGTCCACGAGCACGCGCGCGCGCCTCACGAAATCCTCGCTTTTTTTTCTTTTCTCCTCTCTCTCTCCTCTCTCTCTCTCTCTCACTCTCTCTGGCTCGGTTGGAGAAGAAAGGAAGAAGGAGAGAAAAATCTGCGGGGGAGAGGAAGAAGAAGAAAGAAAAAGAAGGAAAAAAGTGAAGAAAGGATGGTCCACGGGTCACGGGACCCCCAATGGTGCGCCGTGTGGCGGTCTACAAGAAGAGGGGGCGCACCCGGTCCACGCCCGCACGCGCCCACTGGCGCCCAGGCGGGACCCGCGCCAGCGCGCTCCAGCTGCGCGCCTGAGCAGCGCGCCGCGCGTCTTGGAAATCCGTTTTTGTCCGTTTTCTGTCCATTTTTCGTCCGTTTCCGTCCAAATTTGACAGGCGGGTTCGTTTCAGCTAATTTATCACAGAAAAATTTAAATTTTCACTTTGGGCCATTTCTGGGCCACCAAAAGCCTCGCTGTATCCAGAATCATTGGCGGACCCCGTTCTCACAATCCGGGTATCCGATCAACACGAAATTTTTACTGTGACCTTAAAATATAATTACGAAGCTCCCCAAATTTTCTCAGAATTTTTCGACACTGTTGGCGGAGCCCGTTTTCACTATCGGGTATCCGATCAACGCGAAACTTTTTCTGTGGTCTTAAAACATATTTACGGGGCTCCCGTAATTTTCTCGGAATTTTCCGACACTGTGAATTTTTCACTAAAAATCTGGGCCCCCTTTCTCAAATAAATTTTTAGATCTCTCCATTTTAACCCGATTTGGGCCCAACTCGCGTCCACATATTCTTTACTTCCCTAACTTTCATAACAATAGTATTTCATACCACCTTTATTTACATTTATTTATGTGCCGAAAATTCGGTACTTTACATTCTACCCCCCTTAAAATAAGTTTCGTCCTCGAAACTTGAATCACATCTCGACTCCTACTTGATCGAGAGGGAGGAATTTGCCCTCACTACTGGGCTCACTGTATATCGTGACCGGCATCAAATTGCCTGCTCGCCGAGACTACACGAGCAACTCATTCATGAATCCCTATCTCAATCCAGGGACAAACTCAGACCTGGTGTCTGGCCACTTTCACCAAGTAGGTGAAAGACACAGTTGAGCACTTGCTCTCTCCATTGCCACGAATTGCCCGTCTTTTCTTGCGAAATCTTCACTTTAATTCCGCCATCATCTTTTCACAATGAGGTTGCATCTGCAACCAGTTACTTTTACCGCATTTCCGGTCGCTCCGCTGCCTAATGTGGAGGGCAAAGGCCAATCCACGAGTCCTCAACTATCACACACGCTACTAGCGCTCTAAGTCCACGGGTTATCAGCTAACCCGATATCTCGGACTACTAATAGGTTCACAGACCACGGTCCAATAGGGGCCTATAGCCCAAAACTAGTCCAACACTGTACAATGGCTCTCACTAGCCCACAGACCCAATCGTCATACGGGTAGATCCTCACTTAGGATTACTACCCAACACTCCCACTAGGAGCTACAATACCTCAATCACCACTAGCTCTACGGCCTGGTCATATCACACTCTCAGTGTACTAATAGCCTCAATGCTCACACGTGGCATTCCACGTTCCCGGGTCATCGCTCGGACTACCGTCCCGACCAAATCTCTATCATGCCCCGCCATCAGGTCTCGGGCCGCTGTCTCTCACAGCTGACTGCGCCTGCCCACTGGGCTACAGGCCCACAGTCCACAAACATGGTCCAGGCACGGATCGTCCCAAGCGAACCCGCTAATCGTCGCCACGCGACCACTATGCTCCACTGAGCAAAACCAACTAACAAGTCGTCAATCCACGACCCAAACTCTATATCAACTCTGGCCACACTGGGCAAAGGCTAATACGCCACCTAATCAGCTCTCTCTGGCTAAACGATACTCGTGCTCCATGAGCACCCAAACAGTTGGGCGTCCTACGCCCCCACGCTAACTCGTAAAAATCCAGTGTAAGCAACTTGCTTAAACACGCGTATGACTCCTGTACACCTCTCCCAACTGGGTTGAGGCACCACAAATAACTGTCCACCAACTCTGGTGATTAACACGCGAATCCTACGGTGGCAATCCTTGCCGTTACGCCGATCCATCAAATCGGCGCCACAAAACTCCCGCTCACTTGCGAGGTTTTCGAATCTCGAAACCTGTCCGGGTCTCACCAACCCCACAATGCGGCAATTTAGCCACAAAGATAGGCCACACGGTCACTACCGTCATCAGGGCGAACTTTCGCCACCAGGCCCATAAATCTTTCTTGCCCTAACCCTTAGGACATACTTACTTGGTTCTCGCAACATAGCGATCACCATTTTCTTCGTGAGTCGGTCTCTCACTGGACCTTACTAACCACACTTTGCCAGCAACCTAGCTGACACAAGCGTAAAACACCCTATGCTGAAGGTGTTGGCTGCGCCGACAAAAGTTCGGCGGCCACTGCCATTTCTTTACTGTCGCCCCTACAGGCGGCGACGCCGTATACTCATACGTCATTTATGCAGCCTCAACTGCTGCGCTATCAGCCACTGGAGCCTATCTATCTGCTCCAACTGTCATGCTGACGCCACTCTTAGGCGTCGGAATCTGTCTTCCTGTCGGCGGAAAATTTCCGCCGACGGCAAGAAGTCTGACCTACTGTTGGACCACTCCAACAAGTGCGGTCACCTGCTATCGCAGCTCGTATACCACGTTTGACCCCGAGCCCTCTCGGGACTCGAGTCAAACAGGTGCGTTTCCCTATGTGGTGTCATCGCTACTATGCACACCACAACGAAACAACCAGCCCAAACTTAGCCATTTGAGCATCGCGCAGTCTATATACCGACAAAAAGGCTCGTCGACCCAATCATGCGAAAGTATAAGAGGGTACTCCTTTTCATCTCCAACATTACGTTGTCGGCCGCCAACGTAATATCCGAAGAATGAAAGCTCGTTGCCCTCGATCAGTCCCAACATCCTTTTTGGGAACAACAAAACCAATCAAGTACTTTCGCCCAAAATCCACACACTCTCTCGTGCTAATCCCTAGGGTCTCCCTAAGGTTGCTAACCACCTAGGACTATTCCTAGGCTCTGATACCACTCTAATCTGTCACGCCCCGAGTCCGCCAATTTGTACGGTTCGGGCACGCCAACAGACCCGCCAATCGGGTAAAACCTTTTTCTACCCGAAAGGAACGGTAACATCCATAATAACACAACAAGTGTATGCGGAAGCTCAATATCAGAGTACTAAAAATCACTATAAATTTAAAACTTTCATTCAATAACTAATGCGGAAATGAAAGCATACAGGAGTGAACCATAAATTAAACTTATTACACTTTACAATTCTGAACTTGCAAATAAATTATTACATTTCCTTTACATAATTCCTCACCATACAAGGTTCACTCAAGAAATATAAAAAGGGATACCTCTGCTAGACCCTCTAGGTCACTATGCTGCTGGGCCCTTGCCCCTGTCGTATGCCTCGCTGTCGTCTGCATCTGATCTGTCTCGACCGCTGCATCCATTCCCGAACCTGTGGGGGGGGTCACCCAAGGGGTGTGAGAACTTACGAGCGAGTTCCCAGTGGGTTCAACCACCGAGAGAGAGTGTCCTACACCACTTGGTCCAATGGAAGCAATAATAATAGTGTGCTAGGAAACTAAAATCCTCAACATCAATATGCAGCTATGCAATAATATATCACTACACTATCTGTGTACAACCATCGACCCAGCACTACTCTGTCTAGCCACACTAGGCTGCTAAGCACCAACTCGGCCACTATGCCGCTGTATACTGGGTTCAACTAACCCGGCCACCCTGGCCACTCTATTTTTCTTTATTCTTTAGATTCTGGTGCTTTAGTTCAAGTTAACCCTTGGAAATTCTTATCCAACGGGCCCGAGCCCGGTAGTCTTGCTACCATAAGATAAGATTTCTAAGGTTGCCGATAACACTCGCAAGTGTTACCCCGTCCTGCCGGGGGGACTTGTCATACGGGACACTGCCCGATAGGGTCACTGCCCAACTCTGACAAGAGTACTCTATCTACCAGTCATACGGGTCGCTGCCCGGGAGAGGGACCCTGTCCAACTCCTGACCGTTGTACGTTCGCCCCCGGAGGTACGCCCGTTTTATCTTTAATTTTCTTTCTTTTCTTTTTCTTTCTCTTTTATTTTAGTTCTTAGCCTCTTTGCTTTTGAACACTTGCTTTCCTTTCTTATTCGAGCTTATAGCTCCCTTTTTGCCACTGGCAAATCACTTTCTCTTTTCTTGAGCATTTAGCTCCTTGCTTTCACTTTTAGCCCTTCGAAAGTACCTCGTCCGACGGGTCACTGCCCAGGGAGTCCTGCTCCACTTGACGAGTCTCAAATTCGAAGGCGCCATTTACATTTTCTTTATGCTTTTAGCCACTTTTAGCTTGCTTTTAATCTTTGCCTTTTTGCAACAATTTTTCCTCTTATCCTAGGTCTTGCCATAAGGATAACCAGAGAGTCTCCTGGACTCTTAAACATTTCTCTTTTATTTCTTTAACTCAAATTGAAGTTAAAGTTATTATCCATTTGCCCAGACACCCTATGACCTTCTAGGGTTATATTTGATCAACTCTTTAACCTTGGGATCTTATCCCACTTTCCTGATTCCTCATTGAATCCTAGAGTTAACTTAACTCTATTTTCCTGTTCCACTATTAACTTAGAGTTACACTGACTCTAATTCCATGTTCCACTGTTATTTTAGAATTACATTGACTCTACTTTTCTGTTTTCCCTTTCATATCTCCACACTTGATCTATCCATTTTCCTTTTGATCACTTTCCGTTCTCTGATTCCTTACTGAATCCTAGAGTCAACTTGACTCTATTTTTCCTGTCTGTGAGTTTAAACTCTTCTAGCTCAACTTAGGTTCCCTTTACCTAAGTCCCATGTCATACCTGTCCTAGAGTTCCATGACTCTATGCTGACCTCTAGTTCACCTTAGGTTTCCTTTACCTAAGTTCCATGTCATACTCATCCTAGAGTTCCTTGACTCTATGTTGAACACTAGTTCTCCTTAGGTTCTCTTTACCTAAGTTCCATGTCATATACACCCTAGAGTTTTCTGACTCTATGTTGATCACTCTATCCAGTGTCCTTAGGTTATCACCTAAGACCATGCCACTCATCCTTCCTAGGATAACTCCTAAGTTGATGTCACTCGTCAAACCCCTAAACTAGGTTTTCTCCTAGTCTTACTACCAATCAAACCCCTATACTAGGTTTTCTCCTAGTCTTACTACCAACAAGTTCTGTTCCCTTATATCACATGATTCCTAGGGTTGTACCCTAACATGATCACAGTCATCAAGTAATTACTCATTTCTACGCATGCAATTATTTTCATATCCATCATAAAAAAATATTTATCCTCTAAGTCCTTTTTGCACATGAAAATGAATTATCTCCTTTTGGCAACTGACAGTTGCATTTATCATCTGTGTCCATCTACACATACAAATTTATCCCCTATTGTGGATAAATCATAAATATCACTTTTCCTCTAAATTTCTCTACACATGCACATATATCATCTGTTATTGGCAACCAACAGTTGCTCTTTTCATCTGTGTTCCTCTAAACATGCAATCTTATTCATAATTACCTAACGCCTCTAACAGGCTACTATCATGCTTCGAATCGAAAAGCAAAGGAGCAAGGGGAGAGGTCACCCAATTTCGGCAGAATTCCCCACCTTGTAGTGTACCCAATTGCTTGTAGACACTTGCAATTGGTCTCCGCGCGATTCCACTTGTCTCCTCGAGCTTGCACGCAAAACGATGCACTTCTCTCGAGTCTGCACGCAAAACGGTGCACGTCCACCAAACCTGCACGCAAAACGATGCACGTCACTAAAAACCCACACGCAAAACGGTGCGCGTTAAATCAACCGGCACGCAAAACGGTGCACGTACCTCGAATCTGCACGCAAAACGGTGCACGGTCTACCGTAGGGTTGCACGTAAAACGGTGCACGTTTTTCTAACCCTGTACGAAAAACGATGTATAATATTAGAGAGTGCACGCAAAACGATGCGCGACAACACAACCGGCACGCAAAACGATGCACGTACCTCAAATCTGCACGCAAAACGGTGCACGCTTAACTGTAGGGTTGCACGCAAAACGGTGCATATTTTTCTATCCCTGCACGAAAAACGATGTATAATATTATAAACTGCACGCAAAACGGTGCGCGATAAAATGATCTGCACGCAAAACGGTGCACGTTTAACTGTAAGGTTGCACGCAAAACGGTGCATATTTTTCTATCCCTGCACGAAAAACGATGTATAATATTATAAACTGCACGCAAAACGGTGCGCGATAAAATGATCTGCACGCAAAACGGTGCAAGTTTAACTGTAAGGTTGCACGCAAAACGGTGCATATTTTTCTATCCCTGCACGAAAAACGATGTATAATATTATAAACTGCACGCAAAACGGTGCGCGATAAAATGATCTGCACGCAAAACGGTGCAAGTTTAACTGTAAGGTTGCACGCAAAACGGTGCATATTTTTCTATCTCTGCACGAAAAATGATGTATAATATTATAAACTGCACACAAAACGGTGCGCGATAAAATGATCTGCACGCAAAACGGTGCAAGTTTAACTGTAAGGTTGCACGCAAAACGGTGCATATTTTTCTATCTCTGTACGAAAAATGATGTATAATATTATAAACTGCATGTAAAACCGTGCACAACAACTCAATCTGTGCGTAAAACGGAGCACGTACCTCGGATTGGCACGCAAAACGAGGCGCGCCAAAATTGTCCCCGACAGTCCGCGCAGCAAAACGGCACAGTATAACTCGGTTCCTAACACGCAACACGATAATGGGGTCAAATCTAAACCCAAAGAAAGCATAAAATTGTGCCAAAAATACCGTAAAAATAACGTTACCTCGTAAGCCGCGCCGTCCACGAGCACGCGCGCACCCACGAAATCCCCCTTTTTTTTTTCTTTTCTTCCTCTCTCTCTCTCTCTCTCTCTCTCTCCTCTCTCTCTCGGTTGGAGAAGAAAGGAAGAAGGAGAAAATGCGGGGGAGAAAGAAGAAGAAGAAAGAAAAAGGAAGGAAAAAGGGAAGAAAGGTGGTGGACCGGGTCCACCCCAATGGTGCGCCCGTGGCGGTCCACCCACAAGGGGGCGCGGTCCACGCACGCGCGCCCACTGGCGCCCATGTTGGCCCGCGCCAAGTGCGCTGCCAGCTGTGCGCCTCGCGCAGCGCGCCGCGCGTCTTGGAAATCCGTTTTTGTCCCGTTTTCTGTCCATTTTTCGTCCGTTTCCGTCCAAATTTGACAGGCGGCTTCGTTTCAGCTTAATTTACCACAGAAAAATTTAAATTTTCAGTTTGGGCCATTTCTGGGCCACCAAAAGCCTCGCTGTATCCAGAATCATTGGCGGACCCCATTCTCATAATCCGGGTATCCGATCAACACGAAACTTTTACTGTGACCTTAAAACATAATTACGAAGCTCCCCAAATTTTCTCAGAATTTTTCGACACTGTTGGCGGAGCCCGTTCTCACTATCAGGCATCCGATCAACGCGAAACTTTTTCTGTGGCCTTAAAACATATTTACGGGGCTCCCATAATTTTCTCGGAATTTTCTGACACTGTGAATTTTTCACTAAAAATCTGGGCCCCCTTTCTCAAATAAATTTTTAGATCTCTCCATTTTAACCCGATTTGGGCCCAACTCGCGTCCACATATTCTTTACTTCCCTAACTTTCATAACAATAGTATTTCATACCACCTTTATTTACATTTATTTATGTGCCGAAAATTCGGTACTTTACATTCTACCCCCCTTAAAATAAGTTTCGTCCTCGAAACTTGAATCACATCTCGACTCCTACTTGATCGAGAGGGAGGAAATCTTGCCCTCACTACTGGGCTCACTGTATATCGTGACCGGCATCAAATTGCCTGCTCGCCGAGACTACACGAGCAACTCATTCATGAATCCCTATCTCAATCCAGGGACAAACTCAGACCTGGTGTCTGGCCACTTTCACCAAGTAGGTGAAAGACACAGTTGAGCACTTGCTCTCTCAATTGCCACGAATGACCCAGTCTTTACTTGCGAAATTTCACTTTAATTCCGCCATCATTCTTTTCACAACGAGGTTGCATCTGCAACTAATTACATTTACCGCATTTCCGGTCGCTCCGCTGCCTAATGTGGAGGGCAAAGGCCAATCCACGAGTCCTCAACTATCTCACACGCTACTAGCGCTCTAAGTCCACGGGTTATCAGCTAACCCGATATCTCGGACTACTAATAGGTCCACAGACCACGGTCCAATAGGGGCCTATAGCCCAACTAGTCCAACTCTGTATAATGGCTCTCACTAGCACACAGACCCAATCGTCATACGGGTAGATCCTCACTTAGGATTACTACACCAACACTCCCACTAGGAGCTACAGTACCTCAATCACCACTAGCTCTACGGCCTGGTCATATCACACTCTCAGTGTACTAATAGCCTCAATGCTCACACGTGGCATTCCACGTCCCCGGGTCATCGCTCGGACTACCGTCCCGACCAAATCTCTATCATGCCCCGCCATCAGGTCTCGGGCCGCTGTCTCTCACAGCTGACTGCGCCTGCCCACTGGGCTACAGGCCCACAGTCCACAAACATGGTCCAGGCACGGATCGTCCCAAGCGAACCCGCTAATCGTCGCCACGCGACCACTATGCTCACTGAGCAAAACCAACTAACAAGTCGTCAATCCACGACCCAAACTCTCTATCAACTCTGGCCACACTGGGCAAAGGCTAATACGCCACCTAATCAGCTCTCTCTGGCTAAACGATACTTGTGCTCCATGAGCACCCAAACAGTTGGGCGTCCTACGCCCCCACGCTAACTCGCAAAATCCAGTGTTAAGCAACTTGCTTAAACACGCGTATGACTCCTGTACACCTCTCCCAACTGGGTTGAGGCACCACAATAACTGTTCACCAACTCTGGTGATTAACACGCAAATCCTACGGTGGCAATCCTTGCCATTACACCGATCCATCAGATCGGCGCCACAAAACTCCCGCTCACTTGCGAGGTTTTCGAATCTCGAAACCTGTCCCGGGTCTTACCAACCCCACAATGCGGCAATTTAGCCACAATGATAGGCCACACGGTCACTACCGTCATCAGGGCGAACTTTCGCCACTAGGCCCATAAATCTTTCTTGCCCTAACCCTTAGGACATACTTACTTGGTTCTCGCAACATAGCGATCACCATTTTTTCGTGAGTCGGTCTCTCACTGGACCTTACTAACCATACTTTGCCAGCAACTAGCTGACACAAGCGTAAAACACCCTATGCTGAAGGTGTTGGCTGCGCCGACAAAAGTTCGGCGGCCACTGCCACTCTTTACTGTCGCCCCTACAGGCGGCGACGCCGTATACTCATGCGTCATTTATGCAGCCTCAGCTTGCTGCGCTATCAGCCACTGGAGCCTATCTATCTGCTCCAACTGTCATGCTGACGCCACTCTTAGGCGTCGGAATCTGTCTTCCTGTCGGCGGAAAATTTCCGCCGACGGCAAGAAGTCTGACCTGCTGTTGGACCACTCCAACAAGTGCGGTCACCTGCTATCGCAGCTCGTGTACCTCGTTTGACCCCGAGCCCTCTCGGACTCGAGTCAAACAGGTGCGTTTCCCTATGTGGTGTCATCGCTAATATGCACACCACAACGAAACAACCAGCCCAAACTTAGCCATTTGAGCAACGCGCAATCTATATACCGACAAAAAGGCTCGTCGACCCAATCATGCGAAAGTATAAGAGGGTACTCCTTTTCATCTCCAACATTACGTTGTCGGCCGCCAACGTAATATCCGAAGAATGAAAGCTCGTCGCCCTCGATCAGTCCCAACATCCTTTTTGGGAACAACAATAACCAATCAAATACTTTCGCCCAATAATCCACACACTCTCTCGTGCTAATCCCTAGGGTCTCCCTAAGGTTGCTAACCACCTAGGACTATTCCTAGGCTCTGATACCACTCTAATCTGTCACGCCCCGAGTCCGCCAATTTGTACGGTTCGGGCACGCCAACAGACCCGCCAATCGGGTAAAACCTTTTTCTACCCGAAAGGAACGGTAACATCCATAATAACACAACAAGTGTATGCGGAAGCTCAATATCAGAGTACTAAAAATCACTATAAATTTAAAACTTTCATTCAATAACTAATGCGGAAATGAAAGCATACAGGAGTGAACCATAAATTAAACTTATTACACTTTACAATTCTGAACTTGCAAATAAATTATTACATTTCCTTTACATAATTCCTCACCATACAAGGTTCACTCAAGAAATATAAAAAGGGATACCTCTGCTAGACCCTCTAGGTCACTATGCTGCTGGGCCCTTGCCCCTGTCGTATGCCTCGCTGTCGTCTGCATCTGATCTGTCTCGACCGCTGCATCCATTCCCGAACCTGTGGGGGGGGTCACCCAAGGGGTGTGAGAACTTACGAGCGAGTTCCCAGTGGGTTCAACCACCGAGAGAAAGTGTCCTACACCACTTGGTCCAATGGAAGCAATAATAATAGTGTGCTAGGAAACTAAAATCCTCAACATCAATATGCAGCTATGCAATAATATATCACTACACTATCTGTGTACAACCATCGACCCAGCACTACTCTGTCTAGCCACACTAGGCTGCTAAGCACCAACTCGGCCACTATGCCGCTGTATACTGGGTTCAACTAACCCGGCCACCCTGGCCACTCTATTTTTCTTTATTCTTTAGATTCTGGTGCTTTAGTTCAAGTTAACCCTTGGAAATTCTTATCCAACGGGCCCGAGCCCGGTAGTCTTGCTACCATAAGATAAGATTTCTAAGGTTGCCGATAACACTCGCAAGTGTTACCCCGTCCTGCCGGGGGGACTTGTCATACGGGACACTGCCCGATAGGGTCACTGCCCAACTCTGACAAGAGTACTCTATCTACCAGTCATACGGGTCGCTGCCCGGGAGAGGGACCCTGTCCAACTCCTGACCGTTGTACGTTCGCCCCGGAGGTACGCCCGTTTTATCTTTAATTTTCTTTCTTTTCTTTTTCTTTCTCTTTTTATTTTAGTTCTTAGCCTCTTTGCTTTTGAACACTTGCTTTCCTTTCTTATTCGAGCTTATAGCTCCCTTTTTGCCACTGGCAAATCACTTTCTCTTTTCTTGAGCATTTAGCTCCTTGCTTTCACTTTTAGCCCTTCGAAAGTACCTCGTCCGACGGGTCACTGCCCAGGGAGTCCTGCTCCACTTGACGAGTCTCAAATTCGAAGGCGCCATTTACATTTTCTTTATGCTTTTAGCCACTTTTAGCTTGCTTTTAATCTTTGCCTTTTTGCAACAATTTTTCCTCTTATCCTAGGTCTTGCCATAAGGATAACTAGAGAGTCTCCTGGACTCTTAAACATTTCTCTTTTATTTCTTTAACTCAAATTGAAGTTAAAGTTATTATCCATTTGCCCAGACACCCTATGACCTTCTAGGGTTATATTTGATCAACTCTTTAACCTTGGGATCTTATCCCACTTTCCTGATTCCTCATTGAATCCTAGAGTTAACTTAACTCTATTTTCCTGTTCCACTATTAACTTAGAGTTACACTGACTCTAATTCCATGTTCCACTGTTATTTTAGAATTACATTGACTCTACTTTTCTGTTTTCCCTTTCATATCTCCACACTTGATCCACTTTCCATTCTCCTGATTCCTTACTGAATCCTAGAGTCAACTTGACTCTATTTTCCTGTCTGTGAGTTTAAACTCTTCTAGCTCAACTTAGGTTCCCTTTACCTAAGTCCCATGTCATACCTGTCCTAGAGTTCCATGACTCTATGCTGACCTCTAGTTCACCTTAGGTTTCCTTTACCTAAGTTCCATGTCATACTCATCCTAGAGTTCCTTGACTCTATGTTGAACACTAGTTCTCCTTAGGTTCTCTTTACCTAAGTTCCATGTCATATACACCCTAGAGTTTTCTGACTCTATGTTGATCACTCTATCCAGTGTCCTTAGGTTATCACCTAAGACCATGCCACTCATCCTTCCTAGGATAACTCCTAAGTTGATGTCACTCGTCAAACCCCTAAACTAGGTTTTCTCCTAGTCTTACTACCAATCAAACCCCTATACTAGGTTTTCTCCTAGTCTTACTACCAACAAGTTCTGTTCCCTTATATCACATGATTTCTAGGGTTGTACCCTAACATGATCACAGTCATCAAGTAATTACTCATTTCTACGCATGCAATTATTTTCATATCCATCATAAAAATAATATTTATCCTCTAAGTCCTTTTTGCACATGAAAATGAATTATCTCCTTTTGGCAACTGACAGTTGCATTTATCATCTGTGTCCATCTACACATACAAATTTATCCCCTATTGTGGATAAATCATAAATATCACTTTTCCTCTAAATTTCTCTACACATGCACATATATCATCTGTTATTGGCAACCAACAGTTGCTCTTTTCATCTGTGTTCCTCTAAACATGCAATCTTATTCATAATTACCTAACGCCTCTAACAGGCTACTATCATGCTTCGAATCGAAAAGCAAAGGAGCAAGGGGAGAGGTCACCCAATTTCGGCAGAATTCCCCACCTTGTAGTGTACCCAATTGCTTGTAGACACTTGCAATTGGTCTCCGCGCGATTCCACTTGTCTCCTCGAGCTTGCACGCAAAACGATGCACTTCTCTCGAGTCTGCACGCAAAACGGTGCACGTCCACCAAACCTGCACGCAAAACGATGCACGTCACTAAAAACCCACACGCAAAACGGTGCGCGTTAAATCAACCGGCACGCAAAACGGTGCACGTACCTCGAATCTGCACGCAAAACGGTGCACGGTCTACTGTAGGGTTGCACGTAAAACGGTGCACGTTTTTCTAACCCTGTACGAAAAACGATGTATAATATTAGAGAGTGCACGCAAAACGATGCGCGACAACACAACCGGCACGCAAAACGATGCACGTACCTCAAATCTGCACGCAAAACGGTGCACGCTTAACTGTAGGGTTGCACGCAAAACGGTGCATATTTTTCTATCCCTGCACGAAAAACGATGTATAATATTATAAACTGCACGCAAAACGGTGCGCGATAAAATGATCTGCACGCAAAACGGTGCACGTTTAACTGTAAGGTTGCACGCAAAACGGTGCATATTTTTCTATCCCTGCACGAAAAACGATGTATAATATTATAAACTGCACGCAAAACGGTGCGTGATAAAATGATCTGCACGCAAAACGGTGCAAGTTTAACTGTAAGGTTACACGCAAAACGGTGCATATTTTTCTATCCCTGCACGAAAAACGATGTATAATATTATAAACTGCACGCAAAACGGTGCGCGATAAAATAATCTGCACGCAAAACGGTGCAAGTTTAACTGTAAGGTTGCACGCAAAACGGTGCATATTTTTCTATCTCTGCACGAAAAACGATGTATAATATTATAAACTGCACACAAAACGGTGCGCGATAAAATGATCTGCACGCAAAACGGTGCAAGTTTAACTGTAAGGTTGCACGCAAAACGGTGCATATTTTTCTATCTCTGTACGAAAAATGATGTATAATATTATAAACTGCATGTAAAACCGTGCACAACAACTCAATCTGTGCGTAAAACGGAGCACGTACCTCGGATTGGCACGCAAAACGAGGCGCGCCAAAATTGTCCCCGACAGTCTGCGCAACAAAACGGCACAGTATAACTCGGTTCCTAACACGCAACACGATAATGGGGTCAAATCTAAACCCAAAGAAAGCATAAAATTGTGCCAAAAATACCGTAAAAATAACGTTACCTCGTAAGTCGCGCCGTCCACGAGCCACGCGCGTCGCAACGAAATCCCCCAACTTTCTCTCTCTCTCTCTCTCTCTCTCTCTCTCTCTCTCTCTCTTGCTCGGTGTGGAGAAGAAAAGGAGAAGGAGAGAATGGGGGGGAGAGAAGAAGAAGAAAGAAAAAGAAGAAAAGAAGGAGAGGGTCCATTGGACCCGGTCCACGAGATCCTCCAATGGGGAACCGCCATGTGGCGGTCCACAAATTCAAAATTTGGCGCGCACCCCGCGCGCCCACGCCGCGCGGCAGTGCGCGCGCCAGTGCAGTGCCAGCTGTGCACCTTGCGCAGCGCGCCGCGCGCGTTGGAAATCCGTTTTTGTTCCGTTTTCTGTCCATTTTTCGTCCGTTTCCGTCCAAATTTGACAGGCGGCTTCGTTTCAGCTTAATTTACCACAGAAAAATTTAAATTTTCAGTTTGGGCCATTTCTGGGCCACCAAAAGCCTCGCTGTATCCAGAATCGCTGGCGGACCCCGTTCTCACAATCCGGGTATCCGATCAACCGAAATTTTTACTGTGACCTTAAAACATAATTACACAGCTCCCATAATTTTCTCAGAATTTTTCGACACTGTTGGCGGAGCCCGTTTTCACTATCCGGCCTCCGATCAACGCGAAACTTTTTCTGTGGTCTTAAAACATATTTACGGGGCTCCCGTAATTTTCTCGGAATTTTCCGACACTGTGAATTTTTCACTAAAAATCTGGGCCCCCTTTCTCCAATAAATTTTTAGATCTCTCCATTTTAACCCGATTTGGGCCCAACTCGCGTCCACATATTCTTTACTTCCCTAACTTTCATAACAATAGTATTTCATACCACCTTTATTTACATTTATTTATGTGCCGAAAATTCGGTACTTTACATTCTACCCCCCTTAAAATAAGTTTCGTCCTCGAAACTTGAATCACATCTCGACTCCTACTTGATCGAGAGGGAGTAAATCTTGCCCTCACTACTGGGCTCCCTGTATATCGTGACCGGCATCAAATTGCCTGCTGGTCGAGACTACACGAGCAACTCATTCATGAATCCCTATCGCAATTCAGGGACAAATACAGACCTGGTGTCTGGCCACTTTCACCAAATAGGTGAAAGACACAGTTGCGCACTTGTTCTCCATTGCCACGAATTGCCCCGTCTTTTCTTGCGAAATCTTCACTTTGATTCCGCCATCATCTTTTCACAATGAGGTTGCATCTGCAACCAGTTACATTTATCGCATATTCCGGTCGCTCCGCTGCCTAATGTGGAGGGCAAGGCCAATCCACGAGTCCTCAACTATCATACACGCTACTAGCGCTCTAAGTCCACGGGTTATCAGCTAACCCGATATCTCGGACTACTAATAGGTTCACAGACCACGGTCCAATAGGGGCCTATAGCCCAACTAGTCCAACACTGTACAATGGCTCTCACTAGCACACAGACCCAATCGTCATACGGGTAGATCCTCACTTAGGATTACTACCCAACACTCCCACTAGGAGCTACAATACCTCAATCACCACTAGCTCTACGGCCTGGTCACATCACACTCTCAGTGTACTAATAGCCTCAATGCTCACACGTGGCATTCCACGTCCCCGGGTCATCGCTCGGACTACCGTCCCGACCAAATCTCTATCATGCCCCGCCATCAGGTCTCGGGCCGCTGTCTCTCACAGCCGACTGCGCCTGCCCACTGGGCTACAGGCCCACAGTCCACAAACATGGTCCAGGCACGGATCGTCCCCAAGCGAACCCGCTAATCGTCGCCACGCGACCACTATGCTCACTGAGCAAAACCAACTAACAAGTCGTCAATCCACGACCCAAACTCTCTATATCAACTCTGGCCACACTGGGCAAAGGCTAATACGCCACCTAATCAGCTCTCTCTGGCTAAACGATACTCGTGCTCCATGAGCACCCAAACAGTTGGGCGTCCTACGCCCCCACGCTAACTCGTAAAAATCCAGTGTCAAGCAACTTGCTTAAACACGCGTATGACTCCTGTACACCTCTCCCAACTGGGTTGAGGCACCACAAATAACTGTCCACCAACTCTGGTGACTAACACGCGAATCCTACGGTGGCAATCCTTGCCGTTACGCCGATCCATCAAATCGGCGCCACAAAACTCCCGCTCACTTGCGAGGTTTTCGAATCTCGAAACCTGTCCCGGGTCTCACCAACCCCACAATGCGGCAATTTAGCCACAAAGATAGGCCACACGGTCACTACCGTCATCAGGGCGAACTTTCGCCACTAGGCCCATAAATCTTTCTTGCCCTAACCCTTAGGACATACTTACTTGGTTCTCGCAACATAGCGATCACCATTTTCTTCGTGAGTCGGTCTCTCACTGGACCTTGCTAACCACACTTTGCCAGCAACCTAGCTGACACAAGCGTAAAACACCCTATGCTGAAGGTGTTGGCTGCGCCGACAAAAGTTCGGCGGCCACTGCCATTTCTTTACTGTCGCCCCTACAGGCGGCGACGCCGTATACTCATTCGTCATTTATGCAGCCTCAACCTGCTGCGCTATCACCACTGGAGCCTATCTATCTGCTCCAACTGTCATGCTGACGCCACTCTTAGGCGTCGAAACCTGTCTTCCTGTCGGCGGAAAATTTCCGCCGACGGCAAGAAGTCTGACCTACTGTTGGACCACTCCAACAAGTGCGGTCACCTGCTATCGCAGCTCGTGTACCACGTTTGACCCCGAGCCCTCTCGGGACTCGAGTCAAACAGGTGCGTTTTCCTATGTGGTGTCATCGCTACTATGCACACCACAACGAAACAACCAGCCCAAACTTAGCCATTTGAGCATCGCGCAGTCTATATACCGACAAAAAAGCTCGTCGACCCAATCATGCGAAAGTATAAGAGGGTACTCCTTTTCATCTCCAACATTACGTTGTCGGCCGCCAACGTAATATCCGAAGAATGAAAGCTCGTTGCCCTCGATCAGTCCCAACATCCTTTTTGGGAACAACAAAAACCAATCAAGTACTTTCGCCACCACCCACACACTCTCTCGTGCTAATCCCTAGGGTCTCCCTAAGGTTGCTAACCACCTAGGACTATTCCTAGGCTCTGATACCACTCTAATCTGTCACGCCCCGAGTCCGCCAATTTGTACGGTTCGGGCACGCCAACAGACCCGCCAATCGGGTAAAACCTTTTTCTACCCGAAAGGAACGGTAACATCCATAATAACACAACAAGTGTATGCGGAAGCTCAATATCAGAGTACTAAAAATCACTATAAATTTAAAACTTTCATTCAATAACTAATGCGGAAATGAAAGCATACAGGAGTGAACCATAAATTAAACTTATTACACTTTACAATTCTGAACTTGCAAATAAATTATTACATTTCCTTTACATAATTCCTCACCATACAAGGTTCACTCAAGAAATATAAAAATGGATACCTCTGCTAGACCCTCTAGGTCTCTATGCTGCTGGGCCCTTGCCCCTGTCGTATGCCTCGCTGTCGTCTGCATCTGATCTGTCTCGACCGCTGCATCCATTCCCGAACCTGTGGGGGGGGTCACCCAAGGGGTGTGAGAACTTACGAGCGAGTTCCCAGTGGGTTCAACCACCGAGAGAAAGTGTCCTACACCACTTGGTCCAATGGAAGCAATAATAATAGTGTGCTAGGAAACTAAAATCCTCAACATCAATATGCAGCTATGCAATAATATATCACTACACTATCTGTGTACAACCATCGACCCAGCACTACTCTGTCTAGCCACACTAGGCTGCTAAGCACCAACTCGGCCACTATGCCGCTGTATACTGGGTTCAACTAACCCGGCCACCCTGGCCACTCTATTTTTCTTTATTCTTTAGATTCTGGTGCTTTAGTTCAAGTTAACCCTTGGAAATTCTTATCCAACGGGCCCGAGCCCGGTAGTCTTGCTACCATAAGATAAGATTTCTAAGGTTGCCGATAACACTCGCAAGTGTTACCCCGTCCTGCCGGGGGGACTTGTCATACGGGACACTGCCCGATAGGGTCACTGCCCAACTCTGACAAGAGTACTCTATCTACCAGTCATACGGGTCGCTGCCCGGGAGAGGGACCCTGTCCAACTCCTGACCGTTGTACGTTCGCCCCCGGAGGTACGCCCGTTTTATCTTTAATTTTCTTTCTTTTCTTTTCTTTCTCTTTTTATTTTAGTTCTTAGCCTCTTTGCTTTTGAACACTTGCTTTCCTTTCTTATTCGAGCTTATAGCTCCCTTTTTGCCACTGGCAAATCACTTTCTCTTTTCTTGAGCATTTAGCTCCTTGCTTTCACTTTTAGCCCTTCGAAAGTACCTCGTCCGACGGGTCACTGCCCAGGGAGTCCTGCTCCACTTGACGAGTCTCAAATTCGAAGGCGCCATTTCATTTTCTTTATGCTTTTAGCCACTTTTAGCTTGCTTTTAATCTTTGCCTTTTTGCAACTATTTTTCCTCTTATCCTAGGTCTTGCCATAAGGATAACTAGAGAGTCTCCTGGACTCTTAAACATTTCTCTTTTATTTCTTTAACTCAAATTGAAGTTAAAGTTATTATCCATTTGCCCAGACACCCTATGACCTTCTAGGGTTATATTTGATCAGCTCTTTAACCTTGGGATCTTATCCCACTTTCCTGATTCCTCATTGAATCCTAGAGTTAACTTAACTCTATTTTCCTGTTCCACTATTAACTTAGAGTTACACTGACTCTAATTCCATGTTCCACTGTTATTTTAGAATTACATTGACTCTACTTTTCTGTTTTCCCTTTCATATCTCCACACTTGATCTATCTCATTTTTCCTTTCATGTCACCACACTTGATCTACTTTCCGTTCTCTTGATTCCTTACTGAATCCTAGAGTCAACTTGACTCTATTTTTCCTGTCTGTGAGTTTAAACTCTTCTAGCTCAACTTAGGTTCCCTTTACCTAAGTCCCATGTCATACCTGTCCTAGAGTTCCATGACTCTATGCTGACCTCTAGTTCACCTTAGGTTTCCTTTACCTAAGTTCCATGTCATACTCATCCTAGAGTTCCTTGACTCTATGTTGAACACTAGTTCTCCTTAGGTTCTCTTTACCTAAGTTCCATGTCATATACACCCTAGAGTTTTCTGACTCTATGTTGATCACTCTATCCAGTGTCCTTAGGTTATCACCTAAGACCATGCCACTCATCCTTCCTAGGATAACTCCTAAGTTGATGTCACTCGTCAAACCCCTAAACTAGGTTTTCTCCTAGTCTTACTACCAATCAAACCCCTATACTAGGTTTTCTCCTAGTCTTACTACCAACAAGTTCTGTTCCCTTATATCACATGATTTCTAGGGTTGTACCCTAACATGATCACAGTCATCAAGTAATTACTCATTTCTACGCATGCAATTATTTTCATATCCATCATAAAAAATATATTTATCCTCTAAGTCCTTTTTGCACATGAAAATGAATTATCTCCTTTTGGCAACTGACAGTTGCATTTATCATCTGTGTCCATCTACACATACAAATTTATCCCCTATTGTGGATAAATCATAAATATCACTTTTCCTCTAAATTTCTCTACACATGCACATATATCATCTGTTATTGGCAACCAACAGTTGCTCTTTTCATCTGTGTTCCTCTAAACATGCAATCTTATTCATAATTACCTAACGCCTCTAACAGGCTACTGTCATGCTTCGAATCGAAAAGCAAAGGAGCAAGGGGAGAGGTCACCCAATTTCGGCAGAATTCCCCACCTTGTAGTGTACCCAATTGCTTGTAGACACTTGCAATTGGTCTCCGCGCGATTCCACTTGTCTCCTCGAGCTTGCACGCAAAACGATGCACTTCTCTCGAGTCTGCACGCAAAACGGTGCACGTCCACCAAACCTGCACGCAAAACGATGCACGTCACTAAAAACCCACACGCAAAACGGTGTGCGTCATTTTAGTCTGCACGCAAAACGGTGCGCGTTAAATCAACCGGCACGCAAAACGGTGCACGTATCTCGAATCTGCACGCAAAACAGTGCACGGTCTACGGAAGGGTTGCACGTAAAACGGTGCACGTTTTTCTAACCCTGTACGAAAAACGATGTATAATATTAGGATCGGCACGCAAAACGGTGCGCGACAACACGGTCGGCACGTAAAACGGTGCACGTACCTCAAATCTGCACGCAAAACGGTGCACGCTTAACCATAGGGTTGCACGCAAAACGGTGCATATTTTTTCTATCCCTGCACGAAAAATAATGTATAATATTATAAACTGCACGCAAAACGGTGCGTGATAAAATGATCTGCACGCAAAACGATGCAAGTTTAACTGTAAGGTTGCACGCAAAACGGTGTATATTTTTCTATCTCTGTACGAAAAATGATGTATAATATTATAAACTGCACACAAAACGGTGCGCGATAAAATGATCTGCACGCAAAACGGTGCAAGTTTAGCTGTAAGGTTGCACGCAAAACGGTGCATATTTTTCTATCTCTGTACGAAAAACGATGTATAATATTATAAACTGCACGCAAAACTGTGCGCGATAATATAAGTTGCACGCAAAACGGAGCACATACCTCGATTTGGCACGTAAAACGGTGCACTTTTCTTTTTTAACGTTGCACGCAAAACGGTGCACGTTTTCCGAGTTTGCGCCCAAAACTGTACATTTTTGTCGAATCCGCACGTAAAACGGTGCATTTCTCTACAACTTGCACGCAAAACGAGACGCGCCAAAAATACCCGGGACAGTCCGTGCAGCAAAACGGCACAGTAAACACGGTCCCTAATACGCACGTGGGCATGGGGTCAAATCCAAAATTCAAAAGAAAACCTCAAAACTGTGCCAAAAATACCGCAAAAATAATACGCGGGACATACCTCGATAATGCCGCGTCGTCCATCTGATTTTTGGAACACTTTGTGCGCTTCACGAGGTCCACGGCGCGTCGCAAAAATCCCCAAAATCTCCTACCTCTCTCTCTCTCTCTCTCTCTCTCTCTCTCTTGCTCGGGTGTGGAGAAGAAAAGGGAGAAAAGAGAATGGGCGCGGAGAGAAGGAAGAAAGAAAAAGAAGAAAAGAAGGAGAGGGTCCATTGGACCCGGTCCACGAGATCCTCCAATGGGGAACCGCCATGTGGCGGTCTACATTTCAAATTCAAAATTTGAAATTCCCCCCGCGCGCCTGCGCCACGCGGGCCTCAGTGCGCGCGCCTCAGTGCCAGCTGTGCACCTTGCGCAGCGCGCCGCGCGCGTTGGAAATCCGTTTTTGTTCCGTTTTCTGTCTATTTTTTGTCCGTTTCCCTCCAAATTTGACAGGCGGCTTCGTTTCAACTTAATTTACCACAGAAAATTTTAAATTTTCAGTTTTGACTATTTCTGGGCCACCAAAAGCCTCGCTGTATCCAGAATCGCTGGCGGACCCCGTTCTCGCAATCCGGGTATCCGATCCACGCGAAATTTTTACTGTGACCTTAAAACATAATTACACGGCTCCCATAATTTTCTCAGAATTTTTCGACACTGTTGGCGGAGCCCGTTCCCACTATCCGGCCTCCGATCAACGTGAAGCTTTTTCTGTGACCTTAAAACATATTTACGGGGCTCCCGTAATTTTTTCGAAATTTTCTGACACTGCAAATTTTTCACTAAAAATCCGGGCCCCCTTTCTCCAATAAATTTTTATATCTCTCCATTTTAACCCCATTTGGGCCCAACGCGCATCCACATATTCTCTACTCCCCTAACTTTCGTAACAATAGTATTTCATACCACCTTTATTTACATTTATTTATGGGCCGAAAATCCGGTACTTTACACACGGTACCCGTAGCTTTCGTCCCGAAACAGAAACAGAAAAGGCCCCTAGAAGGAATAACAGCTCGACATGCAACTCACTAGCCGGGTATACTCCACAACCGGCAACAATGAAGGGTCCGAGAACCCCGAAAGACTAGAACCTACAAACCAAATCAAACAAGAACAGGCTCCAGGCATAGCCCCTCGTTGTTCTCGACCCAGAGAAAAGGCAGCCCTTAGAACCCAGACCACTCGAACCATCTCGAGTGGGTAAGTTTATAGGAAAAGGTGACACTTATTACTGAAAGCCATTTGCTCTAAGAGAAATCCATTTTTAATAATTTTTAGTTCTTTTTAGGAAAACAAATTTGAAAACAAGTTTTATATCCAAACCTCGAACAAACCTTCGTCCAATCAAACAAGAACAGACTCAGGCGATCCTACGATGCTTGGAAGAAAATATTGGTTGACTAAAAATCATGTGTGTGTCCAAAAAGGTTCTGGGTTCAGGGTCCTGCTGTCACAGGTACACTACTGCCACTACAACTGTAGCGACACCCAAATCGAAGAACACGACATCTCGGGATCACCGTCTACCCAAACGGCTCCCGCCATAAATAAACGATTAGCTATATCTACCAGACTCCACTCGGCCCCCAAGCACGAGTGTAATATGCATCCCACACTAAGAAGAAACTCGACCGCTCGGCCCACTACCCGGGCGAGGAAGACACTATGTCCAGAAATAGAAGAACAGTGTGGATGTCTAAAGCATAAATAAACCTAGCCCAGTTGAGGGTTTTCTATTAGTCTGGTTACAAATGCAACATATACCGGGGTGCTAGGTCAAGTTCCAATAATAGAATTAGTTATCTAAAGCAGGATCAGGAAATAGCAACTAATAAGATATCAAACATGATACAGGAAAGATAACATCTCCCTCTCTAACATGCATCCTAATCCATCTCATACATGCATGTTTCTATATTATAGAATTAGTAGGAAATCCACTGGTTTTGGAGGCGAAGGAACCCACCTGAAAGTGCTAAACGGTCCAAAGTCCCAACATGCAGAAACTGTACCGGAACAATCCACAGATTCTCACAAATTTATCTGCCCCAAAAACTCCCACAAATACCCTTGGATACAAAAATAGAGTCCAATATTACAATTTATACAACATTCCAAGAGTGCTGTCCAAGTTGAAACTTCAGTCCCAAAGAAATAATATTTTCACCTACAGAAAGGACTCCAAAAAATCCAACAAAAATACTGCTACGTGCGTCGCGTCGAGCCCTTCGAAACGAGTACCTGTACGTTCCAATCCAAGTTTCGTACATCAAGATAAAAATCCGACAAAGTGACTCTCTAAAAAGAATCCTGTACAAAATCTGTAGCACTTAGCTCTGGAAACAGGGATTTTTCACCTTCGAAAAAAACTCAAAAAAATCCAGGAAAATTCAAGGACGTTCCTTGCGATGTGTACATGCAAAACGACTAATGGCACGCCTCCATCCGATGCCTGTGTGCGGAGATATCGCCGAAAAACCAAGGTGCTATCCAAAACACCGCAGTAGAAGATGGGTCATAAAAAGGCTCAAAGAACTCCGAGAAAAACTCGAGGGAAAACTCAAATCACAAAGATCGTAGCCCTACCTGTCGTGAAGCCAAGGCGCAAGAATCGACGAAAACGGTGGTCGGAGTGAGCCGGGGGAGTCCTCGCACCGAAACGCGACGAAGTGTTACGGCATTTTGGTGTTGGCATATTTCGTGAGTCAAGTCAGTGAGTTGAGTCGGAGTCTTAAAGGGATCAAATTGTCAATCAGCAATCAAAGACTTAGAGAAGATTCAACAAGAGCTCAAGTTGACACTCAATGTCTTGAGTCTTGAAGATTGAAGATGAAGAATTGTGGATCAGTTACATCAATCTCAAGAAGAAAGTATTCAAAAGGATCAGGTATGTTTAACTAAATAATTTTGGTGATCCGAATACTTTCTTATAGTGTAGAAACACTTGGATGAATTTTTAATTGCATAAAAATCAAAAACTGGACATGGGACATGTTCAGGATCCGGATCAGATCTTGCAATCCGGATCCCGAAGGGTACTTGTTCATTGGCAATTTCAATCCGGATCCTAGGCCATTCCGATCCGGATCCCGAACATGGGATTTTGCTGAATTGCATGAACGATCCGGATCGGACCTTGCAATCCGGATCCCGAACCCTTGGTTTTCTGGAATCGTCAATCTCGTTACGACGATCCGGATCGCAGTAAATCCGATCCGGATCGCCGTCCTGAAAAATTCCAGATAAGGTATGTTTTTGATTCTTATCTCTTTCCAAAGGTTTCTAAACTATAAATAGACATTTAGGGTTTCTCAAAAACGTGGGAGCTATACCTATGATTTTATAAAACAGTTGAGAGCAACCCTAGAGGCTAGGTTTTTACCGTTCTTCTTTATAGCCTCTTTTAGGTCAATTCGACGGTTCTTCCAAGATCTATCTTTTGTCGAATTGATCTAGTCTTTGCTTAGAGATTCCTTCTACGGTTCTTCATTGATAATCTAAGCAAAGGATCACCATCGAAGCCAATATTCTTACCGGCTGAGTTTGCGTCGTGGATTCGACGTGGCATCGTGGATTCGGTGTGCTAAAGGCGTTTCGTGGATTCGAAACGTGTGCTCGTGGATTCGAGTGGCGTTCGTGGATTCGAACGTGTGCAGTGGACGTGCAATCGGTGGAGCGCAAGGTCCGAAGAAGTTGAAGGAGGGGTTGAATCCGTGGAGACGGTAATCACCTTGTTATTCTTCTTTTCTTAGTGGATTGTTATTGCGTGGACATCCAATCGGTGAGCGCAAGGTCCGAAGAAGTTGAAGGAGGGGTTTGAGTCCGTGGAGTCGGTAATCACCTTGTTATTCTTCTTTTCTTAGTGGATTGTTATTGCGTGTTGGTCCCGTGGTTTTTCTCCTGGATTGGAGTTTCCACGTATATCTCGGTGTGCTATTTTTATTTTCCGCATTGGTTTTTATTTTGCACTGAGATTGAGTTTTATAAGTATTACACCTATTCACCCCCCTCTAGTTGTTTGATAGTACCTATTTAGATCCGTGTGGATCCTATAAAAACCTACAAGTGGTATCGGAGCGAGTTTTAGGTTTATCTATCATGTCGGGTGAAAGTGGTAATATTTTTAGACCTCCTCTTTTTGATGGGACTAATTATGCGTATTGGAAAGTGCGAATGAGAGCTTTTCTCATCGCAATTGATGAGCGGGTATGGCAATCCGTAGAATACGGTTGGGTTCATCCTGTTGAGGAAGTAGGAAATTCTACTACCCCAAAACCTCGCTCTAGATGGTCCAAAGAGGAATTCGAAAGATCTTCTTACAATGGGAAAGGTATGAACGCTTTATTTAATTCTCTTTCCTCGACTGAGTTCACACGAATTTCCGCGTGTGAAACCGCGAAGGAAATTTGGGATATTCTCAAAATTACACATGAGGGTACTAATCTTGTAAAAATTCAAAAGCTCCAGATGCTTACAAGTCAATTTGACTCTATTCATATGGAAGAGCATGAATTGTTTACAGATTATTACACTAGACTTCAAGATGTAATTAATACTTGTGCTAATTTAGGAGAAAAGATCCCGGAGTCGAAAATTATAAGAAAGATACTTCGGACTCTTCCAGAACGGTTTAGGGCAAAGGTTACCGCCATTGAAACCGTTAGTCATCCGGATGAGATGAGTGTAGAGGAATTAGTAGGTGCTTTGCAAACTTATGAGATGACTTTTCCTACTAATCAAGTTTCTTCCAAGTCTTCTTCTAAGCTTACAGGTATTGCATTCAAATCAACAAAGGAAGAAGATAGCGAATCAAGTTCCGACGATGAAATCTCTTTAGCCGATTTTGAAGAACAACTGGCGCGGATCACAAAGAAATTTCGTCGGAAATTTTGGAAGAATCGAACCGATGGATCTTCATCCACGAAATCATCTAAAGGATCATCGGGTTCTAAATCCTCTAAACTCAAAAGCTTGCAAAACCTTCTAAAGAAAAAGAAAAAGATGATTTCGAAGGGGAAATCCAATGCTATCGATGCAAAGGCTACGGCCATATTTCAACGGATTGTCCTTCTAAGAAATCATATAAAAAGAAGGCTTTGCAAGCGAAAACTTGGGACGATTCTAGTTCCGATGAATCGACCTCAAGTAAGAGGAAAAAGTTGTTGCTTTTCATGCCTCTCAAATTCCCTCTTCTAATTTTGCTTATCATCTTTAGTCACTGACTCTATTCCTTTGATTTTGCATGAAACATCAACATCCAATGGAGAGTCATCAAGTGAGGGGGAGTCGGACGAAGAAGAACTCGTTGAGGCATACCAACAACTTCTTGCGGAATCGAAGAAGATGGCCAAGCATATCAAGAAGTTGAGGAAGCAACGACTTGAGGTTCAAGACGAGAATCAAGCTTTAAAGATCAAACTTCATGATCTCGAGGAGGAACGAGAGCTTTTATTGGATAATAATAAAATCCTCCAAGAAAAGATAAATCAATCGGAAACGATCATTAATTCCCATATTAACAAGATTGATTTTCTTGAAAAGCAGTTTGAGGAGATTCATGTCACCAATCAAGCTTTGACCAAGCAAGTTCATCAACTTAAATCCGACATACAAAGGCTTTCAACCGGTTCCAAGAAACTAGAAAGTATGTCCGGATTAGGTCAAACAAGCAAGGTTGGTTTGGGATATAAAAAGAACCAAACTGTGAAGGCTTCAAGTTCCACAATCAAATTGAAAGCAAGAACTTGTCACCTATGTGGAATTGAAGGACATTTGGTGAAGAATTGCCCGAAAAAGAGAAAGAAGAATTCTTCGGCAACTTCATCTACGGAGCGAACTCAACGGAATCAAAAGACACATCAAGTCAAAGAAGTTCACTCAACCCACCAAAGGTCCGAGCCACATCATCAATCATACAAGTGGATCATTGCGAGGCAAAGACCTAAGGTGGATCAACAGTCAAAGCGGACAACCCCCGGCCACAACGAATCAAGACAACCCAAAATCCAACGATTTTGGATTCGGAAAGGTGATATCTTTCCTTGTCTTAAGTTCTAATTAGCTTATGACTGTATGTAATGCTTTGATTGGTTTTCCCTTCATATTTTTTTTAATCTTTGCATTACATGTTTTTCAATGCTCTTTGTTTTTATACTTTGTTTTTGAACAAAAGGGTTTTTATTGAACAAGTGCATTGAATAAAAAGGGCTTCACGTTCATTCACTCCAATTTAATTTTATATGAATTATCAACTTTACTCCATAATCATAATCTTGAAGATACTTCATTATAGGAGTTTTTGATAGTTATAAGCATCAAATTTTAGAAATCATGTGTGATCTTTAGATGCTTAATCTATCTAGGTTGTGTGAAGTCTTTGTGACAACACAAGTGCTATAAACATTCCTAAAAATCCTGTGTTGCACACAAGAACAAAACACATTGTTGAGCATTGGTTATATTGACTTTAATTGCATCTTTTCACGCATTTAGAAATTTATTATGCTTTTGATATCATAATATTTCAATGTTGCAATGATCATTTATGTTAATTAAGTCATCTTTTAAGTGATCAAAGTCAATTTCTCTCTCAATGATCTCTTGGTATAGTCATTATCTTATTTGACTGCTTAGTCGAGTATGAATGCGAGATCAATTTTTGGTTGAATACCTTATATATTAAATAATTGATAGCCAATTGAGGGGGAGTCAAAGAAAAGTAATATGCTCAAAAGATGTGGAAAGAGTTACATCCCAACGAGGAGTGTGAAAACTACCACCACATGGAGGAAAGAGCTACCACCTCGGTCGTCCGAGTACTGTGTGCAGCTACCACATGAATACCAAGCATGGTTTTGTCAACTTTGATTAACTAAAATGCATGATTGAAATTCTTGACTCTGTCAAATTTCAAGGTTGGTATAAGGTGGGATTTTTAACGAAAGATGCTCAAAGAGCCACTCTCTTCAACAGATTGTCTAGATATATTATCTAACTTATCTGGGATTTCAAACATCTATTGATCTTGGTATTTCATTTTCTTTACCAAAGTGATGATTTGATAAAGGCATTACGCATAAGATCATGTTAGATGTGATTGAAGTTGTTCAACTTTAAGGGTTTTAATTTTCATAAATTTTCGTTTCATTTTTGAGTATTTTTGATAGATTTCGTATAATCTATTTCTTATTGCATGAAACGATGACTTTTTTTTAAAGTTGATGCGCTAAAGTGCTTACATACTTTTTCTGGTTATTATGGAATTTTTCTAAATTATTCTGATGAAAGGGTAGAATTCAAGATTGATGTCATTTGGAAATCTCCGTTAAGTCATCTTTGTAAATTCGTTACATCTTGATAGAGTTTGGATCTCAAGATTATTTTTGATGACTTGTGTTTGATGAATATAACATGAAAAACTGTTTATAATGTTTTATCTTTGTTTTTCATGATTTAGGAGTAAATCTTTTTAATTTTGTGAAATTAATTGGATTGAATGACATCTTGTTAATTCATTGGTTAAAGCACTTAAATTGATTTCTTGATGGAATACAAATCGGTATTTGAAAAGATTCTAAAATCTGGATTTGTTTCAAGGAATTATTTGATTTTTGCCTTCTGGTACCGGTACGCAATCTGCATTTTTGTTATATACCGGAACTGAGCTTTTATCTCTCTTTCTCTATGAACTAATGTTGTTAGTGATTTCCTTTTGTCTAGTATGTTCACTGTTTGACAATTTGTGACAAAAAGGGGGAGAAGAGAAATGACGGAGATGAGATCATCAAGAGAGGACAAACGAAAATGGAAAAATGGGGGAGAACGGAAAATGATGATCGTATCACAAAGGGGGAGAACATAGATGCTCAAGAACATGGAGAACATGGAGAACATGTTAGAGATGCTCAAGATAGGGGGAGACAAAGAAAAAATTGAAAGAGCCGAAAAACAAAAGAACCAAAAGGAAGACGAATCAAATGTAGGATTTTAATTTCTAACGACTAACGTTTGATTTTGTTTGGAGTTTTGTTTTGCAGGAATTACATCACTTTAAGACTCCAAGTCCTAAGTCATAGAGTATGTTCTAGGACTGTTTGGTTCAAATGTAATTTTGTATTTATTGGATCTTTCACGCAAAGAAAATCAATGTTTTGGTGATAACATTGAATTTCGATTTTTTGGTTTAAGATGAGTGACTTGAGCGTTTTTATGTATTTTTGGGTTTTGTCACGAAATTGCCAAAGGGGGAGATTGTTACGGCATTTTGGTGTTGGCATATTTCGTGAGTCAAGTCAGTGAGTTGAGTCGGAGTCTTAAAGGGATCAAATTGTCAATCAGCAATCAAAGACTTAGAGAAGATTCAACAAGAGCTCAAGTTGACACTCAGTGTCTTGAGTCTTGAAGATTGAAGATGAAGAATTGTGGATCAGTTACATCAATCTCAAGAAGAAAGTATTCAAAAGGATCAGGTATGTTTAACTAAATAATTTTGGTGATCCGAATACTTTCTTATAGTGTAGAAACACTTGGATGAATTTTTAATTGCATAAAAATCAAAAACTGGACATGGGACATGTTCAGGATCCGGATCAGATCTTGCAATCCGGATCCCGAAGGGTACTTGTTCATTGGCAATTTCAATCCGGATCCTAGGCCATTCCGATCCGGATCCCGAACATGGGATTTTGCTGAATTGCATGAACGATCCGGATCGGACCTTGCAATCCGGATCCCGAACCCTTGGTTTTCTGGAATCGTCAATCTCGTTACGACGATCCGGATCGCAGTAAATCCGATCCGGATCGCCGTCCTGAAAAATTCCAGATAAGGTATGTTTTTGATTCTTATCTCTTTCCAAAGGTTTCTAAACTATAAATAGACATTTAGGGTTTCTCAAAAACGTGGGAGCTATACCTATGATTTTATAAAACACTTGAGAGCAACCCTAGAGGCTAGGTTTTTACCGTTCTTCTTTATAGCCTCTTTTAGGTCAATTCGACGGTTCTTCCAAGATCTATCTTTTGTCGAATTGATCTAGTCTTTGCTTAGAGATTCCTTCTACGGTTCTTCATTGATAATCTAAGCAAAGGATCACCATCGAAGCCAATATTCTTACCGGCTGAGTTTGCGTCGTGGATTCGACGTGGCATCGTGGATTCGGTGTGCTAAAGGCGTTTCGTGGATTCGAAACGTGTGCTCGTGGATTCGAGTGGCGTTCGTGGATTCGAACGTGTGCAGTGGACGTGCAATCGGTGGAGCGCAAGGTCCGAAGAAGTTGAAGGAGGGGTTGAATCCGTGGAGACGGTAATCACCTTGTTATTCTTCTTTTCTTAGTGGATTGTTATTGCGTGGACATCCAATCGGTGAGCGCAAGGTCCGAAGAAGTTGAAGGAGGGGTTTGAGTCCGTGGAGTCGGTAATCACCTTGTTATTCTTCTTTTCTTAGTGGATTGTTATTGCGTGTTGGTCCTGTGGTTTTTCTCCTGGATTGGAGTTTCCACGTATATCTCGGTGTGCTATTTTTATTTTCCGCATTGGTTTTTATTTTGCACTGAGATTGAGTTTTATAAGTATTACACCTATTCACCCCCCCTCTAGTTGTTTGATAGTACCTATTTAGATCCTTGTGGATCCTATAAAAACCTACACGAAGGAGATCACAAATGAACGAGCGTCGTGCCGCGCCGAAAAAATGGAAACCTCGAAGTGCGTGCCACCAAAAAATCCCAAAAATCCATAGATGGAAGCAGCTCTGGAAGAGGAAGAATTTTGCTGAAGGTTGCACTGCGAGAATCTGAACAGGGAAAGAGTTCTCTGGGCTTGAACTGGGCCTATATAAAGGCTGGGAAAACAATTGCAATAATGACACCCAAGTCCTAGGTTTCGGGCGCCCGAATTGATTCGGGCGCCAATAGTGCCGCGGTCCTCTGCCTCGCGGAGCGCCCAGATTTATCCGGTTCCGCCACGTCACCGCCAAAACAGCGCACAGCGGAAGCAACCACCCAGCATGCGACACGTGGCCCCCACGGAGGATGACGCGTGCCATGCACCCGGTCAACGCGCGCCTGGCGCGCGCTGCCAGCGCCGCCTGCGACCCCTGCCAGGCACGCGCCCCGAGGCAGCCCCCGCCTGCTCCGTGCTCCCAATCCACAGCACCGACCTATCCTAGCCCGCCACGTGTCCGCACCCAACCAGTAGAAAAACGCCACGTGGCCCGTCGCCCCCGTGCACCGTGCGCCTGCTCGCGCGCCCGCGCGCCTGCCCACGCGCCTGCCCGCGCGCTCCTGCCGCCGCGCTCCGCCGCTGCCCGCCGCCGCCGCCGCCGCCCCCCGGCCGCCAGAATAGTGCCACTGCCTCGATATCCGTGCGCTGCGTCCGGGCTCCGAAAAATACAAATAAATAGTCCATTTTCATCGTTTTTGCGCACTGAATCCAAATTCGATGTCCGTTTTGCCAAATTCCAGCTCTAAAATTTGTCAAAAATTCTCGGAGAAGCAAACTTGATCCGTTTTTCGTGCCGGGTCCAAAACTGTCGATTTTGCGCGCAATCACCTCTAACATACACCATAGGTCTCCAGAAGTCTCCAATCACACTGCAAACTCTCTGCGGAGATCCGGGTCATCACAGTAACCTTAGCCATTTCGGAAGATATCTGCGATATTTCTTTTGACATGCGTTCTTGCTCCGATGACAGCCGTTGTTGCTCTCGATAGATTGATGTAACAGAGGCGTCATCCTCTGACGTAGATGTCACGCCCCGGGGTCGAAACTGCGACCCGGGCTCGCCAACAGATCCGCCACCTATGCCAACCTGCATAGGCGAAGCGTCCTACCTGCAAGAATAGTAATACAGCTAAACAAAATATCAGAGCTATAAATAAATGAATCTGCTGTATAACTAAAATCAAACACTGTACAACTGAAAATAATACCACAAGTCCGTCTCCCAAAATAAAGCAAAATACAATATCCTCATATACAAGCCTTAAACTCAACCGGGAGGTAACTCCAACGAATACATCAGTGTACAGGCTCTCAATACATATCATATCCTCACTACATCAGTCTCTCAAAAGGGGAAAATGAAATAGCTAATCTACTGAAGATCTCCTCTGAAGGGGTACCGCTACTCTCCAACGACGGGTAGGGATATAGCACACGACTCCCTCGCCTCGATCCACAACCACAGAATCAGTAACACCCGCTAAGACTCTGCAAAACAAAGGAGAGAAAGGAAAAAAGGAGGGGGAGAACCCCCAGAGGGTGTGAGAACTACACCAAAAAGGGAGTTCTCAGTGGGTACCACCGCCAGACCCGACGGTCTGCCCACTAAGTCCTCAAGACACAAAAAAACTAACCAAAGCCGTAAAGACTTAGAATAAGGAAGCTGGAGACTCTCAACAGCTATCAAGCCTCTAAGCCTGCTATGCCTGCCATGCCTACTATACCTGCCATGCCTGCCATGTCTGCTATGCCTACTATGCCTGCCACTCCTACTACGCCTGCCATGCCTGCCGTGCCTGCCATGCCTGCTATGCCTACTCTGCCTGCCATGCCTGCCATGCCTGCTATGCCTACTACGCCTGCCATACCTGCCATGCCTGCCATGCCTACTACGCCTGCCATACCTGCCATGCCTGCTATGCCTGCCCTGCCTGCCATGCCCGCTATGCCTACTATGCCTGCCATGCCTGCCATGCCTGCTATGCCTACTACGCCTGCCATACCTGCCATGCCTGCCATGCCTGCTATGCCTACTATGCCTGCCATGCCTGCCATGCCTGCTATGCCTACTACGCCTGCCATACCTGCTATGCCTGCCATGCCTACTACGCCTGCCATACCTGCCATGCCTGCCATGCCTGCTATGCCTGCTCTGCCTGCCATGCCTGCTATGCCTACTATGCCTGCCATGCCTACTACGCCTGCCATGCCTGCTATGCCTGCCCTGCCTGCCATGCCTGCTATGCCTGCCCTGCCTGCCATGCCTGCTATGCCTACTATGCCTGCCATGCCTACTACGGTCAACAACTCACAATGACCCTGGGACCACCGTATCCCCAAACGGTTTCCAACAATACTAGCACTGGTCTAAACACAGCTACTAGACTCCACTCGGTCCCCCTGACACGAGTGCAACTATAGAGCAAGTGTTTGTAATAAACCCAATCTAATGCCACCTGTAAAACTAGTACTGCCTGCTGTGCCTGCCAAATCGGGTATGCCAGCCTACGCATAACACCGATAGGGGATGGAAGTCTCAAGGACTCGAAGTCTGTAAATCGCACACTCCGGAGTGGCACTCGAGGGGAGCGACCCACACGAGTAAAGTGCCTCAGTAACAAGTATCATAAATCAGCAGGACTGGATCATGACTCTGATCAAAGTGGGAAAGCCCAACCACTAAGGAAAGCCTCGGTCCTCAATCAGATGCAAAAATACTCAAATAGTGGGAAACTCCGTTCACTAGAGAAATCAGATACCCAATCTGGTGCATAAATAAATGTCCGGTCAACCGCCCAATATCCGCGGTTGCCGCAAAGCCCCACAACTAATCCAACCTGTCCCAGACACCAAGTCCCGACTACACTACCCAGAATCCCTGCTCGAACCTGAGCAACACAGACCACCTGACTAACAAAGAAGGAGAAAAAGATAACATGGTTTCTCCTAAGTCAAGTTCCAAAAGTAGTGCAGCAGTAAAAGATGGCCTAACTACATGTCCATGCAAGCATGCTTTGTCCTCAGAAATAATAACAGTGGGTGAAACATATATTAGTAAAGCATGCTAAAATATTCCTACTATGGTATACCAATCTTACCCAAGTAGGTCATTCCTTGCCTACCTCTCGCTCATGTCGGTTGTACAACAATATGCCTGTTATCAATCATAGAGGGGTGATGTCCCCACATGTGCGCTTACATTCACCATGATATAAGAACCTTATACAGTTACCAAATTAAGCTTACCCACCTGAAGTGCTCAATCCAAGGCAAACCTGGGGTCGGCGAAGAGCGCAGACGCTCACAGTCCAAATTCTGCCGAAACTCATCCTCGGTACATGTTGCGAAAGCCTCGGCTCCAAACAGCTGAAAGTACCCCGAAATCAGAGTCTTCAGATCCAACGGGTCCAGCAACACTTGCAAACACCCCTGGGTACAACAATATGGTTCAACGTCACACTTGTATTCCAAAATATCCAAGTACATACAATTCTATTGGAACAGTCCCAAAGATGTGGATTTTTCACCTGCAGCAAGAACTCAGAAAAATCCAACAAAAATACTGTCACGTTCCTCGCGTCGATACCTTCGAAACGAGTACCTGCACGTCAAATTCCGAGCCCCGTAGGCCGAGTTACAAATTCCACAATACAGGGCGCTCACAAACACACAACCACACATCTGTAAAAAAAGCCACAGAGAAGCTTAATTCTCACCTTCGAAATGACCTCAGAAAAATCTAATAAAAATACGAGTGCGTTGCTCTCGAAGCGTAGATGTCAATCGACTCCTTAAACGCCTCATTCCGATGCTCGTAGGTCAAGATATAAATCGAACAAGCCGGTGCTGTCCAGAATCCATCACAGAAAAAGGGGGGTCAAAAATGCCTCGGGAACTGTGCCAAAAGTGCAAAATAGAGCGAAGCAATCAACACAAAAATCGAAGCCTTACCTCTTATGAACATTCTGTCGAAAAAATCGCCCAAAAACTCCTCCTGGTTTGCTCACAGCGAATTTCCGACTGAACTGTGACGGTAATGGGCCGAAATGGGGGAAAAACCGAGGCGAACTGTAAAGTTGATATCGCCGATGCCGAGCCTCCAAAAATTCCGGGGATCCACCACGAGCTCAAGAACATCAAGGGGAACAATTTTCATACAAGACACTCCCTCCCATTCTCTCTCCAAGCTTCGGAAAAAGGAGAGAAAGAGAGGAAGGTGGAGGTATATATAGGCCCAGAATTCTTTTGGAGAAATTCCCCCTGTGTCCCGGTTTTCGGGCGCCCGAAAGGATTCGGGCCGCTACAGTGCGGCCCAAAACGCGGCCCAGCCCAGCGCCCGGAAAATCCCGGGCGCGACACGTGTCCGCATAACAGCGGACAGCGGCGCCCGCCTATCGGGCGCCGCCACGTGTCCCGCACCCGGCTCGCGCCAGCGCTGGCGCGGCACGTGCGCTGCGCGTGCGCCGCCCCGCCCGACACGCCAGCCGGCACTGTCAGCGCGCCGCCCGCGCGTCAGCGCCCGCGTGCGTACGGCCGCAGCCGCGCGGCACTGCGTGCGCCACGCGCACATGGGCCGACCAATCCAGAGCCGCCACGTGGCGCGCCCCGGTCCACCGTGCACCGCGCACGCCCTGCACCTGCCCGGCCTGCCCGAGCTGCCCGCGCCTACCCCCGCGCGCCGCGCGCACTGCACCGGGCCAACCGCGTGCCGCCACGTGGCCCGCCGGTCCACCGTGCACCGACGGCCCTCTCCGTGGACCGGGAGGCGTGCGCCGGCCCAATCAGAGGGCGCCACGTGTCCCGGTTGGCGGTCCACGGCTCCCCCATGCACCAAAATGCACCCGAAACTTCCGGATCTCCGTTTTTGGGCGTCCGGACTCAGAAAGATACAAGTAAATAGCCATTTTTCAACGTTTTTCCGTGCTGAATCCAATTACGGCCTCCGTTTTGCCCAAAGCTCCTCCCAAAATTCGACGGGGGTACCCGAATACACTCGGAATCTATTCAACGCACTGAGTCCATTTCTTGAGTCCGATACACACCCAAACACTCCCATCTCCCAAGATAGCACTCCAGAAGCCACTGATCAAGCCATAAACCCCCAATAAAGATTCGGGTCATCACAGTAGAAGCTGCTGCTGCTGCTGTTGTTGCTGCTGTTGCTGCTGGTGCTGCTGGTGCTGCTGGTGCTGCTGATCTCTTACCTCGTGGAGGGGTTGGGCTCTCATCTGGTTTACTTGAGAGTGACTTCACAATGGTAGTGTCATTGATCGTTCCCAGACTGTGCATATATGCGGTCGAGCTGGTGTCGATCTTAAACTTTCTGAAGATGCGCATAATTATCATCGGGAACGGAAGTCGCTCTGTTGGATGGGCACTTTCAACATATCGCGCCATCCTTGACCAAATAAGGTAAGGAATATTGAAGTTAGAGCCCAACAATGCTGTTGGATGACCAAGGAGATATAGAAAAAACATTCTATCCCATCGAAGAACTTTTGTTTGCATGTTAGGCATAATATTATAGCAAACAATAAAGCTCAAGAATCTGTACTCTGGTCGTAATTCTTTAGAAAGAATTGAATTTTCCGCCGACCGAGTGTATGGCAGACAAATCCCATCAACAACCACTCTCCTGGTTGTGTTGGTGAAAACATGACCTTTTAGGTAATGAACCCCATCTATCCGGGCATTCATTCCCAACACCTCTCCGATCAACTGAGGTGTGATCTTCAGCTTGACATTTCGAATCGTTGTTTCAAATTCTTTCGGTCCGTCTTCAAGATCTATCAACCTTGATGCATTTTGATAGTATGTCCTTACCATGTGAAGACAATAGCCAGTTGATTCCGAAAAGTTACAAATTGGTGCAAGTCCCGCTTGTTCAAACAGAATGCCAAACAGCTCAGAACGCATCTTAAGAGCTTTGACATTGACATGCCTCTCCCAGATGCATTCTCTCTTCTCAAAGTCCTTGATTCTTTGACTGTTGACGTGAAAAATGTCCTCTGGAAGTGGTTCATTGATTTCAATTCCACATGCCTTTCCTTTCCTTGAAGCAACTGTTTTTCGCTTCATTGAGACTAGTTGCATCGGAGCTTTGCCTTTCTCTGCGGCGGTAGGCGTTGTCTTCGCCTTAGAAGTTGCAGGGGCTTTCCCCTTTGATGCAGCTTTCTCCATGGCTGCTGCAGGTTCTGCTTCCTGTGCAAACTTCTCCCAGTCTTCAGATTCGGTGTCAGACTCCGAATCGTCCAGGGACACATACTCTCCCTCGTCCTGACTCTTTTTAGCTCGCTTGAGCTTGTTCGTTGCCCGCGTGCCAACCATGGCTGCAATGAGCACTAGTATCCATCCGAAAACCATCTTTGCTAGTACGTTTGAAAACAAAGATCCTGCGAGCAAGAACTCAAGAACACGAAAAATTGGAGCACGGGGAGCTTCGGCTGGGTGTTGCGCAAAGCCGACAGAGGGAGTGTGAGTGTGCATGCTGTGAGCACTAGGTGGATTTTCTTCGCGCCGAAGTTTCGGGTTTCGATCATGAGCGTGTTGGAGAGCTTGTCCTGTTGAGGAAAGCTCGGATTGGAGCTTGCGCGCGCGAGAAGCAACAGTAGAGGTGAGTACTGTGCTTTTCCGAGTTTTTGGAATTTTCTCGAATTTTCAGTATTTGGACAGTGGACTGGATTTTTGAGCTTGGAATGGATTTTTTTTCCATCCTTCCTTCTTCCCAGTGTTGAGTGTAGCAGCAGAGTGCTGCGCGTGCCGCGGAGGAGCGTGCGAGAGTGCCCTGTGCACTGTGCGAGCCGCGGAGGAGCGCGGACCGGGCGCGCAGGTGGGTTGGCGAAGCGACGACTGTTTAGACCTGAGTTCAGAGGAGTTCTTGCTAGAGGCCGTGGAGCTTGCTGTGAGCTCCTAGAGGTTCCCCTTGAGCCGCGGCAGAGGTACGTGTGACCGAGAGGCGAGGGTGCTGTTTCGACGGATTTTGACAGTGTGCGAGTCCGCGTTTCACCGATTTCGACTTAGCCTGTGGAAAGTGATCTAGGTGGGTTTGAAATTCTTCCAAACTTTGTGGAATGCCTTCTAATGCTATTGTATGCATGTTTAGCATGTCTAGCTTATCTGTTAATATAGCTGGTAAATCTGATAGTTGCCTAAAAAATTACAGAATGTTAACCTTGAGCCCCAGATATTTTTAGCATGATCTAGAGATGATTTGACACTAGACTACACATTTTCTTGTCATTCGGGTTGCATCTGGACTGTCACGCCCCGAGTGTAAACCAGAACCCGGGCTCGTCAACAGATCCGCCGTGCACACAGAATTTTCCATGTACACGAAGCGTCGGTAACCTGCTCAGATATAAGATATACAATAAAAGAGCATAATACAGAGCTGAACTAAAAAGAACTACATAATATCTCAGACTGGAAATAAAATAAAGCTGTAATAAATACAATACACTCCCAGCTCACCAAAATAATACACCCAGCTGACCAAAGCCAGACCCAAAATAAAAGTAAACTACTACAGTCTGAGTAAAATGGTGCAATATCTGTCTAACAGCAGCTCTCAGCCTCACAGGAGATCTACCTACTCAGCGATCCCCTTACCTCGATCAGCTGCCGATGGCCCAGCAGCTCCCGCAGAAGAATCTGCAAAACAAAGGGTAGAAGAAGAAGAAACAACAATGGGGGTGAGAACCACTAGTAAACCAGTAGCCTCCCCCTGTGGGTAAAGCCTCAAACTCCGACGTACCCACTAACTCTACCAGAGGCAAAGGGAAAGGTAAGGTGGTAAGCAATAAGACTGTTGAAAAAGGAAACTACCACTACTATGCCTCTAAATACAGTCCTGAAAAGTATGACTGTATGTATGCATCAGTAACCGCATCTGTCCAAATAAACCCAATCTTGCCACCAGTAAAAAACTGGTACCGCCTGATGCCGCTATCATCATCGTGCAATCCGCGCCAAAGTGATAGCAATGAGTCAATGTCGTCCGGTACCTATTTGGTACCCCGCACGCTCCGGAGTAGCACTCGAGGGGATCATGACTATGATCAAAGTGGAAAACCCATCCACTAATGAAACCCCGATCCCAATCTGAGGCAAAGATAAACCTCCGGTCAACCGACTAATGTCCGCAGTTACCGCAATACCCCATAAGTCCAAATCTGATAAAATAGACCATATCCGGTCAACCGCCTACTGTCCGCGGTTGCCGCAATGCCCCACAATCCATAATCAAGTACAACTTGTCCCAGACTCAAAGTCCCGATTACACTATCCCAAACCCCTGCTCGAACCCGAGCAACATGAATCAAAAGTCTAAATGAAAAGGAGAAAATGAACAATCATGGTTTCTCCTAAGTCAAATCCTAACATGATAGTGTAGCAATAAATAGTGGCCTATCTAGATGTCCATACAAGCATGCAACTGTCCTCATGAACGATAAAAGAGTGTATCAAATAGTAGCTCCACATAGATATAACTATCATGTCAAAATCATTAACCAACTACGCATGTTTATAATCCCTGATCCATAATAAATCCTCAAAGGGATACCCGCACATAAATATGTCATCTTGTCCCAACGAATAATCCGTTTAATCAACTTTCATAAAAGTCTATGTGCTAATATGGCATGTTAATCATTACCATTAAAATATCCCCACAATATAGGCCAATGATTAATCAGGATCATTTAATTAAGCATGATTTCTAATGGAGTGCCAAATAAATTCGGGGTCTCTCTAATAGTCCTAGTGAGTAAATCGCAGAAAGAGGTAAGCAACAACCACCCACCTGGCATGCAAATCCAAATCCACAAAACTCTCCAACTATAAAAGGGCTCCTCGCTGTCCACCAACTGTCCCCGCAACCTTAGAATCTGCGAAACACTGCAAGATATCCGAACACAGCATTAATGGGCCTTCCCCGGGAACAGCGTTTGCTGTTTTGTAAAACAGCACAGAAAAAGAGGGTTTTCACCTCTGTACGATGCTCTGAAAAATCCAGAAAAAATACGGTTGCGTTCCTTGCGACGAGTAGATCGAAATCGACTAATTATACGCCTTGATCCGATGCTAGTAGCCCAAGATAGAAAATCAACAAGCCCATGCTGTCCAGGAATTCCATCACGGAAAATGGGGTCAAATGTGCCTCGGGAATCGTGCCAAAAGTCCAAAACGGAGCAAAACGATCAACATAAAAATCGAAGCCTTACCTCTTAGGAACACACTGTCGCAGAAAACGCCCAAAAATTCCTCATGGTTGGCGCTCGGGAAATTTCTGACTGAACTGCGACGGAAACGGGCCTGAAAATGCAAATTGTCGAAGCGCGCCGCGTCGCAGAGAACTCGCAGTCGGCAACTCCAAAAATTTTGGGACTCTCTGGAGAGGTAGAGGACAGAGAGGGGAACAAGTTCTCTTTAGGTCACTCTCCCTCAATCTCTCTCTAGAACTCGAAAAAACAAGAGAAAGGAGGGGGTGGTGGGCTTTTTATAGCCCAACCCAAGATTCGGGCGCACCCCCAATTCGGGTGCCCAAATGGGCCGCAACCCGGCCCACAGTCAGCGCCCGGATTCACCCGGGCGCGACACCTGGCCCCAAACAGGAAAAAGCGACACCCGCCCGAACACCACACCAGCGGCGCCCGCCAATGGCTGGGCGCCGCGTGGCGCACGTGGGCGGCGCCTCGCCCACCACGCGGGCGGCGCCCGCCAACCGGCTGCCGACACGCCCCGTGTCCCGCGCCACGCGTGCGTACGGCGTCGGCGCCGTGGCCCCGCGTGCACCGCGTGCTCGTGAGCCCGCGAATCCCGAGCCGCAACATGTCCCACGTGGTTCACGTCGTCCTCGCCTCCCGGTCTACGCGCCGGGTCTACCAGAATCTGTCGGCCAATCACAGCATGCCACGTGTCACAACCGTCGCCGCCTCCTTTGACACCGTCCCACCAATCAGGAGCTGCCACGTGGCACGCTCAACCTTCCGTGCTGCCAGTGCACGCCTTGCCCATGGACCATCCCGCCTGCGCGCCTGCCCGCGCCTAACCGCGCCTTGCCAGGCCTGCCCGCGCTGCCCGCGCCGCGCTGCGTCGCTGTGCCGCCGCTGCGCTGCCGTGCTCCGCCGCTCGCCGGTCGCCGCCGCCGTCCGGAGTTACTGTTCCGGCGTGAACTGTAATTTTGGCGCCGAAAACAAGTAAATAGTCCATTTTGATCGTTTTCGCGCGCTGAGTCCAAATCCGCTATCCGTTTTGCCAAATTCTCATCCGAATTTTTGCCGAAAGTCACCGAAAAGCCAACTTAATCCGATTTTCACGCCCGGTCCATTTCTGAGGTCCCATTTCGACACTACTAGCACCATTACACCGTGTAAGCTTCCTGTAGTCACTGTTAACGCTGCAAAAGTCTCTACAGAAATCCGGGTCATCACATCCTCCCCCACTAAAAAAAGTTTCATCCTCGAAACGAGACCAAACTAAACAACTCCAGTCTGCGCTTCGAACAAATAAGGGTGTCCATCAACTCCGGCTCCAGCTCCCAAGTAGACTCGCGCTCGTCATGGTTGCTCCAAAGGATCTCCACGTAGCTCCAAAGGATCTCCACGTAGGGAATGGCTCAACTACGCAATTCTCCCACCTCTCGATCCAGAATCCGCAGTGGGCGCTCCTCGCACTCTAATCCTCGCGGCACAATCGATCGTCGTGAAGTACTGAGCCCGCCCGTCCATCCCGAGAATCCTATTCAAGTCCCGCAGCCGCCTCAAAACCATTTGGTCTGCTGGTATATTCCAGGACTCAATCTACGCCGGGCAGGACCAATGACACTCCTCCACGTGCAAGATGTGGTCGGGAATCTGAACCTCCCGTGCACGTGGTAACCGTCATACCCCTAACCCATACAATGATGCAAATGCTCTACTAACAGATAAATGGGATGCTTCTATAAAACAAAGTACAAGTCCTAATGCCAGAAGGTTAAGTGATACCTGTCACCACGTGATCGGCTGCTGCAATGTCCTCCACCTGAGCGGCATAAACCCGACCGCTCTGAGCCGGTCGCCGGTGATCAGAAGGATGAAAGGAAGGTGACCTGCTCACTAGAGCAAAAGGCTGCTGAGCTGACGTCCTCTGCTGGAATACACTAGGAGCCGAGGCTGAAGATGGTACCGTGGAAGTCGAGAGGGGGCATGAAGCTCGAACGTGACCTGACTGTCCACACTTATAACAACGTCCCCATCTCTGATCACAGGTGTGAGGCAGATGAGGTCCTCCACAGAAAATACATCTGTCACGACGTCGTGGCTGCTGCTGCGGCTGCTGCTGCTGCCTCTGGGGTCCACCAGGCTCTCGTTGCTCAAAACGCCCCTGGCCATGAGACTGAGGCCGCGACGGTCGTGGCGGTCTCCAAGAACTAGCCTGTCCTCCATCATCAGGTGCTGGTCGCTTCCTCCCAGAACTCTGTGCGACCAACCCGCTCCTCCTGGCAACCACTACGTCGCCCCGCTCCACCCACAGTGCATGCTCAACGGCTTCATCAAGGGTCTGTAGCCTCCGAGCGTGCACCAGGGTATAGATCTCAGGTCGAAGACCAGTCTCGAACAACTCGACCTCATGCGGTCCATCACGGGCGACGAAAGGCACGCAGTTAAGCAACTGCATAAACTCCTGATAGTACGCCTGGACCGGTCTGTCTCCCTGCTGGATATTCTTCAAGTCGTCCTCTAGCTTCTGTTTTACGCTCCCAGAAAAGTACGTTCCAAGTAGCATGCGCCGGAACTCGGACCAGGGCAGCTGTCGGGTGGTCTGGAACTCCGCTGGCTCCACCCGACGCCACCAAGCGTCAGCGTCCCCCTTGAGACAATGCACTGCCATATGTACTCTGTACTTTGGGTCGATGAAGAAATCCCTAAACAGCTTCTCCATTGAAGATAACCAAGCCTCCACATCCCACGGTTGCGCGTTCCGCCCCGAGAATCTAGGCGGTTCATACTGGCAGAACTTGGTGAGCTTCTCCGCGATATACTCCTCCTGAGCAGGGGTCAAAGGCTGGGCCGCTCCTCGAGCCCCACTACTCGATGATGGCGCCGTCAGCACATGAAGTGCAACAGGTACAGGGGCCTCCAAAATAGTCGGGGGCGGCGCCTCTCTCTGGGCTAACAGCTGGTCCATCCTCTGCTCCTGCCGGCGGTGACTCTCCGCCAGTTGGGCCACCATAGCCCTCAGCTCGCTCAACTCCGAAGATCCGGTCTGCTCTGGCTCCTCAGGGGGTGTAGGGATCCGACGTCGGGGAGGCATCCTGCCACCAGAAAACACAATCAAAAACCCAACCACACACGACGCAATCTAGCGAAAGTCAAAGACATCCCCCTATTTCTGTAGCTTTATGTTGTCTACAGCCAACATAACTGTCCACAGAAACAGGATATGTCGATGCCTCTTCACCAACTGGAAGAGTCAAATAACCCAATCACCGACTTTCGCTTAAGATCATCACGTCTCTCACGCCCTATCATCCTAGGGTCCAACATAAGCCTAGGGTTTCCTAAGTCCCAACTGACCTATCCCTAAGCTCTGATACCAACTTAATCTGTCACGCCCCGAGTGTAAATTAGAACCCGGGCTCGTCAACAGATCCGCCGTGCACACAGAATTTTCCATGTACACGAAGCGTCGGTAACCTGCTCAGATATAAGATATACAATAAAAGAGCATAATACAGAGCTGAACTAAAAAGAACTACATAATATCTCAAACTGGAAATAAAATAAAGCTGTAATAAATACAATACACTCCCAGCTCACCAAAATAATACACCCAGCTGGCCAAAGCCAGACCCAAAATAAAAGTAAGCTACTACAGTCTGAGTAAAATGGTGCAATATCTGTCTAACAGCAGCTCTCAGCCTCACAGGAGATCTACCTACTCAGCGATCCCCTTACCTCGATCAGCTGCCGATGGCCCAGCAGCTCCCGCAGAAGAATCTGCAAAACAAAGGGAAGAAGAAGAAGAAACAACAATGGGGGTGAGAACCACTAGTAAACCAGTAGCCTCCCCCTGTGGGTAAAGCCTCAAACTCCGACGTACCCACTAAGTCTACCAGAGGCAAAGGGAAAGGTAAGGTGGTAAGCAATAAGACTGTTGAAAAAGGAAACTACCACTACTATGCCTCTAAATACAGTCCTGAAAAGTATGACTGTATGTATGCATCAGTAACCGCATCTGTCCAAATAAACCCAATCTTGCCACCAGTAAAAAAACTGGTACCGCCTGCTGCCGCTATCATCATCGTGCAATCCGCGCCAAAGTGATAGCAATGAGTCAATGTCGTCCGGTACCTATTTGGTACCCCGCACGCTCCGGAGTAGCACTCGAGGGGAGCTACCCACACGAGGAAAGTAACGACGTCAGAAGTATCATAAAAGCAGGACTGGATCATGACTATGATCAAAGTGGAAAACCCATCCACTAATGAAACCCCGATCCCAATCTGATGCAAAGAGAAACCTCCGGTCAACCGCCTGTTACGGCATTTTTGGTGTTGGCATATTTCGTGAGTCAAGTCAGTAAATTGAGTCGGAGTCTTGAAGTGATCAAATTGTCAATCAGCAATCGAAGACTCAGAGAAGAGCTCAAGTTGACACTCAGTGTTTTGAGTCTTGAAGATTGAAGATGAAGAATTGTGGATCAGTTACATCAATCTCAAGAAGAAAGTATTCAAAAGGATCAGGTATGTTTAACTAAATAATTTTGGTGATCCGAATACTTTCTTATAGTGTAGAAACACTTGGATGAATTTTTTATTGCATAAAAATCAAAAACTGGACATGGGACATGTTCAGGATCCGGATCAGACAATCCAATCCGGATCCCGAAGGATGTTGGTTCATATGCAAATCCAATCCGGATCCAAGCCAATTCTGATCCGGATCCCGAACATTGGTTTTTGCTGAAATATATGAACGATCCGGATCGGGCATTTCAATCCGGATCCCGAACCTTTGTTTTTCTGAAATTGTCTGTATCGTTACGGCAATCCGGATCGCCTAATCCGATCCGGATCGTCGTCCTGTAAAATTTCAGATAAGGTAAGTTTTTTATTCTTATCTCTTTCCAAAGGTTTCTAAACTATAAATAGACATTTAGGGTTTCTCAAAAACTACCGATTATTTTCATAAAACACTTGAGAGCAACCCTAGAGGCTAGGTTTTTACCGTTCTTCTTTATAGCCTCTTTTAGGTCAATTCGATGGTTCTTTCAAGAACATATCTTTTGTCGAATTGATCTAATCTTTGCTTAGAGATTCCATCCATGGTTCTTCATTGATAATCTAAGCAAAGGATCACCATCGAAGCCAATATTCTTACCGGCTGAGTTTGCGTCGTGGATTCGACGTGGCATCGTGGATTCGGTGTGCTAAAGGCGTTTCGTGGATTCGAAACGTGTGCTCGTGGATTCGAGTGGCGTTCGTGGATTCGAACGTGTGCAGTGGACGTGCAATCGGTGGAGCGCAAGGTCCGAAGAAGTTGAAGGAAGGGTTGAGTCCGTGGAGTCGGTAATCACCTTGTTATTCTTCTATTCTTAGTGGATTGTTATTGCGTGTTGGTCCCGTGGTTTTTCTCCTGGATTGGAGTTTACACGTATATCTCGGTGTGCTATTTTTATTTTCCGCATTGGTTTTTTATTTTGCACTGAGATTGGTTTTATAAGTACTACACCTATTCACCCCCCCCTCAAGTTGTTTGATAGTACCTATTTAGATCCTTGTGGATTCTAAAAACCTACAATTGGTATCAGAGCGGGTTTTAGGTTTATCTATCATGTCGGGTGAAAGTGGTAATATTTATAGACCTCCTCTTTTTGATGGGACTAATTATGCTTATTGGAAAGTGCGGATGAGAGCTTTTCTCATCGCAATTGATGAGCGGGTATGGCAATCCGTGGAATACGGTTGGTTGCATCCTGTTGAGGAAGTAGGAAATTCTACTACCCCAAAACCTCGCTCTAGATGGTCCAAAGAGGAATTCGAAAGATCTTCTTACAATGGGAAAGGTATGAACGCTTTCTTTAATTCTCTTTCCTCGACTCAGTTCACACGAATTTCCGCGTGTGAAACTGCAAAGGAGATTTGGGATATTCTCAAAATTACACATGAGGGTACTAATCTTGTAAAAATTCAAAAGCTCCAGATGCTTACAAGTCAATTTGACTCTATTCATATGGAAGAGCATGAATTGTTTACAGATTATTACACTAGACTTCAAGATGTAATTAATACATGTGCTAATTTAGGAGAAAAGATCCCGGAGTCGAAAGTTGTAAGAAAGATTCTTCGGACTCTTCCGGAACGGTTTAGGGCAAAGGTTACCGCCATTGAAACCATTAGTCATCCGGATGAGATGAGTGTAGAGGAATTAGTAGGTGCTTTACAAACTTATGAGATGACTTTTCCTACTAATCAAATTTCTTCCAAGTCTTCTTCTAAGCTTACAGGTATTGCATTCAAATCAACAAAGGAAGAAGATGGCGAATCGAGTTCCGACGATGAAATCTCTTTTGCCGATTTTGAAGAACAATTGGCGCGGATCACAAAGAAATTTCGTCGGAAGTTTTGGAAGAATCGAACCGATGGATCTTCATCCACGAAACCATCTAAAGGATCATCGGGTTCTAAATCCTCTAAACTCAAAGGCGTTGCAAAACCTTCTAAAGAAAAAGAAAAAGATGATTTCGAAGGGGAAATCCAATGCTATCGATGCAAAGGTTACGGCCATTTTTCAACGGATTGTCCTTCTAAGAAATCATACAAAAAGAAGGCTTTGCAAGCAAAAACTTGGGACGATTCTAGTTTCGATGAATCGACCTCAAGTAAAGAGGAAAAAGAAAAAATCGTTGCTTTTCATGCCTCTCAAATTCCCTCTTCTAATTTGTGCTTATCATCTTTAGTCACTGACTCTACTCCTTTGATTTTGTATGAAACATCAACAACCGGCGGAGAGTCATCAAGTGAGGGGGAGTCGGACGAGGAAGAACTCGTTGAGGCATACCAACAACTTCTTGCGGAATCGAAGAAGATGGCCAAGCATATCAAGAAGTTGAGGAAGCAACGACTTGAGGTTCAAGACGAGAACCATGCTTTAAAGATCAAACTACATGATCTTGAGGAGGAACAAGGACGTTTATTGGATAACAATAAAATTCTCAAAGAAAAGCTAAACCAATCGGAGACGAACGCAAAATCATATATGGACAAGATTGGTTTTCTTTGAAAGCAGTTTGAGGAGATTCATGTCACCAATCAAGCTTTGACCAAGCAAGTTCATCAACTTAAATCCGACATACAAAAGCTTTCAACCGGTTCGAAGAAACTTGATTGTATGTCCGGATTAGGTCAAACAAGCAAGGTTGGTTTGGGATTTAAAAAGAACCAAACTGTGAAGGCTTCAAGTTCCACAACTAAGTTGAAAGAAAGAACTTGTCACCTATGTGGACTTGAAGGACATTTGATGAAGAATTGCCCGAAAAAGAGAAAGAAGAATTCTTCGGCAACTTCATCTACGGAGCGAACTCAACGGAATCAAAAGACACATCAAGTCAAAGGAGTTCACTCAACCCACCAAAGGTCCGAGCCACAACTTCAATCATACAAGTGGATTATTGCGAGGCAAAGACCTAAGGTGGATCAACAGTCAAAGCGGACAACCCCCGGCCACAACGAATCAAGACAACCCAAAATCCAACGATTTTGGATTCGGAAAGGTGATATCTTTCCTTGTCTTAAGTTCTAATTAGCTTATGACTGTATGTAATGCTTTGATTGGTTTTTCCTTCATATTTTTTCTTAATCTTTGCATTACATGTTTCTCAATGCTCTTCGTTTTTATACTTTATTTTTTAACATAAGGGTTTTTATTGAACAAGTGCATTGAATAAAAAGGGCTTCACGTTCATTCACTCCAATTTAATTTTATATGAATTATCAACTTTACTCCGTAATCATAATCTTGAAGATACTTCATTATAGGAGTTTTTGATAGTTATAAGCATCAAATTTTAGAAATCATGTGTGATCTGTAGATGCTTAATCTATCTCGGTTGTGTGAATTCATTGTGATAAATGTGAGATAACCGATAGACTAAAATTTGGGATTTAATTCTTTCACGTAAGAGATTGCCTTCTTACAAGGGTAAATAATTGAATTGTGAAAGATGTGGAAAGAGTTACATCCTAAAGGAGTGTGAAAACTACCACCACATGTTGGAAAGAGCTACCACATGTTTTTGGATGCTTGGAAAATATTTTATGAGAAAATCTTTAGTTGCAGCATTCGAAAATTTGAATTCAAAGTTCTTATTTTAAACAATCTCCTGGTTGGTATAAGGTGGGATAGTTAAAAAGATGCTCAAAGAGCCACCCTTAGGTATTTTAGTGCTTATCTCAATTTGAAAGGGTAGAATTCAAGATTGATGTCATTTGGAAAATCTCCGTAAGTCATCTTTGTAAATCCATTACATCTTGATAGAGTTTGGATCTCAAGATTATTTTTGATGACTTGTATTTGATGAATATAACATGAAAAACTATTTATAATGTTTTATCTTTGTTTTTCATGATTTAGGAGTAAATCTTTTTAATTTTGTGAAATTAATTGGATTGAATGGCATCTGTGTGAATTCATTGTTTAAAGCACTTAAATTGATTTCTTGATGGAATACAAATCGGTATTTGAAAAGATTCCAAAATCTGGATTTGTTTCAAGAAATTATTTGATTTTTGCTTTCTGGTACCGGTACGCAATCTGCATTTTTGTTATATACCGGAACTGAGCTTTTATCTCTCTTTCTCTATGAACTAATGTTGTTAGTGATTTCCTTTTGTCTAGTATGTTCACTGTTTGACAATTTGTGACAAAAAGGGGGAGAACAGAAAATAATGATCGTATCACAAAGGGGGAGAACATAAATGCTCAAGACAGGGGAGAACATGGAGAACATGTTAGAGATGCTCATGATAGGGGGAGATAAAGAAAAGATTGAAAGATGATAGGGGGAGATAAAGAAAAGATTGAAAGAGCCGAAAAACAAAAGAACCAAAAGGACGAATCAAATGTAGGATTTTAATTTCTAACGACTAACGTTTGATTTTGTTTGGAGTTTTGTTTTGCAGGAATTACATCACTTTAAGACTCCAAGTCCTAAGTCATAGAGTATGTTCTAGGACTGTTTGGTTCAAATGTAATTTTGTATTTATTGGATCTTTCACGCAAAGAAAATCAATGTTTTGGTGATAACATTGAATTTCGACTTTTTGGTTTAAGATGAGTGACTTGAGCGCTTTTATGTATTTTTGGGTTTTGTCACGAAATTGCCAAAGGGGGAGATTGTTACGGCATTTTGGTGTTGGCATATTTCGTGAGTCAAGTCAGTGAGTTGAGTCGGAGTCTTGAAGTGATCAAATTGTCAATCAGCAATCGAAGACTCAGAGAAGAGCTCAAGTTGACACTCAGTGTTTTGAGTCTTGAAGATTGAAGATGAAGAATTGTGGATCAGTTACATCAATCTCAAGAAGAAAGTATTCAAAAGGATCAGGTATGTTTAACTAAATAATTTTGGTATCCGAATACTTTCTTATAGTGTAGAAACACTTGGATGAATTTTTAATTGCATAAAAATCAAAAACTGGACATGGGACATGTTCAGGATCCGGATCAGATCTTGCAATCCGGATCCCGAAGGGTACTTGTTCATTGGCAATTTCAATCCGGATCCTAGGCCATTCCGATCCGGATCCCGAACATTGGTTTTTGCTGAAATATATGAACGATCCGGATCGGGCATTTCAATCCGGATCCCGAACCTTTGTTTTTCTGAATTGTCTGTATCGTTACGACGATCCGGATCGCAGTAATCCGATCCGGATCGTCGTCCTGTAAAATTTCAGATAAGGTAAGTTTTTTATTCTTATCTCTTTCCAAAGGTTTCTAAACTATAAATAGACATTTAGGGTTTCTCAAAAACTACCGATTATTTTCATAAAACACTTGAGAGCAACCCTAGAGGCTAGGTTTTTACCGTTCTTCTTTATAGCCTCTTTTAGGTCAATTCGATGGTTCTTTCAAGAACATATCTTTTGTCGAATTGATCTAATCTTTGCTTAGAGATTCCATCCATGGTTCTTCATTGATAATCTAAGCAAAGGATCACCATCGAAGCCAATATTCTTACCGGCTGAGTTTGCGTCGTGGATTCGACGTGGCATCGTGGATTCGGTGTGCTAAAGGCGTTTCGTGGATTCGAAACGTGTGCTCGTGGATTCGAGTGGCGTTCGTGGATTCGAACGTGTGCAGTGGACGTGCAATCGGTGGAGCGCAAGGTCCGAAGAAGTTGAAGGAGGGGTTGAGTCCGTGGAGTCGGTAATCACCTTGTTATTCTTCTATTCTTAGTGGATTGTTATTGCGTGTTGGTCCCGTGGTTTTTCTCCTGGATTGGAGTTTCCACGTATATCTCGGTGTGCTATTTTTATTTTCCGCATTGGTTTTTTATTTTGCACTGAGATTGGTTTTATAAGTATTACACCTATTCACCCCCCCCTCTAGTTGTTTGATAGTACCTATTTAGATCCTTGTGGATCCTAAAAACCTACACCGCCTAATGTCCGCAGTTACCGCAATACCCCATAAGTCCAAATCTAATAAAATAGACAATATCCGGTCAACCGCCTACTGTCCGCGGTTGCCGCAATGCCCCACAATCCATAATCAAGTACAACCTGTCCCAGACTCAAAATCCCGACTACATTATCCCAAACCCCTGCTCGAACCCGAGCAACATGAATCAAAAGTCTAAATGAAAAGGAGAAAATGAACAATCATGATTTCTCCTAAGTCAAATCCCAACATGATAGTGTAGTAATAAATAGTGGCCTATCTAGATGTCCATACAAGCATGCAACTGTCCTCATGAACGATAAAAGAGTGTATCAAACAGTAGCTCCACATAGATATAACCATCATGTCAAAATTATTAACTGTTGGGTTTAGGTTAATAAGGATCTAATAGGGGAAAAAACACCTAGAGGGGGGTGAATAGGTGTAAACAATAAACACTCAAAAAATCATTGTGCGATAAAACCCAATGCGGAAAAATAAAAGAACACACAAGATTTTTACGTGGAAAAACTCCAAACCGGAGTAAAAAACCACGGGACCGATAACACGGCGAAATCCACTAGAATTAACACACGTACAAGGTGATATAACGTACTCACTGACGACTCAACCTCTTACCATACGCTCCTAGTAGATCTTCTCCGCTCGCTCCACGACGCTTCTCGAATCCACGATCCGCGCCCAACGCTGAATCCACAGCGTCCAACGTCGAGTCCACGACGTCCAACCGAATCCACGGTCTTCACCCAATGGCACGCTTCGAATCCACGAACGTACCTCGCTCCGAATCCACGAGAGCGGTTGCACCTTGAATCCACAAGGCCACGCGAGTCCACGCGCCGATTTTGGGATAAATCGTTGTTTGTTTGGGTGGTGATGATCCGCCGAATACTTAGATTAAAGATAGATCGGAAATACCATCTAAGTATTCATTGATTTGATTCTACTCAAAATGTGAGTATGGAAAACCTAGAATCAAATCAATCAATATAGATGAAGAAACATAGAATAGATCTATTGATTTCCTTTCTTCTCTATATATGTGGATTTTTCTTTTCGGCTATCTTTTCTTAACCAGCCGATCTATAGCGGATGCCCTAGAAATGAATAAGGGCTATTTATAGGTTAGAAACCCTAGGAAGAATATTCGGATCAAAAACAGCCTTTTCTGGAAAGTTTTACCGACGGCGATCCGGATTGGATCTGGCGATCCGGATTGCAGAAGCACAAACCACGATTTCCAGAAAATTGCCTGTTCGGGATCCGGATCGTAGTCACCGATCCGGATCGTTCATACAGTTTTACCAGAACATCATGTTCGGGATCCGGATTGCAATTCCTGATCCGGATCGAAGAAGCACACAGGTAAAACTAGTGTTCGGGATCCGGATCAGAGAGTGCTGCGATCCGGATTGAACCAGTGTATGAACAAACACCTTTCGGGATCCGGATTGAAAGCCACGATCCGGATCCTGAACATGTCCCATGTCCAGTTTTTGATGAATAAGCAATTAAAACCTCTTCCAGGTGTTTCTACACTATAAGAAGTATTCGGATCATCAAAATTCTTTAGTTAAACGTACCTGATCCTTTTGAATTCTTCTTTCTTGAGATTGAGGTATACGATCCAAAGTTTCTTCATCTTCAATCTTCAAGACTTAACACATTCACGAAATACGCCAACTCAAATTCCGTAACAATCTCCCCCTTTGGCGGTTTCGTGACAAAACACAAATCCACAAAGAAAATTCAAAAAGATATTTTTGTTGCTATCACCATACAACAAAAATTTACAAAAGAGTTCCAGAAATTAAAAACATGAGATAAACTCCTAGAACAGACTCTAGACTTAGACATCTGTAATCTCTGCACACAGAAAACATTCTTGACAAACAAATTCGTTAGATACCTCAAGAATTGGAACATACAAAACCAAATACAGAGATAGAGTTTATTCTCATCATGACATTTGAAAAAATCAGATATGTGAAAGAAGCATAGTTAAAAACCAACATATCTTCTAAGCAGTTGAAAACCAAATGTCAAAGTATGTTAGTCCAACATCAACTTGTTAGTCATATTACATGCCCAAATAGTTAGTCGAATAGTTAGTATAGAAGCATGTCACAAATCACAAAAGAAAAACCAAAGTTGAGTTGAGGTTCATACTTACCTTGATATCATCGATATTCACAATCATTCATTGTTCAGAGTTCTTTCTAACTCTCTCACTCTCTCCCCCTTTTTGTCACAAAACAAAGCCAAAACGTAGCATGAGCTACAATATGTAAGGAGAGTAAAGAAAACATAAAGTCCTAATAGTATGCACAAACTGAAAACTAAACTAAAAGAAGAGAAAAAAAAACAACGTCCTGAAACCTAAGAACTAAAGTAGACAAGGTGAACAGAAGGTGCGGCTCAGTCTGAAGAATCTGAACTAGTACAGCTCAGCTTGCTCAAAATCCCTTTAAGCAAATTCTTAATATTTGAGTACTTCTTCTTGATCTTCTTGTGTTCAGAAGAAATCTGCTGAAGCTCTTTCGATATTCTGTCTTGTGTAGCAGAGAGTCGGTGTTGTTCCTGACAAATCGATTCTAAAATCTCTGTCTCAGTTGTCCGTGTCTTTGAGTAAGATGGACGCTGTCTAGATGCAGATGGTGCATCTGGTCCTGCAGTCCATGGTGATTCAGTTTGCAGAATTCCAGAAAGTGAGCGTGCTCTGGTGAGAGGCCCACTATGCTGACTCGTACTTCTTTGAACATTTCTTCTTCTTGTATATTGTCTGGTCGTGGAGGCAGATTTCATAAGTCTCTTTCCTTTGGTGAATTTCCTGTCCTCTTCATCAATTTTTCGCTGAACATCCTTGAAGAATTCGTCCCATTCTTCTGTATCGTAATCTGAGCTGTCTTCATTGGCTTCGTTTGGTTTGTCTCGAGTTGAGACGCCTGGTTCTTCTTTAACAGATGACCTCCCGGGCATCATTGCCACCAGTAACAGAATCAACCAGGAGAATGCCATTGATTCTAGTGCTTTGAGTTTAAGAAAGTGTCCTGTGAAACCAACTCAAGAACATATGAAAAATTGTCAATTTTGAAAAATTTGAAAACATTGTACCTAGACAATCATAATCATGTAGAGAAGCCAAGAATCAAATTAGTTTTCCAAAAAGAATTTTAAAAATAGATCAATTCCATGATTTACAAAAATTCCTCTTTTATGCCCTAAAACCGAATTTTTAGAAATCGAAGCCTAAAAACTCGTTAATCAAGTAAAATCCCAGCATAAAAGCAAAACTAATTGACCCAGAGTTCTTATTTCAAAAGAAATTTGATCAAAAACCATTCACAAACGAAAAAGTTCCAATTTTTCAACTCACGTTTGATGAAAAACCATAAAAACTGTGAAAAACCGAGTTTTGATCATGAAAACTTACTTGAATCCGAAGAACTTTGAGTTTTGAAGCTCCAAGAAGCAAGAAATCTAGAGAGAGAAACTCTAGAGGCTTGAAAACCAGAGATTAGGGTAAAGAAATCAAAATCTGTATGTTTCTATATAAAACCCTAGCCGTGATCCGGATCGGCCGAGAATGTGATCCGGATCGGCTACCCGCAGGAAAAATCCTGCGTTCGGGATCCGGATCACTTGCCCGATCCGGATCGGCTACACCTTTTTCTTCAGAAAAATTTAGAAAAATTCAATAAAATCCAGAAAAAGTATGTAAGCACTTTACCATGTCAACTTTAAACAAATGACATCGTTTCATACAACAAGAAATAGATTATGCAAAATCTATCAAAAATATCCAAAAATGAAACGAAAATTTACGAAAGTTAAAACACTTAAAGTTGAACAACTTCAATTACATCTATCCTGATCTTATGTGTAATGCCTTTATCAAATCATCAATTTCAGTAAAGAAAATGAAGTACCAAGATCAATAGATGTTTGAAATCCCAGATAAGTTAGATAATATATCTAGACAATCTGTTGAAGGAGTGGCTCTTTGAGCATCTTTAAAAAAATCCCACCTTATACCAACCATGAAATACGACTGAGTCAAGTATTTCAATATGAATTTCATCAACAATTTTTCAAACAAAAATTTGCTTTTCATTCATGGAGTATCTTTTTCTTTCATTTTCTCCATGTGGTGGTAGTTTTCACACTCCTCATTGGGATGTAACTCTTTCCACATCTTTTGAGCATTTTACATTTCATTGACTCCCCCTCAATTGGCTATCAATTATTTAATATATAAGGTATTCAACCAAACCATTGATCTCGAATTCATACTCGACTAAGCAATCAAATATGATAATGACTATACCAAGAGATCATTGAGAGAGAAATTGACTTTGATCACTTAAAAGATGGTTTAATTAACGTAAATGATCATTGCAACATTGAAATATTATGACATCAAAAGCATAATAAATTTCTAAATGCATAAAAGGATGCAATTAAAGTCAATTATGATTTATGCTCAATTAGTGTGCTATGTACAAAACATAGATAAAGAACAAAACAAAAACAAAAACAAAACCTAACCTAAGCAAAGGTTTCAAAAGAGTTTATTTCAAGGAAAGCATGCCAATTGCTTTACGCAAGTGAATAAAACGTTTTTGATCCAAAGGTTTTGTTAAGATGTCAGCTAATTGATCCTCAGTTGAAATATATGACAGTTGAAGAATGTTTGATTCAACTAGCTCTCTAAGAAAATGATATCTAAGTTCAATATGTTTTGTTCTAGAGTGCAACACAGGGTTTTTAGAAATGTTAATAGCACTAGTGTTGTCACATAAAATGGTTACCGAAGATGTTGAAATCCGGAAATCGCTCAACACGCTTTTCATCCAAATCAATTGGGTTGAACAACTTCCTGCAGAAATGTACTCCGCTTCGGCAGTCGAGAGTGCTATGCAGTTCTGCTTTTTACTGTGCCATGCAACAAGGCAGTGGCCAAGATAGAAGCATGCACCACTCGTGCTTTTCCGGTCATCCACCGATCCAGCCCAATCGGCATCTGAGTATCCAACAATATCCAAAGTCGTTCCCATAGGATACCAAATTCCGAAATTGATTGTACCTTTGATATACCGGATGATCCGTTTCACCGCTTTCAGGTGAACCTCCTTCGGTGCTGATTGATATCTCGCACAAATCCCAACACTGAAGGATATATCCGGGCGACTAGCCGTGAGATATAGTAGACTTCCAATCATACTGCGGTACAGTTTCTCGTCTACATTCTCACTTTGTGATTCACTTCCAAGTCCCTTATGGCTAGTTCCCATTGGAGTCGGAAAATCCTTAGAATTTTCAAGATCAAACTTTTTGACCAACTCCAGTGCATACTTGGATTGACACAAGTGAATTCCTTCATCGTTTTGTTTAACTTGTAATCCAAGAAAATAATTCAATTCGCCCATCATGGACATCTCAAATTCGCTTTCCATGGTCTCCGCGAATTTAGAAGCATCATTATCTCTTGTTGCTCCAAAAACAATGTCATCGACATAGATTTGAGCAACTATGAAATTGTTTTGATAATGCTTCACAAAGAGAGTCCTGTCAGCTCCCCCTCGAGTGTAGCCCTTTTCCAAAAGGTGCTTTGTCAACCTTTCGTACCATGCTCGCGGTGCTTGTTTCAGACCGTAAAGAGCCTTTTTCAGACGAAAAACATGGTTAGGTAGTTTATGATCCACAAAACCTTTCGGTTGAGCTACATAAACTTCCTCATTTAAAAATCCATTTAAAAAGGCGCTCTTAACGTCCATTTGAAATAATCTGATTTTAAAATGACAAGCGATCGCAAACAATATACGAATGGACTCGAGTCTAGCTACAGGGGCGAAAGTTTCATCAAAGTCTATACCTTCTACTTGAGAATAGCCTTGAGCAACTAACCTTGCTTTGTTCCTGATGATAGTACCTTCTTCGTTTTTCTTGTTCTTGAAGATCCATTTGGTACCTATCACATTGTGTTGCTTCGGAGGCTTCGTCATTCCCAGACTTTGTTTCGCTCGAATTGATGGAGCTCTTCCTGCATTGCTTTAATCCAGTAATCATCTTGGAGAGCTTCATCAACATTCTTTGGTTCGATTTGAGATACATAGCATGCAAATCCGCAAACCAATTGTCTCCGTGTTCTAACTCCTTCTTGTGGATCTCCAATTATGTTCGATTCAGGGTGATCCTTGGAGATGCGTAACGTTTGAGGTAGAGGAGTAGGCGGAGGTACACGAGATGATTCCTGCACATCAGATAAGCTTGAAGAACCGTTAGATGCATCAACATTATTATCGAAAGAATTGTTAGAAGAAGATGCATTAGCAGGTGTATCATCATCAAGAGAGATATCGAGGGTAGATTTTTCAGATTCAAAATGAAAAGCTTCATCTACCTTAACATTTATCGATTCTACGATCGTCTTAGATTCTAAGTTAAAAACTCGATATGCTCTGCTGTTTGTAGAATAACCTAAGAAAATCCCTTCGTCACTTCGAGAGTCAAATTTTCCAAGATTCTCACGATCACGTAAAATAAAACACCGACTCCCAAAGATGCGAAAATATTTGATGTTAGGTTTTCTACAAAACCAAAGTTCATATGGTGTATTCAATGTCCCCGGGCGCAAATACACGCGATTGATAACATAAACAGCAGTGTTCACCGCTTCAGCCCAAAAATAAAAAGGTAAGTTCCGGCTGTGAAGCATAACACGTGCCATTTCCTGTACGACCCTGTTTTTGCGCTCGACTACACCATTTTGTTGAGGTGTGTAAGGTGCGGAGAATTCATGTTTAATGCCATTAGAAGTGCAAAAATCAATGAATTTGGAATTTATGAATTCCCCACCTCTATCACTCCTAACTCGAGTAATCCTATCATTCTTTTCTATCATAATACGATTGCAGATTTCGAGAAAAGAATCAAAGGTATCAGCTTTTTCTTTTAAGAATGCTACCCAAGTATATCTAGAAAATCATCAACCAACAAGAAAATATACCATTTACCTCCCAGAGATGGTTGACGAGTTGGCCCCATTAAGTCCATATGCAAAAGTTCCAAAGGCCGTTTTGTACCTATGTGGTTCAAATTCTTGTGTGCAGTCCTAGACTGTTTTCCCTTTTGGCAACCGCCACACACAAGGTTTTGTTCAAAAGAAAGTTTCGGAACCCCCTTGACCACATCTTTATTTGAAATTCTAGCAAGTTCCTTAAAGTTTATGTGACCTAGCCTTTCATGCCAAAGTGTTTCATTTTTCAAAGATGCTAGGTTACATTTTTCAGAAATCTTAGAAGGAACTACATAACAATTGTTTTCTGATCTAACCCCCTTTAAAAAGAAAGCATGGTTCATGTCAGTTACAGTGCATTTATCAGATGAAAAATTAACTGAATAACCACTATCACACAGTTGACTTATGCTTATGAGGTTAGTCTTAAGGCCATGAACAAATAACACATTATCTAGAACCGGGCCATCTGGAATAGCTACCGTTCCCTTTCCAACAATTTTGGAAGACCGACCATCTCCGAAAACAACAAGTCCTCCGGAGTTTTTCTCAAATGTTTGAAAACAGTTTTTATCGCCGGTCATATGACGGGAACACCCGCTATCCAGGTACCAAGACGAACTATCATATGCATGCAAGGAAACATTGGTAGCAAGACAGGGAAAGATTTCACCTTTGCGCACCCAAACCTTTTTGAAGTGCGTCGGTAATGGTCGTGAAGTTGATTTCCTAGGTGAGAGCGTCTTGCTTGAAGAATTGCTGCTCCTTGATGATGTCGTCTTGAGCGGTGTACTACCAAGGCTCTTTTCCTTCAATGAATTGCAGTTGTTTTCCGAGGAATAGCCCTTTTGGTAGTCATTGCAAGATGTGCTTGAGGTGTGCGTTTGGCTTCCGTCTTGCAATTTCTTCTTATGTGCCCTGAAATGCCACAACGAAAACATACCTTGGTTCTTGTCGATTCCGAGGAAGATGTAGTAGGTTCGTTGTCGTTGCTTGTCGTGAACACCGGTGTCGGAGGAGGAGATACCGACTGAGGCACAAATACTGTACCACTCGAACTTGGAATGTCTCCAGTTTGAGTGTATCCGAGGCCGAACTTATTTCTTTGACCGAGACCAAGAAGTCTGTCCAACTTACTCCTTCCAGAAGAAAATCTCTTTAAGTCATCCTTTAGTTGGCGTATGGTCTCCGTCATTTCCAATTTTTCCTGTCGAGCCTCGCCGTTGAGCTTCAAGAAGTAATTCGCTTTGTTCACCATATCCATATAATTCTTCTCGAGTTGCTCATTGGACTCTTGAAGGGAAACATTTGTCTTAATCAGATTGTCCCTTTCCACTTCAAGATCGGTTGAGATAGAGGTTACCCTTTTTACTTCATCTTCAAGATCCTGCAATCTCTCTTTCAACCCCTTGTTTTGCTTAGCCAGTTTCTTTGAATCCCTCAAAAGCTTATGGTAGGCTAAAACAAAATCTTCACCTTCCGAATCATCTGATTCATCGTCCGTTGCAATCTTTTCAACAGTGGAGTTGGACAGTGAGTCGGATGTACTTGCCATTAAGCACATGAAGGGTGAAGATGTAGTGGACGCGTGGAAAGCTGTCGCGTTGTCTTCTTCATCACTTGACGATGACTCATTTGACGTGGAGTTGTCATCCCAAGTAACGACTTGCATCGCTTTCTTCTTAGCCGGATTCTTGTTGGGACATTCCGTTGCAATGTGGCCGTAGCCTCGACATTTGAAACACTGAACTTGTCCCTCAGAACTTTTCTTATCCTTTGAGAAGTTCTCTTGCTTTCTTGACTTGTGCTTGAAGGACCCTTGCCTTTCTTCGACTTTCCGAAGGATTGAGTTTTGCTTGAATTTCCCCTTCGAAAGTTGCGGCGAAACTTCCTTGTCAAGAGAGCGAGCTGCTTCTCAAAGTCCTCCATAGAAATGTTCTCGTCGTCGTCCGAGGAGGATGAATCCGCGTCTTCTTCTTTAGTTGATTTCAATGCGTAACCTGAAGACTTAGAAGAGGATGCCTTTCCAGAAGAATAGTTAGTAGGAAAAGTCATTTCATAAGTTTGTAAAGCACCTACTAATTCTTCTACACGCATTTCGTCCGGGTGTTTAATTGTTTCAATGGCTGCGACCTTCGGGCGAAATCGTTCAGGAAGAGTTCTTAGAATTTTTCTTACAACTTTAAATTCTGGAATCTTCTCTCCCAAGTTAGCACATGAGTTCACGATGTCTTGCAATCGTGTGTAATAGTCAGTGAAGGATTCATTCTCTGCCATAGAGATAGAGTCAAACTTGCTCGTGAGCATTTGCAGTTTCTGAATCTTCACTAAGTTAGTTCCCTCATGCGTAACTTGAAGAACATCCCAGATTTCTTTCGCAGTCTCACATGCCGAGACGCGAGAGAACTCAGTTTGTGACAAAGCATTAAATAGAGCATTAATCCCTTTGCCATTGTAAGAAGATAAGTCTATCTCTTCCTTGGTCCATTTCGACCTAGGTTTTAAGGTGCGAACATCATCTAAAATTTCAGTTGGATTAGACCATCCTAATTCAATTGATTGCCACACCCTTTCGTCGATGGAAATTAAGAAAGCTTTCATCCGTACTTTCCAGTACGCATAATTTGTTCCATCAAAGAAAGGGGGTCGATTGATGTTTCCACCTTCAACCATTGTTTACAACCCTATTCCCGCTCTGATACCACTTGTTGGGTTTAGGTTAATAAGGATCTAAATAGGGGAAAAAACACCTAGAGGGGGGTGAATAGGTGTAAACAATAAACACTCAAAAAATCATTGTGCGATAAAACCCAATGCGGAAAAATAAAAGAACACGCAAGATTTTTACGTGGAAAAACTCCAAACCGGAGTAAAAAACCACGGGACCGATAACACGGCGAAATCCACTAGAATTAACACACGTACAAGGTGATATAACGTACTCACAGACGACTCAACCTTTTACCATACGCTCCTAGTAGATCTTCTCCGCTCGCTCCACGACGCTTCTCGAATCCACGATCCGCGCCCAACGCTGAATCCACAGCGTCCAACGTCGAGTCCACGACGTCCAACCGAATCCACGGTCTTCACCCAATGGCACGCTTCGAATCCACGAACGCACCTCGCTCCGAATCCACGAGAGCGGTTGCACCTTGAATCCACAAGGCCACGCGAGTCCACGCGCCGATTTTGGGGTAAATCGTTGTTTGTTTGGGTGGTGATGATCCGCCGAATACTTAGATTAAAGATAGATCGGAAATACCATCTAAGTATTCATTGATTTGATTCTACTCAAAATGTGAGTATGGAAAACCTAGAATCAAATCAATCAATATAGATGAAGAACCATAGAATAGATCTAATGATTTCCGTTCTTCTCTATATGTGGATTTTTCTTTTCGGCTATCTTTTCTTAAAGCCGATCTATTGCGGATGCCCTAGAAATGAAATGGAAGGGCTATTTATAGGTTAGAAACCCTAGGAAGAATATTCGGATCAAAAACAGCCTTTTCTGGAAAGTTTTACCGACGGCGATCCGGATTGGATTTGGCGATCCGGATTGCAGAAGCACAAAGACGATTTCCAGAAAATTGCCTGTTCGGGATCCGGATCGTAGTCACGATCCGGATCGTTCATACAGTTTTACCAGAACATCATGTTCGGGATCCGGATTGCAATTCCTGATCCGGATCGAAGAAGCAACAGGTAAAACTAGTGTTCGGGATCCGGATCAGAGATGCTGCGATCCGGATTGAACCAGTGTATGAACAAACACCCTTCGGGATCCGGATTGAAAGCCACGATCCGGATCCTGAACATGTCCCATGTCCAGTTTTTGATGAATAAGCAATTAAAACCTCTTCCAGGTGTTTCTACACTATAAGAAGTATTCGGATCATCAAAATTCTTTAGTTAAACGTACCTGATCCTTTTGAATTCTTCTTTCTTGAGATTGAGGTATATGATCCAAAGTTTCTTCATCTTCAATCTTCAAGACTTAATACATTCACGAAATACGCCAACTCAAATTCCGTAACATGAACGATACGCATGTCTATAATCCCTGATCCATACTAAATCCTCAAAGGGATACCCGCACAGAAATATGTTTTTTTCATCTTGTCCCAACGAATAATCCGTTTAATCACTTTCATAAAAGTCTATGTGCTAATATGGCATGTTAATCATTACCATTAAAATATTCCCACAATATAGGCCAAGATTAAATCAGGATCATTTATTTAAGCATGATTTCTATGGAGTGCCAAATATATTAGGGGGTCTCTCTAATAGTCCGAGTGAGTAAATCGCAGTAGAGGTAAGCAACAACACCCAACCTGGCACGCAAATCCAAATACACAAAACTCCCAACTGTAAAAGGGCTCTCGCTGTCCACCAACTGTCCGCAACCTTAGAATCTGCGAAACACTGCAAGATATGCGAACACAGGATTAATGGGCCTTCCCGGGAACAGCGTTCGCTGTTTTGCAAAACTCCTTGATCCGATGCTCGTAGCCAAGATAGAAAATCACCAAAGCATGCTGTCCAGGAATTCCATCACAAAAAATGGGGTTAAATGTGCCTCGGGAACCATGCCAAAAGTCCAAAACGGAGCAAAACGATCAACACGAAAATCGAAGCCTTACCTCTTAGGCACACACTGTCGCAGAAAACGCCCAAAAATTCCTCTGGTTGGCGCTCGGGAAATTTCTGACTGAACTGCGACGGAAACGGGCCTGAAAATGGAAATCGTCGAAGCGCGCCGCGTCGCAGAGAACTCGTAGTCGGCAACTCCAAAAATTCCGGGACTCTCTGGAGATGTAGGGACAGAGAGGGGAACAAGTCTCTTCAGGTCACTCTCCCCCAATCTATTCTAGAACTCGAAAAAATAAGAGAAAGGAGGGGGTGGTGGGCTTTTATAGCCCACCCCAAGATTCGGGCGATTCGGGGCACCCCATTCGGGCGCGAATGGGCCGCAGCCCGGCCCACAGTCAGCGCCCGGAGTCACCGGGCGCGACACGTGGCCCCAAACAGGAAACAATGGCGCCTGCGAATCGGGCGCCGCCGCGTGTTCCGCCCGAACACCACACCGCGGCGCCCGCCAATGCGGGGCGGGTGGCGCACGTGGGCGGCGCCTCGCCGCCAGCCAACCAGCGGCCGACACGCCCCGTGTCCCGCGCCAC
>CM054946.1:10869290-11024922 GCA_029168755.2 Tillandsia fasciculata | reverse complement strand
TTGTTACGGCATTTGTGGTGTTGGCATATTTCGTGAGTCAACTCAGTAAATTGAGTCGGGTTTGAAGTGATCAAATTGTCAAGAGCAATCAAAGACTCAGAGAAGAGCTCAATTTGACCTCATGTTTTTGAGTCTTGAAGATTGAAGATGAAGAATTGTGGATCATTTACATCAATCTCAAGAAGAAAGTATTCAAAAGGATCAGGTATGTTTAACTAAATAATTTTTGGTGATCCGAATACTTTCTTATAGTGTAGAAACACTTGGATGAATTTTTAATTGCATAAAAATCAAAAACTGGACATGGGACATGTTCAGGATCCGGATCAGATCTTCCAATCCGGATCCCGAAGGGTACTTGTTCATTGGCAATTTCAATCCGGATCCAGGCCATTCCGATCCGGATCCCGAACATTGGTTTTGTGAAATATATGAACGATCCGGATCGGCATTTCAATCCGGATCCCGAACCTTTGTTTTTGAAATTGTCTGTATCGTTACGACAATCCGGATCGCCTAATCCGATCCGGATCGTCGTCCTGTAAAAATTTCAGTAAGGTAAGTTTTTATTATTATCTCTTTCCAAGGTTTCTAACCTATAAATAGACACTTTAGGGTTTCTCAAAAACTACCGATTATTTTCATAAAAACACTTGAGAGAACCCTAGAGGCTAGGTTTTTATCGTTCTTCTTTATAGCCTCTTTTAGGTCAATTCGACGGTTCTTCCAAGATCATATCTTTTGTCGAATTGATCTATCTTTGCTTAGAGATTCCATCATGGTTCTTCAATGATAATCTAAGCAAAGGATCACCATCGAAGCCACTTTCTTACCGGCTGAGTTTGCGTCGTGGATTCGACGTGGCAGTGGATTCGGTGTGCTAAAGGCGTTCGTGGATTCGAAACGTGTGCTCGTGGATTCGAGTGGCGTTCGTGGATTCGAACGTGTGCAGTGGACGTGCAATCGGTGGAGCGCAAGGTCCGAAGAAGTTGAAGGCGGGTTGAGTCCGTGGAGTCGGTAATCACCATTGTTATTCTTCTATTCTTAGTGGATTGTTATTGCGTGTTGGTCCCGTGGTTTTTCTCCTGGATTGGAGTTTCCACGTAAATCTCGGTGTGCTATTTTTATTTTCCGCATTGGTTTTTTATTTTGCACTGAGATTGGTTTTAAAGTATTACACCTATTCACCCCCCCCTCTAGTTGTTTGATAGTACCTATTTAGATCCTTGTGGATCCTAAAAACCTACACCGCCTAATGTCCGCAGTTACCGCAATACCCCTAAGTCCAAATCTAATAAATAGACAATATCCGGTCAACCGCCTACTGTCCGCGGTTGCCGCAATGCCCACAATCCATAATCAAGTACAACCTGTCCCAGACTCAAAATCCCGACTACATTATCCCAACCCCTGCTCAACCCGAGCAACATGAATCAAAAGTCTAAATGAAAAGGAGAAAATGAACAATCATGATTTCTCCTAAGTCAAATCCCAACATGATAGTGTAGTAATAAATAGTGGCCTATCTAGATGTCCATACAAGCATGAAACTGTCCTCATGAACGATAAAAGAGTGTATCAAACAGTAGCTCCCATAGATATAACCATCATGTCCAAATTATTAACTGTTGGGTTTAGGTTAATAAGGATCTAATAGGGGAAAAAACACCTAGAGGGGGGTGAATAGGTGTAAACAATAAACACTCAAAAAATCATTGTGCGATAAAACCCAATGCGGAAAAATAAAAGAACACACAAGATTTTTACGTGGAAAAACTCCAAACCGGAGTAAAAAACCACGGGACCGATAACACGGCGAAATCCACTAGAATTAACACACGTACAAGGTGATATAGCGTACTCACTGACGACTCAACCTCTTACCATACGCTCCTAGTAGATCTTCTCCGCTCGCTCCACGACGCTTCTCGAATCCACGATCCGCGCCCAACGCTGAATCCACAGCGTCCAACGTCGAGTCCACGACGTCCAACCGAATCCACGGTCTTCACCCAATGGCACGCTTCGAATCCACGAACGCACCTCGCTCCGAATCCACGAGAGCGATAACACCTTGAATCCACAAGGCCACGCGAGTCCACGCGCCGATTTTGGGATAAATCGTTGTTTGTTTGGGTGGTGATGATCCGCCGAATACTTAGATTAAAGATAGATCGGAAATACCATCTAAGTATTCATTGATTTGATTCTACTCAAAATGTGAGTATGGAAAACCTAGAATCAAATCAATCAATATAGATGAAGAACCATTGAATAGATCTAATGATTTCCGTTCTTCTCTATATATGTGGATTTTTCTTTTCGGCTATCTTTTCTTAACCAGCCGATCTATTGCGGATGCCCTAGAAATGAAATGGAAGGGCTATTTATAGGTTAGAAACCCTAGGAAGAATATTCGGATCAAAAACAGCCTTTTCTGGAAAGAAATCCCGACGGCGATCCGGATCAGATCTGGCGATCCGGATTGCAGAAGCATAAACCACGATTTCCAGAAAATTGCCTGTTCGGGATCCGGATCGTAGTCACCGATCCGGATCGTTCATACAGTTTTACCAGAATATCATGTTCGGGATCCGGATTGCAATTCCTGATCCGGATCGAAGAAGCACACAGGTAAAACTAGTGTTCGGGATCCGGATCAGAGAGTGCTGCGATCCGGATTGAACCAGTGTATGAACAAACACCTTTCGGGATCCGGATTGAAAGCCACGATCCGGATCCTGAACATGTCCCATGTCCAGTTTTTGATGAATAAGCAATTAAAACCTCTTCCAGGTGTTTCTACACTATAAGAAGTATTCGGATCATCAAAATTCTTTAGTTAAACGTACCTGATCCTTTTGAATTCTTCTTTCTTGAGATTGAGGTAGACGATCCAAAATTTCTTCATCTTCAATCTTCAAGACTTAACACATTCACGAAATACGCCAACTCAAATTCCGTAACAATCTCCCCCTTTGGCGGTTTCGTGACAAAACACAAATCCACAAAGAAAATTCAAAAAGAATATTTTTGTTGCTATCACCATACAACAAAAATTTACAAAAGAGTTCCAGAAATTAAAAACATGAGATAAACTCCTAGAACAGACTCTAGACTTAGACATCTGTAATCTCTGCACACAGAAAACATTCTTGACAAACAAATTCGTTAGATACCTCAAGAATTGGAGCATACAAAACCAAATACAGAGATAGAGTTTAGTCTCATCATGACATTTGAAAAAAAATCAGATATGTGAAAGAAGCATAGTTAAAACCAACATATCTTCTAAGCAGTTGAAAACCAAATGTCAAAGTATGTTAGTCCAACATCAACTTGTTAGTCATATTACATGCCCAAATAGTTAGTCGAATAGTTAGTATAGAAGCATGTCACAAATCACAAAAGAAAAACCAAAGTTGAGTTGAGGTTCATACTTACCTTGATATCATCGATATTCACAATCATTCATTGTTCAGAGTTCTTTCTAACTCTCTCACTCTCTCCCCCTTTTTGTCACAAAACAAAGCCAAAACGTAGCATGAGCTACAATATGTAAGGAGAGTAAAGAAAACATAAAGTCCTAATAGTATGCACAAACTGAAAACTAAACTAAAAGAAGAGAAAAAAAAAAACGTCCTGAAACCTAAGAACTAAAGTAGACAAGGTGAACAGAAGGTGCGGCTCAGTCTGAAGAATCTGAACTAGTACAGCTCAGCTTGCTCAAAATCCCTTTAAGTAAATTCTTAAAATTTGAGTACTTCTTCTTGATCTTCTTGTGTTCAGAAGAGATCTGCTGAAGCTCTTTCGATATTCTGTCTTGTGTAGCAGAGAGTCGGTGTTGTTCCTGACAAATCGATTCTAAAATCTCTGTCTCAGTTGTCCGTGTCTTTGAGTAAGATGGACGCTGTCTAGATGCAGATGGTGCATCTGGTCCTGCAGTCCATGGTGATTCAGTTTGCAGAATTCCAGAAAGTGAGCGTGCTCTGGTGAGAGGCCCACTATGCTGACTCGTACTTCTTTGAACATTTCTTCTTCTTGTATATTGTCTGGTCGTGGAGGCAGATTTCATAAGTCTCTTTCCTTTGGTGAATTTCCTGTCCTCTTCATCAATTTTTCGCTGAACATCCTTGAAGAATTCGTCCCATTCTTCTGTATCGTAATCTGAGCTGTCTTCATTGGCTTCGTTTGGTTTGTCTCGAGTTGAGACGCCTGGTTCTTCTTTAACAGATGACCTCCCGGGCATCATTGCCACCAGTAACAGAATCAACCAGGAGAATGCCATTGATTCTAGTGCTTTGAGTTTAAGAAAGTGTCCTGTGAAACCAACTCAAGAACATATGAAAAATTGTCAATTTTGAAAAAATTGAAAACATTGTACCTAGACAATCATAATCATGTAGAGAAGCCAAGAATCAAATTAGTTTTCCAAAAAGAATTTTAAAAATAGATCAATTCCATGATTTACAAAAATTCCTCTTTTATGCCCTAAAACCGAATTTTTAGAAATCGAAGCCTAAAAACTCGTTAATCAAGTAAAATCCCAGCATAAAAGCAAAACTAATTGACCCAGAGTTCTTATTTCAAAAGAAATTTGATCAAAAACCATTCACAAACGAAAAAGTTCCAATTTTTCAACTCACGTTTGGTGAAAAACCATAAAAACTGAGAAAAACCGAGTTTTGATCATGAAAACTTACTTGAATCCGAAGAACTTTGAGTTTTGAAGCACCAAGAAGCAAGAAATCTAGAGAGAGAAACTCTAGAGGCTTGAAAACCAGAGATTAGGGTAAAGAAATCAAGAATCTGTATGTTTCTATATAAAACCCTAGCCGTGATCCGGATCGGCCGAGAATGTGATCCGGATCGGCTACCCGCAGGAAAAATCCTGCGTTCGGGATCCGGATCACTTGCCCGATCCGGATCGGCTACACCTTTTTCTTCAGAAAAATTTAGAAAAACACAATAAAATCCAGAAAAAGTATGTAAGCACTTTACCATGTCAACTTTAAACAAATGACATCGTTTCATACAACAAGAAATAGATTATGCAAAATCTATCAAAAATATCCAAAAATGAAACGAAAATTTACGAAAGTTAAAACACTTAAAGTTGAACAACTTCAATTACATCTATCCTGATCTTATGTGTAATGCCTTTATCAAATCATCAATTTCAGTAAAGAAAATGAAGTACCAAGATCAATAGATGTTTGAAATCCCAGATAAGTTAGATAATATATCTAGACAATCTGTTGAAGGAGTGGCTCTTTGAGCATCTTTAAAAAAAATCCCACCTTATACCAACCATGAAATACGACTGAGTCAAGTATTTCAATATGAATTTCATCAACAATTTTTCAAACAAAAATTTGCTTTTCATTCATGGAGTATCTTTTTCTTTCATTTTCTCCATGTGGTGGTAGTTTTCACACTCCTCATTGGGATGTAACTCTTTCCACATCTTTTGAGCATTTCACATTTCATTGACTCCCCCTCAATTGGCTATCAATTATTTAATATATAAGGTATTCAACCAAACCATTGATCTCGAATTCATACTCGACTAAGCAATCAAATATGATAATGACTATACCAAGAGATCATTGAGAGAGAAATTGACTTTGATCACTTAAAAGATGGTTTAATTAACGTAAATGATCATTGCAACATTGAAATATTATGACATCAAAAGCATAATAAATTTCTAAATGCATAAAAGGATGCAATTAAAGTCAATTATGATTTATGCTCAATTAGTGTGCTATGTACAGAACATAGATAAAGAACAAAACAAAAACAAAAACAAAACCTAACCTAAGCAAAGGTTTCAAAAGAGTTTATTTCAAGGAAAGCATGCCAATTGCTTTACGCAAGTGAATAAAACGTTTTTGATCCAAAGGTTTTGTTAAGATGTCAGCTAATTGATCCTCAGTTGAAATATATGACAGTTGAAGAATGTTTGATTCAACTAGCTCTCTAAGAAAATGATATCTAAGTTCAATATGTTTTGTTCTAGAGTGCAACACAGGGTTTTTAGAAATGTTAATAGCACTAGTGTTGTCACATAAAATGGTTACCGAAGATGTTGAAATTCGGAAATCGCTCAACACGCTTTTCATCCAAATCAATTGGGTTGAACAACTTCCTGCAGAAATGTACTCCGCTTCGGCAGTCGAGAGTGCTATGCAGTTCTGCTTTTTACTGTGCCATGCAACAAGGCAGTGGCCAAGATAGAAGCATGCACCACTCGTGCTTTTCCGGTCATCCACCGATCCAGCCCAATCGGCATCTGAGTATCCAACAATATCCAAAGTCGTTCCCATAGGATACCAAATTCCGAAATTGATTGTACCTTTGATATACCGGATGATCCGTTTCACCGCTTTCAGGTGAACCTCCTTCGGTGCTGATTGATATCTCGCACAAATCCCAACACTGAAGGATATATCCGGGCGACTAGCCGTGAGATATAGTAGACTTCCAATCATACTGCGGTACAGTTTCTCGTCTACATTCTCACTTTGTGATTCACTTCCAAGTCCCTTATGGCTAGTTCCCATTGGAGTCGGAAAATCTTTAGAATTTTCAAGATCAAACTTTTTGACCAACTCCAGTGCATACTTGGATTGACACAAGTGAATTCCTTCATCGTTTGTTTAACTTGTAATCCAAGAAAATAATTCAATTCGCCCATCATGGACATCTCAAATTCGCTTTCCATGGTCTCCGCGAATTTAGAAGCATCATTATCTCTTGTTGCTCCAAAAACAATGTCATCGACATAGATTTGAGCAACTATGAAATTGTTTTGATAATGCTTCACAAAGAGAGTCCTGTCAGCTCCCCCTCGAGTGTAGCCCTTTTCCAAAAGGTGCTTTGTCAACCTTTCGTACCATGCTCGCGGTGCTTGTTTCAGACCGTAAAGAGCCTTTTTCAGACGAAAAACATGGTTAGGTAGTTTATGATCCACAAAACCTTTCGGTTGAGCTACATAAACTTCCTCATTTAAAAATCCATTTAAAAAGGCGCTCTTAACGTCCATTTGAAATAATTGATTTTAAAATGACAAGCGATCGCAAACAATATACGAATGGACTCGAGTCTAGCTACAGGGGCGAAAGTTTCATCAAAGTCTATACCTTCTACTTGAGAATAGCCTTGAGCAACTAACCTTGCTTTGTTCCTGATGATAGTACCTTCTTCGTTTTTCTTGTTCTTGAAGATCCATTTGGTACCTATCACATTGTGTTGCTTCGGAGGCTTCGTCAGTTCCCAGACTTTGTTTCGCTCGAATTGATGGAGCTCTTCCTGCATTGCTTTAATCCAGTAATCATCTTGGAGAGCTTCATCAACATTCTTTGGTTCGATTTGAGATACATAGCATGCAAATCCGCAAACCAATTGTCTCCGTGTTCTAACTCCTTCTTGTGGATCTCCAATTATGTTCGATTCAGGGTGATCCTTGGAGATGCGTAACGTTTGAGGTAGAGGAGTAGGCGGAGGTACACGAGATGATTCCTGCACATCAGATAAGCTTGAAGAACCGTTAGATGCATCAACATTATTATCGAAAGAATTGTTAGAAGAAGATGCATTAGCAGGTGTATCATCATCAAGAGAGATATCGAGGGTAGATTTTTCAGATTCAAAATGAAAAGCTTCATCTACCTTAACATTTATCGATTCTACGATCGTCTTAGATTCTAAGTTAAAAACTCGATATGCTCTGCTGTTTGTAGAATAACCTAAGAAAATCCCTTCGTCACTTCGAGAGTCAAATTTTCCAAGATTCTCACGATCACGTAAAATAAAACACCGACTCCCAAAGATGCGAAAATATTTGATGTTAGGTTTTCTACAAAACCAAAGTTCATATGGTGTATTCAAGGTCCCCGGGCGCAAATACACGCGATTGATAACATAAACAGCAGTGTTCACCGCTTCAGCCCAAAAATAAAAAGGTAAGTTCCGGCTGTGAAGCATAACACGTGCCATTTCCTGTACGACCCTGTTTTTGCGCTCGACTACACCATTTTGTTGAGGTGTGTAAGGTGCGGAGAATTCATGTTTAATGCCATTAGAAGTGCAAAAATCAATGAATTTGGAATTTATGAATTCCCCACCTCTATCACTCCTAACTCGAGTAATCCTATCATTCTTTTCTATCATAATACGATTGCAGATTTCGAGAAAAGAATCAAAGGTATCAGCTTTTTCTTTTAAGAAGGCTACCCAAGTATATCTAGAAAAGTCATCAACCAACAAGAAAATATACCATTTACCTCCCAGAGATGGTTGACGAGTTGGCCCCATTAAGTCCATATGCAAAAGTTCCAAAGGCCGTTTTGTACCTATGTGGTTCAAATTCTTGTGTGCAGTCCTAGACTGTTTTCCCTTTTGGCAACCGCCACACACAAGGTTTTGTTCAAAAGAAAGTTTCGGAACCCCCTTGACCACATCTTTATTTGAAATTCTAGCAAGTTCCTTAAAGTTTATGTGACCTAGCCTTTCATGCCAAAGTGTTTCATTTTTCAAAGATGCTAGGTTACATTTTTCAGAAATCTTAGAAGGAACTACATAACAATTGTTTTCTGATCTAACCCCCTTTAAAAAGAAAGCATGGTTCATGTCAGTTACAGTGCATTTATCAGATGAAAAATTAACTGAATAACCACTATCACACAGTTGACTTATGCTTATGAGGTTAGTCTTAAGGCCATGAACAAATAATACATTATCTAGAACCGGGCCATCTGGAATAGCTACCGTTCCCTTTCCAACAATTTTGGAAGACCGACCATCTCCGAAAACAACAAGTCCTCCGGAGTTTTTCTCAAATGTTTGAAAACAGTTTTTATCGCCGGTCATATGACGGGAACACCCGCTATCCAGGTACCAAGACGAACTATCATATGCATGCAAAGAAACATTGGTAGCAAGACAGGGAAAGATTTCACCTTTGCGCACCCAAACCTTTTTGAATGCGTCGGTAATGGTCGTGAAGTTGATTTCCTAGGTGAGAGCGTCTTGCTTGAAGAATTGCTGCTCCTTGATGATGTCGTCTTGAGCGGTGTACTACCAAGGCTCTTTTCCTTTCAATGAATTGCAGTTGTTTTCCGAGGAATAGCCCTTTTGGTAGTCATTGCAAGATGTGCTTGAGGTGTGCGTTTGGCTTCCGTCTTGCAATTTCTTCTTATGTGCCCTGAAATGCCACAACGAAAACATACCTTGGTTCTTGTCGATTCCGAGGAAGATGTAGTAGGTTCGTTGTCGTTGCTTGTCGTGAACACCGGTGTCGGAGGAGGAGATACCGACTGAGGCACAAATACTGTACCACTCGAACTTGGAATGTCTCCAGTTTGAGTGTATCCGAGGCCGAACTTATTTCTTTGACCGAGACCAAGAAGTCTGTCCAACTTACTCCTTCCAGAAGAAAATCTCTTTAAGTCATCCTTTAGTTGGCGTATGGTCTCCGTCATTTCCAATTTTTCCTGTCGAGCCTCGCCGTTGAGCTTCAAGAAGTAATTCGCTTTGTTCACCATATCCATATAATTCTTCTCGAGTTGCTCATTGGACTCTTGAAGGGAAACATTTGTCTTAATCAGATTGTCCCTTTCCACTTCAAGATCGGTTGAGATAGAGGTTACCTTTTTACTTCATCTTCAAGATCCTGCAATCTCTCTTTCAACCCCTTGTTTTGCTTAGCCAGTTTCTTTGAATCCCTCAAAAGCTTATGGTAGGCTAAAACAAAATCTTCACCTTCCGAATCATCTGATTCATCGTCCGTTGCAATCTTTTCAACAGTGGAGTTGGACAGTGAGTCGGATGTACTTGCCATTAAGCACATGAAGGGTGAAGATGTGGTGGACGCGTGGAAAGCTGTCGCGTTGTCTTCTTCATCACTTGACGATGACTCATTTGACGTGGAGTTGTCATCCCAAGTAACTACTTGCATCGCTTTCTTCTTAGCCGGATTCTTGTTGGGACATTCCGTTGCAATGTGGCCGTAGCCTCGACATTTGAAACACTGAACTTGTCCCTCAGAACTTTTCTTATCCTTTGAGAAGTTCTCTTGCTTTCTTGACTTGTGCTTGAAGGACCCTTGCCTTTCTTCGACTTTCCGAAGGATTGAGTTTTGCTTGAATTTCCCCTTCGAAAGTTGCGGCGAAACTTCCTTGTCAAGAGAGCGAGCTGCTTCTCAAAGTCCTCCATAGAAATGTTCTCGTCGTCGTCCGAGGAGGATGAATCCGCGTCTTCTTCTTTAGTTGATTTCAATGCGTAACCTGAAGACTTAGAAGAGGATGCCTTTCCAGAAGAATAGTTAGTAGGAAAAGTCATTTCATAAGTTTGTAAAGCACCTACTAATTCTTCTACACGCATTTCGTCCGGGTGTTTAATTGTTTCAATGGCTGCGACCTTCGGGCGAAATCGTTCAGGAAGAGTTCTTAGAATTTTTCTTACAACTTTAAATTCTGGAATCTTCTCTCCCAAGTTAGCACATGAGTTCACGATGTCTTGCAATCGTGTGTAATAGTCAGTGAAGGATTCATTCTCTGCCATAGAGATAGAGTCAAACTTGCTCGTGAGCATTTGCAGTTTCTGAATCTTCACTAAGTTAGTTCCCTCATGCGTAACTTGAAGAACATCCCAGATTTCTTTCGCAGTCTCACATGCCGAGACGCGAGAGAACTCAGTTTGTGACAAAGCATTAAATAGAGCATTAATCCCTTTGCCATTGTAAGAAGATAAGTCTATCTCTTCCTTGGTCCATTTCGACCTAGGTTTTAAGGTGCGAACATCATCTAAAATTTCAGTTGGATTAGACCATCCTAATTCAATTGATTGCCACACCCTTTCGTCGATGGAAATTAAGAAAGCTTTCATCCGTACTTTCCAGTACGCATAATTAGTTCCATCAAAGAAAGGGGGTCGATTGATGTTTCCACCTTCAACCATTGTTTACAACCCTATTCCCGCTCTGATACCACTTGTTGGGTTTAGGTTAATAAGGATCTAAATAGGGGAAAAAACACCTAGAGGGGGGTGAATAGGTGTAAACAATAAACACTCAAAAAATCATTGTGCGATAAAACCCAATGCGGAAAAATAAAAGAACACGCAAGATTTTTACGTGGAAAAACTCCAAACCGGAGTAAAAAACCACGGGACCGATAACACGGCGAAATCCACTAGAATTAACACACGTACAAGGTGATATAACGTACTCACAGACGACTCAACCTTTTACCATACGCTCCTAGTAGATCTTCTCCGCTCGCTCCACGACGCTTCTCGAATCCACGATCCGCGCCCAACGCTGAATCCACAGCGTCCAACGTCGAGTCCACGACGTCCAACCGAATCCACGGTCTTCACCCAATGGCACGCTTCGAATCCACGAACGCACCTCGCTCCGAATCCACGAGAGCGATAACACCTTGAATCCACAAGGCCACGCGAGTCCACGCGCCGATTTTGGGATAAATCGTTGTTTGTTTGGGTGGTGATGATCCGCCGAATACTTAGATTAAAGATAGATCGGAAATACCATCTAAGTATTCATTGATTTGATTCTACTCAAAATGTGAGTATGGAAAACCTAGAATCAAATCAATCAATATAGATGAAGAACCATAGAATAGATCTAATGATTTCCGTTCTTCTCTATATGTGGATTTTTCTTTTCGGCTATCTTTTCTTAACCAGCCGATCTATTGCGGATGCCCTAGAAATGAAATAAGGGCTATTTATAGGTTAGAAACCCTAGGAAGAATATTCGGATCAAAAACAGCCTTTTCTGGAAAGTTTTACCGACGGCGATCCGGATTGGATTTGGCGATCCGGATTGCAGAAGCACAAACCACGATTTCCAGAAAATTGCCTGTTCGGGATCCGGATCGTAGTCACCGATCCGGATCGTTCATACAGTTTTACCAGAACATCATGTTCGGGATCCGGATTGCAATTCCTGATCCGGATCGAAGAAGCACACAGGTAAAACTAGTGTTCGGGATCCGGATCAGAGAGTGCTGCGATCCGGATTGAACCAGTGTATGAACAAACACCTTTCGGGATCCGGATTGAAAGCCACGATCCGGATCCTGAACATGTCCCATGTCCAGTTTTTGATGAATAAGCAATTAAAACCTCTTCCAGGTGTTTCTACACTATAAGAAGTATTCGGATCATCAAAATTCTTTAGTTAAACGTACCTGATCCTTTTGAATTCTTCTTTCTTGAGATTGAGGTAGACGATCCAAAATTTCTTCATCTTCAATCTTCAAGACTTAACACATTCACGAAATACGCCAACTCAAATTCCGTAACATTAACCGACTACGCATGTCTATAATCCCTGATCCATAATAAATCCTCAAAGGGATACCCGCACATAAATATGTCATCTTGTCCCAACGAATAATCCGTTTAATCAACTTTCATAAAAGTCTATGTGCTAATATGGCATGTTAATCATTACCATTAAAATATTCCCACAATATAGGCCAATGATTAATCAGGATCATTTATTTAAGCATGATTTCTAATGGAGTGCCAAATATATTCGGGGTCTCTCTAATAGTCCGAGTGAGTAAATCGCAGTAAGAGGTAAGCAACAACCACCCACCTGGCACGCAAATCCAAATACACAAAACTCCCCAACTGTAAAAGGGCTCCTCGCTGTCCACCAACTGTCCCCGCAACCTTAGAATCTGCGAAACACTGCAAGATATTCGAACACAGGATTAATGGGCCTTCCCCGGGAACAGCGTTCGCTGTTTTGCAAAACTCCTTGATCCGATGCTCGTAGCCCAAGATAGAAAATCAACAAGCCCATGCTGTCCAGGAATTCCATCACAAAAAATGGGGTTAAATGTGCCTCGGGAACCATGCCAAAAGTCCAAAACGGAGCAAAACGATCAACACGAAAATCGAAGCCTTACCTCTTAGGAACACACTGTCGCAGAAAACGCCCAAAAATTCCTCCTGGTTGGCGCTCGGGAAATTTCTGACTGAACTGCGACGGAAACGGGCCTGAAAATGGAAATCGTCGAAGCGCGCCGCGTCGCAGAGAACTCGTAGTCGGCAACTCCAAAAATTCCGGGACTCTCTGGAGAGGTAGAGGACAGAGAGGGGAACAAGTTCTCTTCAGGTCACTCTCCCCCAATCTCTCTCTAGAACTCGAAAAAATAAGAGAAAGGAGGGGGTGGTGGGCTTTTTATAGCCCACCCCAAGATTCGGGCGCACCCCCAATTCGGGCGCCCGAATGGGCCGCAGCCCGGCCCACAGTCAGCGCCCGGATTCACCCGGGCGCGACACGTGGCCCCAAACAGGAAACAATGGCGCCTGCGAATCGGGCGCCGCCGCGTGTTCCCGCCCGAACACCACACCAGCGGCGCCCGCCAATGGCTGGGCGCCGCGTGGCGCACGTGGGCGGCGCCTCGCCCGCCAGCCAACCAGCGGCCGACACGCCCCGTGTCCCGCGCCACGCATGCGTACGGCGTCGGCGCCGTGGCCCCGCGTGCACCGCGTGCTCGTGAGCCCGCGAATCCCGAGTCGCCACGTGGTTCACGTGGTCCACGCCTCCCGGTCTATGCGCCGGGTCTACCGGAATCTGTCGGCCAATCACAGCATGCCACGTGTCACAGTCGTCGCCGCCTCCTTTGACACCGTCCCACCAATCAAGAGCTGCCACGTGGCACGCTCAACCTTCCGTGCTCCCAGTGCACGCCTTGCCCGTGGACCATCCCGCCTGCGCGCCTGCCGCGTCTTCCCGCGCCTGCCAGCGCTGCCCGCGCCGCGCTCCGCCGCTGCGCTGCCGTGCTCCGCCGGTCACCGGTCGCCGCCGCCGTCCGGAGTTACTGTTCCGGCGTGAACATAATTTTGGCGCCGAAAACAAGTAAATAGTCCATTTTGATCGTTTTCGCGCGCTGAGTCCAAATCCGCTGTCCGTTTTGCCAAATTCTCATCCGAAATTTTGCCGAAAGTCCCCGAAAAGCCAACTTAATTCGATTTTCACGCCCGGTCCATTTCTGAGGTCCCATTTCGACACTACTAGCTCCATTACACCGTGTAAGCTTCCTGTAGTCACTGTTAACGCTGCAAAAGTCTCCGCAGAAATCCGGGTCATCACATGGACATTCATAAAATTTCTAAAACTGGTTTTAAGTTAAAACTCCTATTTTGAATTATTTCAAAATATTGAGAGCATTATGGGTCGTCCGGGTAGCTCAGGATGCATGTATCCTTGTGCCAGGGGGCCGAGTGGATTTTTATAGCTTTATGGGATGAGTTTCTAGTGTCATAAGAGTTTGAGCATTGTTTCACTTCGGGGACGGAAGCTTCGGGCGACTATGCCTGCAGCCTGTTCTTGTTTGATTGGGGTTGTAGGTGTCAGTCTTTCGGAATTTCCGGGCCCTCATGTGAGAGATTGAGGGCTGGTTCCATTGTTGGGTTGAAAACTACGGGCAGCTGTGCCTGCAGCCTGTTCTTGCTTGATTGGGGTTGTAGGTGTCAGTCTTTCGAAATTTTCGGGCCCTTCATGGATGTCGATTGGTTTACTCTAGATCATGGGATGGGCATTATCAGATTGAGTCGTGGAGGGTTTTTCGACTTAGCTATGTCTATTTGGGCATTATCAGATTGAGTCGTGGAGGGTTCTCTGACTTAGCTATGGTTATTTGGGCATTATCAGTTCGAGTCGTGGAGGGTTCTCCGACTAATTTATGGTTATTTAGGCATTCGAATTTCCGATCTGTTTGATCGTGGATTATAGCCTGCAGGTGCCGCTTATTGAGCTAGATGAGACACGGTTTTTCCTCGGTGGGGTCGCTCCTCTCGAGTTGTCGCCCCGGATTCGATGATGATATGTCGATGAGGCTGCTTTGCGTGGTACTGTGATAGTCCGATTGGACACTCTTTGTTGATACACGAGGGACCCTACATTGGAGTAGTAGGGGGCGCAGGTTTGACTGGACCAGATTTAGCAGTCAGTGAGATTTGGGTTGATGTTAGCACCTCGTGAACGAGTGGATGCATTGCATGTTCTTAGTTGAGTTTTTTCTTTGAGCATGATACTTGAGGCATATTAGCTGTAGTTCCATTTCAGCTTTCATATTATCTATCTGTATACCTATTATTTTGCCTCCAGTAGACTTAGTGGGCATACCGTGGATATTGGTGACGGTACCCACTGGGAACTACCTACTGCAGTAGTTCTCACACCCGCTACGGTGACAGATTTCCAGAGGTTGCTGTTCCGGCTTCAGTTCGTGCGGAGACAGCAGATCGAGGTAAGGGCGTGGCCGAGTAGCTCCCTTCCCATCTTATTTTGAGAGTCAGAGGTAGAGGCACCCTGTATATTTTGAGATTCCACTTTTGTACTGGGCAGTCTGGGAGATTTGTATATTTATTTACATAGCAGGAGTGACTATACATCGTGGATTTATGTATATTCAGATGTTCACTTATGATTTATGTAGCTATTAGTTTTATTTCAGCTCTGATACATGTTTAGCTATAGATCTGACTTGCAGGGTAGACGCTTCGTCTGTGCGGGGATTCCCGTACAGATGGCGGATCTGTTGGCGAGCCCGGGTCGCAGTTTCGACCCCGGGGTGTGACAACGTCGAATCCACGACGTCCAACCAAATCCACGATTTTCACCAATATAGCAGGAGTTGATCACACGAACGCGCCTAACTCTAAATCTACGAAGTCGATAGCACCTTGAATCACAAGGCCACACGAATCCACACGCCGATATTTCTTTCGAAAATCGTTGTTTGTTTATTGGTGGTGATAGAATTGAATACTTAGATAATCATAGATAGACAAGAAAACATCGTCTAAATATTCATCAATTTGATTCTATAAGAAATAAAGAGTTTGAAAAAGTTATAAAATCAAATCAATTAATAAAGAAAAAGAAACATAAAATAGAACGTACTTTCCTTTCTTTTTTATATGTGGATTATCTTCGATTTATTTTTTCATACCCTAAAGGATGAACTTTTGGGTCTATTTATAGGGTAGAAATCTTTTGGAAAGAAATAAGAATAAAAAACTATCTTAACAGAATTTTTTCCGCACGGCGGTCCGGACTGGACTTCATTTGATCCGGACTGTCATCACAGATAAAAAAATTTCCAGAAATATGGTTCGGGGTCCGGACTGGATGGAGTCTGATTCGGACTGATTCATGAGATATTACAAAAATAATGTTCGGGGTCCGGACTGAATGGGGGTTGATCCTGACTGGTATTTCGCATGAAGAAAATCATGTTCGGGGTCCGGATTGAATCTTTCTGTCCGGATCCAAAACACTAAAAATATCCAGTTTTTTATTTTTATGCCATAAAAATTATTTCAAGTATTTCTAAACTATAAGAATGTATTCAAATCACCAAAAAAATTTAGTTTAACGTACTTGAACATTTTGAATCAATTCTTCTTGAGATTGATGTATTTGATCTTCCAATCTTCACCTTCAATCTTCAAGACTAAAATAACTTCACGAAATACACAAATACAAAAATCCTTAACAAGATCTAGCGGTAGAAATTAAATTTACAAGCATAAATTGCTTGGTACTTTTAAAAATATAGTTGCCGGAATATATATGGCCTCATTGCTGTTATTAGATTTTTAAATTTTGGATGAAGGGATGTGCGGTTAGTATGATAGTAGTCCCATAGAATTTAGTACGTGGTTGAAGAAATAGTATGATCTAAGGGGTGAAAATGATCAAAAAAGTAGATCTAACGGCTAAAAACTTGGTAGCACCAAGTGCTGGGTGCTATGGGCATAGTAGCCGAACTCTCTCTCTCTCTCTCTCTCTCTAGAGAGAGAGAGATAGAGAGAGAGAGAGAGAGCTTGGCTCGTGTGCTTTTAAAAGTATGAAGGCCTCCGTGTTCCCAAGTTGTTTTCAATGTTTGGACTTTCGAATGGATGATCGGCTCCGTTAAACTTGATCTAAAGTATTAAAAAGGTCTAGAAAATAAATTTTGCGTTTTTTTTATATCATTTGCCTTGTGATCAAAGAGGTTCGAAATCAACAATTTTAATAGTTGTGGCGAGCCGTTTGTAAGTTTAACGGTATAGAAAAATCTAAATTACGTAAAATTTTGATAGAAAATTCTTTATACTATATAAAATAAGATCAATATGTTTGATCTAAAATTTTAGTACTATATCATCACTTTTTGTAACATTTTTATTTTCAGCCATTGATTTTGAGCCATTTCGATTACTAGATAAATGATATCGAAAAATCACAAAATTTATTTTCTTGATATTTCAAATATTCTAAATCAAGTTTAAAAGAGCCGATCGTCCATTCGGAAGTCCCAACATCAAAAACAATTTAGGAGCACGAAGGCCTCCCTGCTTTTAAAAGCACACAAATCCTTCTCTCTCTCTCTCTCTCTCTCTCTCTCTCTCTCTCTCTCTCTCTCTATATATATATATATATATATATACATAGAGTAGAGCTTATATGTTTTTAAAAGTACAAGCACATTCATATTTGTAAATTTTTTACCATTTAATTTGTATTGAAATTTATACTTTTTACTTTATTTATCTCTCTATTTGGTTGACTTTACAAAAGTACAAATCCCAATACAAATCCAATAGTAAAAAATTCACAAATATGGATGAATTTGTGCTTTTAAAAGTATATAAGCTCTACTATATATATATATATATATATATATATATATATATATATATATATATATATATATATATATAGTCTGACTACTATACTTTTATGAGTATAGATTCTTTCGTACTCATAAGTTTTCGACTCTTTGATGAAGGAATGTGCAATTAGGATTATAATAGTCTCATAGGGTTTATACTATTTCATCAACAACCGACTAAACCCTAAGGGGACCACTATCATACTAACCGTCCATCCCTTCATCTAAGGACAGAATAGTTATGAATAAAAAGGGATCTATAATCATAAGAGTATAGTAGCTCTATGAGATATATATATATATATATATATATATATATATATATAGAGTCCGGCTAGAATACTATCGATAGCACCAAACAATTAGTGCTACTAAGTTTTCAGCCGTTAGATGAAAAGATATGCGGTTGGGATTATAGTAGTCCCCTAAGATTTTTACTATTCAACCAACCACCTAGTAAATCCTAGGGGACCACTATAATCCAACCGCATATTTTTTCATCCAACGGCTAAAAACTTGATAGCACCAATGACTTGGTGCTATCGATAGTATTATAGCCTAATTCTATATATATATACTGGAATACTATTAATAATATGTAAATAGTAAATACTATCAACTTTTCCATTCTAGGATGTGTGGATGGTAAAATATTAATAATTGAAAGGTAAAAAAATTAAATATTTATTTTTATTTATATACTATTAATAATATTATTAATCTGGGTGAATTTATCACTGAAATGAAATGTAACGGTTGAAAAGGATTTTCTCAAATGGGTCCAATTTTAGTCATACTCGTGCTCTGATTAACTCCAATTTTAGTCCTAGAACTCTCACTCAAATTTCCTGTTGCCCTTAGAATATCTAGTTTCGGATATTTGATATCTTAAACTTTTATGAGCGACACTTTTATATATATATATTTTTTAGTCATCGTCCATTCATACATATTCAACAGCTCATATTTGATTATTTTTAAGTTGTAACCTGCAATAACATGTCACTTTGAGAGATGTATCGATTACCAGGTACCCAAAACATGGTTATTTTGATCTTTTGATTCAAGAGTAATGAATGAATTTTATCTCTATTTTGAAAATTTATATTTTAGTAAATATTATAAATTTTAAAAATTTGAATTTAGTGAGGCTTTTTATTTTTGAAAAGATTATAAATTTTAAATATTCTAATTTAGTTATCGTCTTAAATGGTAATATTTTAATTATTTTTATTTAATATATTGTAAATGATTAATTTTAAAAAATTATTTTTAGAAATTAGAATTTAGTAATCTATTAATTTTTATTATCAATTTATATTTTAAATTATAATATACGATCTCATTATTTTAGAAGATCAAATTTTACTATTTAAATTTAATTTAACTTAGCTCGTACATTTTATTCTAAAAATAAATTTGAATTATACCATATATTTTTATTAAATCAAATATTTAAGTACATAGAAATTTTTGAAAATTGTAATACAAAATTATTATTTAAATTAAAGAAACTTTAAAATTTTTTAAATAAATTAAACTCTTTAAATTAATACATAAATTGTAATTCTAAAACTCTTTAAATTAATATCTAAATTATAATTCTAAAACTCTTTATATTAATGCCTAAATTGTAATTTCTAAATTTTTTAAAATTAAAATTTTTAAATTAACGATTAAATTATAATTCTAAAACTTTTTAAATTAATACTTAAATTGTAATTCTAAAATTTTGTAAATTAAACTCTTTAAATTAATGCCTAAATTGCCATTCTAAAACTCTTTAAATTAATTTTTTCAAATTAATGCCTAAATTGTAATTTTAAAACTCTTTAAATTAATGTTTCAATTGTAATTCTAAAATCTTTTAATTTAAACTCTTTAAATTAATGCCTAAATTGTAATTCTAAATTTTTTTAAATTAATGCATAAATTGTAATTCTAATTTTTTTAAATTAAACTCTTTAAATTAATGCCTAAATTATAATTCTAAATCTCTTTAAATTAAACTCTTTAAATTAATGTCTAAATTGTAATTCTAAAACTCTTTATATTAATGCGTAAATTGTAATTCTAAAACTTTTTAAATTAATGCCTAAATTTTAATTCTAAACTCTTTAAATTAATGCCTAAATTATAATTCTAAAATTTTTAAATTAAATTCTTTAAATTAAAGACTAAATTTTAATTCTAAAACTTTTTAAATTAAAGTCTAAATTATAATTCAATTTTTTTTTAAATTAAACTCTTTAAATTAATGCCTAAATTGTTATTCTAAAACTCTTTAAATTAAACTTTTTAAATTAATGCCTAAATTGCAGTTCCAAAATTTTTTAATTTAAACTCTTTAAATTAATGCATAAATTGTAATTCTAAAATTCTTTAAATTAAATTCTTTAAATTAATGCCTAAATTGTAAATTTAAAATTTTTAAATTAAACTCTTTAAATTAATGCCTAAATTGTCATTTTAAAACTCTTTAAATTAAACTTTTTAAATTAATGTATAAATTGTAATTTTAAAATTTTTAAAATTAAACTCTTTAAATTAATGACTAAATTTTAATTCTAAAACTCTTTAAATTAATGCCTAAATTGTAATTCTACAATTTTTTAAATTAAACTTTTTAAATTAATGTCTAAATTGTAATTCTAAAATTTTTTAATTTAAACTCTTTAAATTAATACCTAAATTTTAATTCTAATTTTTTTTTTAAAATTTAAAATCTTTAAATTAATGCATAAATTATAATTCTAAAACTTTTAAATTAATGCCTAAATTGTAATTCTAAAACTTTTTAAATTAAACTTTTTAAATTAATGGCTAAATTGTAATTCTAAAACTCTTTAAATTAATGACTAAATTTTAATTCTATTTTTTTTTAATTTAAACTCTTTAAATTAATGCATAAATTATATTTCTAAAACTTTTTAAATTAATACCTAAATTATAATTCTAAAACTTTTTAAATTAAACTTTTTAAATTAATGCCTAAATTGTCATTCTAAAACTCTTTAAATTAAATTTTTTAAATTAATGCCTAAGTTGTAATTCTAAAACTCTTTAAATTAATGTCTAAATTTGTCACGCCCCGAGTTCAAAAAAACAGCCTCTTAAATTATTATTTTTTTTTTAAATCAGAGTTTGAAAACAGCCAGGGCGCGACAGCCCGCCACGTATATAGAAAATTCTCAATTCCCTCCTTGGAATTGAGCCTTTTCTATACATGCACGGCTAAGCTTTTGCAACAATATCAGAGTAACTAAACTACGTATAACTAAACAATTAAATTACAACAGGTTATGATTACAACTCTTTTACATAATTTGCGGAATAATTAAAAGTAGCGGCTGCCATCGGTCGATTGCTAACACGGAACCTCACCAACACGTCCCGACATCCCAGCACCCGACCGACCTGAAAAATGGTCATCCAGGGGGTGTGAGATACATCGACAGTGTATCCCAGTGGGCACAACGAGCCGAGAAATAGCTAATCGTACCTACTGGATACAATAATCTGCAGATAGTAAATAGATCCATAGGTAAAGCTGAATAATCAATAAAATGTCTACGGATAATCAAGATATAACTGAGCAGATATGGGTACAGAAATAAACAGTAAAACATGCTAGAATATGGAAATATAAGCTATGCATCAACAAAAGAACAGCAAGTACCCAACCGATGCCACTATTGGTCACGAGGACCTCAGGCGAAGATATCAAAGCAGAACCAACCACAACCATACTGGATTCCACATAGCCGAGCTGAACAGCAACCTCGTACCATTGATATAGCTAAGAGGATCCTCGTACCTAACGGTATAGCCGAGAGTCTCCTCATATCGGTACAGCCGAGGGGCTCCCCGTACCCAGTGATACAGCAAGAGGGGATAGCTCACGGGTCAACCAGACCCTTTACCGGTAAAGAACGCAATGTGGGTGATCAATCCCACAGCGTACGCGAGTGAACAGCAGGTGCACAACCATCATAATGTGCATGCTCAAGCTCACGGTCCACAGACCGGGTAATCGGCAACATGCCGGGAATCCCTTCAGGGATGCAGATGTCTGTATCTCAATCATGGTCAATCATGCATATCTGAATATAAAAGCAAGTATCTCTGGATATAGATGTAGTATAACAAATGACAGATATGAAAGCAATCAACATGCACGATCAGACCATGAAAATCTACTGTACTGATGAGCAGATGAACAGGAAAAGTCCAAATAATATCTATCATCTAGGAACATGAAACATATAGGCATAATCATCAAGGCTAAATCAAGAACAGGTATCCGACTGGACTAAAGCAACCAGAGGGCCGAAAAGACAAAGCACGGACCGAAGATAACCCACCTGAATGTAGGCCGATCCCGAACTCCCGCTGGTCTACTGGGAGGCTGGTGCTGAACTGCTGGGACATGAACAGTAACTGTGATCAGAAATAGACTCACTCATATCTGTCCCGACAACACTACAGTAACCCGAAACCATTCTTTTATACCGAGGTACGCGCAACACGCGCCAGAAATCGTAAAACCGACAATTTCGCCGATTTACGTAACGATATCCATTTTCCGCTCAACGAGAGTCTACGGAAATCTAACAAATTGCCCAGAGACATGTTTACTCTATTTAAATACTGTCCATAAGGTTACAATTGCAAGTTAACCCATTAAACTTCTCTAAATTGCATAATAGCTTTGTTTTAAACGTTGTTTCGACTCGTTCTCGAAATTCCGGAAGCCAAAGACAGCGCCGTAAGTTTCAGCGCGTCCGAAACGACGAGACGAATCTCGTGCTCACGGGCTGGGGCCAGCATGAGGCCCATTTACAAAGTTGGCCCACAAACTCTTAGGGCCCAAAATGACATATTGCTACAACTAATTACACACTTGATCAAACTGAGATCTACTGTGAGCATGGTGCTTAGATTGGACAGAGATTCTCACCTGAGATACGCCGGAGGGTGGCCGGAGAAGTCGCCGGAGCAACACCCTAAAACAAGCTAGGCTCGGGTTGCACCAACTTGGATCAAACCAGGTTTAAACCTGGAACAAAGGTGAGCCTAAGTTAGATACCCTTCTCAGATGTGGTTTAGACTCGGCCAAGTCGACTGCCGGCGGTCGGAGGGGACGGCGGCCGAGAAAACACCCACAAAAGCTTCCAAACACCAAGTTGAAACAACTTGTTTTTCATGAGCCTGCTGTCCAAAACAACTTGATAGAAACCTTGCACAGGGTCCATACAACTCACTTGGGTGGATGGCCGGCGACCAAAGGCGTCGGCGACGGCCGGAGGAGGAGCTCGGCCAAGCTTCAAGGGTACGTGCAACTACAAAGATGGAAAACCCCACGTTCAAACCCCCATGAAACTTCATGCAGAGCTTGAAAAAGACCAAACAAGCTTACCTGGGTCACTGGAGTGCGGCTCGGAGCGTCGGCGATCGCCGGCGACGAGATCAACCCAAGCTCGGTTGAAGATGAAGAGCTCTAATGGCGGATTCCGGCAGGCGGCTTCGGAGCCCTTCAAACTTAGACCAAACTCCCTTACTCGGTGCAAGGGAGCTTCCTGTGGTGATGGTCGGCGGCGCGGGTGAGCGGCGGCGCCGGACGGCGAAGATCGGCAAAGTTGCAAGTTTGCCCGAAACTAGGGTTGGCTCTTGCGACCCAGATCCTTATCCGATTGCCACCCAACTTCGGGAGAAGGTTGCAGTCGTCAGAAAGATCAAATCCAACGGTCTGATCTCGATTCTACCGGTCGGATGAAGACTGCACCCGAGATCAGCCAATTATTAGACTTCCGGCAATAGGTTGCTCCCGCCGGCAACAGAGACGACGGAGACGGCCGGAACTACACGCGGATGATCGCCTAAACGTCAGGAAGTCCATGGTAGGGTCCCTCGGCCATTTAAAAACAAAAACTCCCATAAACTTACCTCGCCGGAGAGAGGGAAGAAGGAGAAATCACCCGCGACGGCGCGCGGCGACGCAAGGCGCCGGGTTCACCCTGGCTCGGTCGTGGCTTCACAGAGGAAGGTTCAGATGCACTTGGAGCAATCCAACGCCTCCCAGGTTGCTTCTCACGCCAACAACACCCAAAGCTCGAGATTCCCACTTGGTTTCTTGGGCTTCTCCGGCGTGAGACGGCGGCCGCCGGCGGCATAACGCCCGTGGAGAGAGCAGAGGGAGATGAAGGGATGTGTAGTGCGGCTGGGTGCTAGGGTTTTCTCTGGGTTTAGGGTTGCTAAAAGGAACCCTAAAGAAGCTTTAATACTAATGCAATAAAATGCATTCTAGTCCCTCTACTATGCGTATTTGGCTTCAAGTTCTCAACAGAAAATGTTCACCTTAAAGTTTAGTCCCTCACCATAGAGTGGCACGCTTTACGGAGCACAAAACATGGGGTTTTCGTGCAATTTTACGCATGTTTCACCGTATTTTATGCTTTTCGAGGCATTTCGGTCGTCGAAATGAAAAACGGACTTTGCCACGACGTCCGGCATGTCGAAATCTATAAGGTAGCTATTTTCGTTTTTCGACAAAATGCCCGGATAAATTCTCGGTCCATAATTACTGTCCAATTATACAGTATAGCACGTTTCTCGAAACTCTAGGATTGTCAAACGAAAATTCCGTCAGCGCCATTGCGCTCAGAATGTCAAAAATAGCTAGAAACGACTACTCATACTACTATATTTGGGGTCCAGACGGCGAAATGGCCGACGTTGGTCGGGAGGGGAATTAAATAAGGGGTTACTATTCACAACTTAAGTTGTGGGCCCTGCTCGCTTCTTCGCTGATTTCTGGACGATCCGACCGTCAGATCGAGAACATATGAATATCAATCTTTCTTGTTTTGACCAGACGGTCGCAATAGTGATCTCAAATTTTTGAGATCAGGCTCCGATCAAAAGTCGGTATTTTCGGACCACAATTGCACTACTAATAATCCATTTTTGCCATTTAAATAATCCAGAAAATTATTTAAACTTAGATTTTGGATTTCAAAAATCATGGTTACTACATCACCCACCACTTATAGGAAGTTTCGTCCCCGAAACTTAAACTTAACTAAACCACTATTAAGCTTCTAACAGGTTCGCAGTAGTGACAATCAGTCATAAAATATCGACAACTCTCAGGCTACTCATTTAGACCCAATCCGATACTTCCCATTACAGGGCAGAGTATTTCCTCAGTTCTTTCGACAGTACGTTGTCTGCAGCCAACGTGCTTACCAAAAGAAAAGTGAAATACCATAGATCTGTCGCCAACATCTAGTTGGGGACACAACTCCCATCAGAAGGTATATCACATACCTCCCAACACAGTCTCAGTGCTAACGACATAACCTTTATCAAGGATTACTACCAGCTCGTGGTCATAAATACCACCCTGACTAACTCATAGGAGAGTCTACGTCGGTCCACAAAATCTGTGCAAAAGGTAGGGCCAATTTGAATCCATCCCAAAACAGGGTTACCATCGGGCCCATAGGCCACTGAATTCTGACACGGGGACACTGAAGGATCAACAACTTGTTCAACCTATGGGCAAACTGTGGGGCTGGTGCAATAATAGTAGTGATCTGCTGCTGTGCCATCAGCTAGACGATTACGACAAGAACGGTGATTTAACCTTTAACCACTGTAACTGATCCGAGCGCTCTGGCTCCACCATGACCGCGGCTAACCCTGCACTAACAACGATCCCAAAAACCAGAGTGCGTACGACTAATAACCAAAACAACGAGACTGATCACCTGTGTGAAACACACTTGAGCCCCAAACCACTATGCCAAGACCCTGCACTCTCACGTGATCACCAGCCATCCTAGGGTTCGTTCCTAGCCAAACCTAGACATCGTATTCCTATTGCTCTGATACCATTTAATCTGTCACGCCCCGAGTTCGAAAAACAGCCTCTTATTATTTTTTTTTTTTTTCAAACTCTGATTTTTTTATAAAAAAAAAAATTTAAGAGGCTGTTTTTCGAACTCGGGGCGTGCTTGAAAAAGACCAAACGTGCTTACCTGGGTCACTGGCCGGCGGCTCGGAGCGTCGGCGATCGCCGGCGACGAGATCAACCCAAGCTCGGTTGAAGATGAAGAGCTCTAATGGCGGATTCCGGCAGGCGGCTTCGGAGCCCTTCAAACTTGGACCAAACTCCCTTACTCGGTGCAAAGGAGCTTCCTGTGGTGATGGTCGGCGGCGCGGGTGAGCGTCGGCGCCGGACGGCGAAGATCGGCAAAGTTGCAAGTTTGCCCGAAACTAGGGTTGGCTCTTGCGACCCAGATCCTTAGCCGATTGCCACCCAACTTCGGGAGAAGGTTGCAGTCGTCAGAAAGATCAAATCCAACGGTCTGATCTCGATTCTACCGGTCGGATGAAGACTGCACCCGAGATCGGCCAATTATTGGACTTCCGGCAATAGGTTGCTCCCGCCGGCAACAGAGACGACGGCGATGGCCGGGACTACACGCGGATGATCGCCTAAACGTCAGGAAGTCCATGGTAGGGTCCCTGGGCCATTTAAAAACAAAAACTCCCATAAACTTACCTCGCCGGAGAGAGGGAAGAAGGAGAAATCACCCGCGACGGCGCGCGGCGACGCAAGGCGCCGGGTTCACCCTGGCTCGGTCGTGGCTTCACAGAGGAAGGTTCAGATGCACTTGGAGCAATCCAACGCCTCCCAGGTTGCTTCTCACGCCAACAACACCCAAAGCCCGAGATTCCCACTTGGTTTCTTGGGCTTCTCCGGCGTGAGACGGCGGCCGCCGGCGGCGTAACGCCCGTGGAGAGAGCAGAGGGAGATGAAGGGATGTGTAGTGCGGCTGGGTGCTAGGGTTTTCTCTGGGTTTAGGGTTGCTAAAAGGAACCCTAAAGAAGCTTTAATACTAATGTAATAAAATGCATTCTAGTCCCTCTACTATGCGTATTTGGCTTCAAGTTCTCAACAGAAAATGTTCACCTTAAAGTTTAGTCCCTCACCATAGAGTGGCACGCTTTACGGAGCACAAAACATGGGGTTTTCGCGTAATTTAACGCATGTTTCACCGTATTTTACACTTTTCGAGGCATTTCGGTCGTCGAAATGAAAAACGGACTTTGCCACGACGTCCGGCAAATCGAAATTTATAAGGTTACGATTTTCGTTTTTCGACAAAATGCCCGGATTAATTCTCGGTCCATAATTACTGTCCAATTATACAGTATGGCACATTTCTCGGAATTCTAGGATTGTCAAACGAGAATTCCGTCAGCGCCATTGCGCTCAGAATGTCAAAAATAGCTAGAAACGACTACTCATACTACTATATTAGGGGTCCAGACGGCGAAATGGCCGACGTTGGTCGGGAGGGGAATTAAATAAGGGGTTACTATTCACAACTTAAGTTGTGGGCCCCGCTCGCTTCTTCGCTGATTTCTGGACGATCCGACCGTCAGATCGAGAACATATGAATATCAATCTTTCTTGTTTTGACGAGACGGTCGCAATAGTGATCTCAAATTTTTAAGATCAGGCTCCGATCAAAAGTTGGTATTTTCGGACCACAATTGCACTATTAATAATCCATTTTTGCCATTTAAATAATCCAGAAAATTATTTAAACTTAGATTTTGGATTTCAAAAATCTGGTTACTACATCACCCGCCACTTATAGGAAGTTTCGTCCCCGAAACTTAAACTTAACTAAACCACTATTAAGCTTCTAACAGGTTCGCAGTAGTGACAATCAGTCATAAAATATCGACAACTCTCAGGCTACTCATTTAGACCCAATCCGATACTTCCCATTACAGGGCAGAGTATTTCCTCAGTTCTTTCGACAGTACGTTGTCTGCAGCCAACGTGCTTACCAAAAGAAAAGTGAAATACCATAGATCTGTCGCCAACATCTAGTTGGGGACACAACTCCCATCAGAAGGTATATCACATACCTCCCAACACAGTCTCAGTGCTAACGACATAACCTTTATCAAGGATTACTACCAGCTCGTGGTCATAAATACCACCCTGACTAACTCATAGGAGAGTCTACGTCGGTCCACAAAATCTGTGCAAAAGGTAGGGCCAATTTGAATCCATCCCAAAACAGGGTTACCATCGGGCCCATAGGCCACTGAATTCTGACACGGGGACACTGAAGGATCAACAACTTGTTCAACCTATGGGCAAACTGTGGGGCTGGTGCAATAATAGTAGTCATCTGCTGCTGTGCCATCAGCTAGACGATTACGACAAGAACGGTGATTTAACCTTTAACCACTGTAACTGATCCGAGCGCTCTGGCTCCACTGAAACATCAAGCCCACGGCCGAAACCATGACCGCGGCTAACCCTGCACTAACAACGATCCCAAAAACCAGAGTGCGTACGACTAATAACCAAAACAACGAGACTCACCTGTGTGAAACACACTTGAGCTCCAAACCACTATGCCAATACCCTGCACTCTCACGTGATCACCAGCCATCCTAGGGTTCGTTCCTAGCCAAACCTAGACATCGTATTCCTATTGCTCTGATACCATTTAATCTGTCACGCTCCGAGTTCGAAAAACAGCCTCTTAATTTTTTTTTTTTTTTCAAACTCTGATTTTTTTATTAAAAAAAAAATTTAAGAGGCTGTTTTTCGAACTCGGGGCGTGCTTGAAAAAGACCAAACGTGCTTACCTGGGTCACTAGCCGGCGGCTCGGAGCGTCGGCGATCGCCGGCGACGAGATCAACCCAAGCTCGGTTGAAGATGAAGAGCTCTAATGGCGGATTCCGGCAGGCGGCTTCGGAGCCCTTCAAACTTGGACCAAACTCCCTTACTCGGTGCAAAGGAGCTTCCTGTGGTGATGGTCGGTGGCGCGGGTGAGCGGCGGCGCCGGACGGCGAAGATCGGCAAAGTTGCAAGTTTGCCCGAAACTAGGGTTGGCTCTTGCAACCCAGATCCTTAGCCGATTGCCACACAACTTCGGGAGAAGGTTGCAGTCGTCAGAAAGATCAAATCCAACGGTCTGATCTCGATTCTACCGGTCGGATGAAGACTGCACCCGAGATCGGCCAATTATTGGACTTCCGGCAATAGGTTGCTCCCGCCGGCAACAGAGACGACGGCGATGGCCGGGACTACACGCGGATGATCGCCTAAACGTCAGGAAGTCCATGGTAGGGTCCCTGGGCCATTTAAAAACAAAAACTCCCATAAACTTACCTCGCCGGAGAGAGGGAAGAAGGAGAAATCACCCGCGACGGCGCGCGGCGACGCAAGGCGCCGGGTTCACCCTGGCTCGGTCGTGGCTTCACAGAGGAAGGTTCAGATGCACTTGGAGCAATCCAACGCCTCCCAGGTTGCTTCTCACGCCAACAACACCCAAAGCCCGAGATTCCCACTTGGTTTCTTGGGCTTCTCCGGCGTGAGACGGCGGCCGCCGGCGGCGTAACGCCCGTGGAGAGAGCAGAGGGAGATGAAGGGATGTGTAGTGCGGCTGGGTGCTAGGGTTTTCTCTGGGTTTAGGGTTGCTAAAAGGAACCCTAAAGAAGCTTTAATACTAATGCAATAAAATGCATTCTAGTCCCTCTACTATGCGTATTTGGCTTCAAGTTCTCAACAGAAAATGTTCACCTTAAAGTTTAGTCCCTCACCATAGAGTGGCACGCTTTACGGAGCACAAAACATGGGGTTTTCGTGCAATTTAACGCATGTTTCACCGTATTTTACACTTTTCGAGGCATTTCGGTCGTCGAAATGAAAAACGGACTTTGCCACGACGTCCGGCAAGTCGAAATCTATAAGGTAGCAATTTTCGTTTTTCGACAAAATGCCCGGATAAATTCTCGGTCCATAATTACTGTCCAATTATACAGTATGGCACATTTCTCGAAACTCTAGGATTGTCAAACGAAAATTCCGTCAGCGCCATTACGCTCAGAATGTCAAAAATAGCTAGAAACGACTACTTATACTACTATATTTGGGGTCCAGACGGCGAAATGGCCGACGTTGGTCGAGAGGGGAATTAAATAAGGGGTTACTATTCACAACTTAAGTTGTGGGCCCCGCTCGCTTCTTCGCTGATTTCTGGACGATCCGACTGTCATATCGAGAACATATGAATATCAATCTTTCTTGTTTCGACGAGACGGTCGCAATAGTGATCTCGAATTTTTGAGATCAGGCTCCGATCAAAAGTCGATATTTTCGGACCACAATTGCACTACTAATAATCCATTTTTGCCATTTAAATAATCCAGAAAATTATTTAAACTTAGATTTTGGATTTCAAAAATCATGGTTACTACAAAATTGTAATTCTAAATTTTTTTAATTTAAACTCTTTAAATTAACTCCTAAATTTTAATTCTAAATTTTTTTAATTTATACTTTTTAAATTAATGCAAAAATTATAATTCTAAAACTTTTTAAATTAATACATAAATTGTAATTCTAAAACTTTTAAAATTAAACACTTTAAATTAATGACTAAATTGTAATTTTTTTTTTTAAAATTAATGACTAAATTATAATTATAATTTTTTTTTAAATTAAACTCTTTAAATTAATGTATAAATTGTAATTCTAAAATTTTTAAATTAATGACTAAATTAGTATAAGATATTTTAATTAATATATGTTTTTTTATTTGGTGATGTTTAATTACGAAAATATTCTTTTTATAAAGTTACCTATTAATCTGGTAATAAATAAAATTATTTTTTTTATTTTTTATCGATCAACGGCTAAGACTATTTTATTATTTATTAAAGAAAGTATGAGAGTATTTCTCAACTTTTAATAATATTTTATTTTAATTTCCAAATATGTAAAAACTATTTTGCTCCTAGGCCTTATCTTGGAGTAAAAATAACTCTTAGGCTCCGCTTGGTTCGGGTTTAAGAGGGTTTTAGTTATACCGGGGATAGGTATAAATTATGGTTTTAGGCGGGGATAGAGTAAATTTGCGTTTGGTTCGGTTTAAGAGTTATACCGGGTTTAAAGAAAATTGTGTTTGGTAAATTATATAGGAATAAGAAGAATAAGACTAATAAGAAAAAATTGTGTTTGGTTGGGAATATTAATATTAAATTGTAATATTAATATTAAATATTAAATATTAATATTTAATATTAAATATTAATATTTAATATTTAAAATTAATAATTTTTTTAAAAAAACTGAAATAAAATAAAAGTTTTAGATTTATTAAAAAATAAGTTAAAAAGTAATATTTATTAAATAAACAATTTTAAATTTTAAAATTAAAAAATTTTAATTTTAAAAAATAAAAAATATAATTTTTATTAGTGTATGGAAAAGAAAGGAAAAAAAAAAAAAGAAAAAAAAAATTAAAAAGAAGCCTGGAGAGAGAGAGAGAGAGAGAGAGAGGAGAGAGAATGTTTAAAATAAAAAAAAGAAAAAAGGTTGGGGGGGGGGAGGCGGTGCCTCGGTCACCGCGCCCCCCAATCCCTCTATTCCGTGTATGGGGGGGGATTCCTAAACCCCCCCCCATAGCGGGTTATCCACGGATAACCCGCTAAGGGGGGGTTTAGGAAATCCCCCCCCCCCCTTTTTGTGTTTGGGTATATTTTGGGGGATAAGGGGGTTATTCCCCCCTTATCCCCCCAACCAAACGGGGGCTTAATGCTTTTCAATTTAAGCATTGAAATATATAATCGATAAATGGTCGCATAATGCATAGTATATACATAAATATTTTGAGTGTAGGCAATGATTTACGTTCAATATTAAACTTGTAAACTAATAAATTTTTTTAAAATTAAGATTTCTATCATCAATCTACCAAAATATATATTTCCAAATCATAAAACTCAATAATTGCCAATTTGATAGTAGCATGCTACCCGCTTTGTTTATTGTTTATTTTTGAAATAAACTTAGCTGGAAATGCAAAGCATCTAAGGCTTCGAACTCAGGTCTCGGGTATCAACCATCATGATCTTTGCCATTTGCACTAAAAACGGCTAATAACTCATGATATGTTGATATGCAAACCGATAGTAGAGAGTTAATTTGCTTGTTCTACCTTCTATTTTTGTTGTTAGCTATAATCACCTGAGTAGAACAATTGATAAATAGTAGGACATCACAATAAAAATCAGACATGAAATTATATGGCCAAGAAGGAGAACGGTTAGGCTATGGTGCCTATACTACCCAGTCTTTTGTGCCATAGAATTATTTTTTATTAAAATCTGAATTGATAATTGAAATTATATATTAAATCTGATTTAGAATATTTAAGCATCTTAGAAATATAATTTTTGATGTGTTCTATATTATCTACTAGTGGTCAAGCTTCAACCGATCACAAAATTAAGTATTAATTTAACAACCACTATAATATATTTTCTTGTTTAATAGTTTGAAAAAAAATCAAATTAAACTATAGGGCCGTTTGATTCAAGTTTTGTGGTATTTCAGAAATGTTATATATTTTATATTTGAAATATCAAATTTATGACTAACTTATCAAATTATTTATGATTAAAAATTATCAAAAATTAGTATATTAATATTATTAATAGACTATATACTACTCATTCCCATCTTGTATTGAAATGAGAGCATTTCCTAATCCATGATAATATTGTAACGGGAATGTATAAGTATACACCTTTTTAAAAATGTATATTTTATACTTCACTCTATTCTGAAGTGGGATGAATTTTATTCATCATTCGAAATTGTTTAACGACGAAAAGTAAAAGCAAAAAAAAATAGGGCTCTAAAATTGCAGTTTCTTCTGCACGCAGCCCGACTATGTTGACCCATGGAAAGAAACAGCCAAAATGGCCCAGACACGTTACAAATGCATGGTAAAATTTGACTAATTAATGTCCTTTTGCAAGGAAAAAATGCACCTCACTTTAAGACGGCTACATGTTTGTCTTTATAGGAGGATGCACGATTGTCTGAGAGAGTGCTGTCTAGTACTATTAATAAAAAAAATAGTAGCTAGATTAAAATTTCTTTAATACAATAAATTGAAGCTACATTCTAGATCAAAATTTTAATAATGATATTTTTCGTAACAAATGTTTTATATATATATATATATATATATATTGGGTCGAAGGGTATACTGAAATTTGCTGATAGTAAAAATAAAAATGGATGTGAGATTAAATAAATCCTTAAATGATACAGCATATAGACATTCAATTTCAGACATATGTCTTGGGTTAGATTCTACTTGCATTAAAATTTATAGGGCTTTATAGTAATACCTTATTGTTAATTACTAGGAGTTTGTATAGAATTTTAATAAGCATTCCAAGGTTAAGCTACCTATGGACCATATCAAAATACAAAAAAAGAAAAACTCATGATCTCACACTTCAATCCGCTGGCCATACGACGAGTGAGTTGTAGCTTATGCTGATTAGGAAATTTATTTAATTGTATATGATTGTTGATTATAGATATTAAAAATATTATTTTTTTAAATCTTAAACTATTGAAGATAAATAGTCATTTTACATAATGTAATATGATATTAGGACAGAAAATTTGAATTTAAATCTGGCTAAACTCCCAACTTCATTTTATTTCTTTTTATTTAATTTAAATTTAAATTTTGAACCTATCAAAAAGGTTTGAGGACGGTGCATACGAAGTGACGGGGTACACTATTTCCGGGCAATAGTTTCTCGGTGCATACGTACGAAGTGACGGGGTACGCTATTTCCGGGCAATAGCTTGATCTGCTTGCGGTCTGAGCAGCCAACTTTCTTTTCAAAATGTCCCAATCGTGCTGACTTCATACTTGCAATCGCAGCTGGCATCTGGGACATTCAAAACAGGTTTCCAAGGTGACAGCTGTAGTGCGATACTAAAGTAACTCACATTACTCTCATACTAATAATACTAATAAATTAATATATTATATTTTAATTATTTATAATTACGGAGAGCAAAAAATTAGAATGAATGAAATAAAAGAAAAAAAAATCAAACACAAACACAATAAGACAAGAAAATTAATTTACGTGATTCATTCAAAACCGGGTTATATTTATGGACACGGAAAGATTCCTTAGTCATGCCATATGGGTGTGACTAAATCCTGACCTCCGTCATGTTATATAGGTGTGGTTAAATTTTATCACTACCACCGTAGGTTTGACTAAATCCTACCACCAAATAATAACATATATACTATATTTATAGTTTAAATAAAAAATTATCTAAATCCTAGTCTAAAATATTTTTTATTCTAATTAATATTTAAAACTTAACAAATTTATCTCTAATAAATTTAAATATTAATATTAATTCAATTAAAATTCAGTTATAAATCTAACCAAATCCTCACAACAGCAAAAAGGACTTTTGTTTTTTTTTTTTTCTATGTTTTGTTTTTTTTTTATTTACTTTTTTGGTTTTTTGTTTTTTTCTAAGTATTCTTATGCCTTCTTGTTTCTATTTTTGTTTTCAGACTTCATTATAAAAGGTCTCCTTATTCTTTCCTCATCTCTCAATTATATGTGCATTAAAAATTGTGTATATTACTATTGTGTATTTTACCACCATCTTTAATAGATTCCAAATTTAAAAAATATTGACAAATTAAGTTACAAAGTTCTACTAGGCCTATTTGAATATCGAAATATATTATTTAAGAATAACTTATTCAGTATGAAACTTTTCTAGTTTAATTGTCACCAAAGAGTTTGATTTTAATTTGCTTCTTTAAAAATTTTATTATTCATGATGCAGTAGAATAATATATTTCATTTACAAGATAATTTATTTTATTCTAAAAGAATAATTTAAAAATTAAATATAATATTTTATTCTAAATATTTGATCTTGTTATCAACCAAATATACAAATTTCTTAAATAAATCAAGGAGATTACCAAACAATGTATTCATGCATCCAAATAGAGACTAAAACTAGTCGGTGTTAGATGTATGCCATAAAAGCCAACTAGACAACACATGTATTCTTTTTAGGATATAAATTTAGATTTAACTTTTTACATTATTAATATAATTGAATTTTTATTTTCATTTATGTTTTGTATGTGTCCATAAATTGTCCAAAAAATTAATAAGATGATGATACATAATCTCAAGAATTGAGAATTTAAGACATATTATTGGTGATTAATTCCTAAATGCGCCCGATCGATAGATCATCGCGGGGACAGTGATTGATCACGTGAGATTGGTGCAGAGGTCCCTTCCCTTTTAAGTTAGACGAATCTCGAGTCAACAGTGTGGGGACACTAGAGCGAATGTGCAGGTGGTTATTGGAGAATAAGGGTACCGAACGCGACTAACACGAGAAATCACTTGGATGTCTACTCACTTGTCAGTAACTTACTCGATATTGCAGTAGTGTGACTGGTCCTTTGACCTGTGGTGCCCCGGCTATTCACAATGGGGTTACTGTAGTTTGACTGTACATATACTTGGTCCCTAACCATTTGGGTCCTTGTGGTGCATGTTGCCTGCAGTAGATTTGTTGTAGGAATAGGGTGTGCACCTATATTTAATATATCGCCCGTAGTAGATAATGGAATTAGTCCTATATGATTTATGAGACCGAATTTAGAAAATCTTAGCCAGGACTGTCACGCCTCGGGATCGTACTGCGACCTGGGCTCGCCAATAGATCCTCCACCTATACGGGAAGCCCCGCACAGACGAAGCGTCTAACCTACAAAAGTAGCATCTACAATTATGCAAATATCAGAGCTGGAAATAACCAAAACTAAAACATATCTCATACATATAGCTGTACAACATAAGTCTCAAGTACAAGGTGTTATGCCCCAAGACCGCCAATTTGGACAGTTCGGGCATGCCAATAGACCCGCCAATCGGGAATGACTTCTCTATACCCGAAAGGAACGGTCACCAATATCTCCAATCAAAACAAGTATATGATAAGATACAATATCAGAGTGAAAACCACTACTAACTAAAACTTTCATTCATTAAACAACAAGTTTAAACTATAAATGAAAACATAAATGAGTGAACCATAATATAAAATTTATTACATTTTCATCTCTCAACTTGTAATTTAAACAATATTACAATTTTACTTTCTCTTTCCTCACAATATATAGCTCACTCGAAATATAAAAAAGGGGTACATCTGCTAGACTCTCTAGGTCTCTATGCTGCTGGGCTCTTACCCCTGTCGCATGTCTTAACGGTTGCTTTTGAACTTGAAAAAATGGTCACCCAAGGGTGTGAGAACTATTTAAAGTTCCCAGTGGGTTTAACCACCGAGAAAAAATATTCTACACCACTTGGTCCAATGGAATCAAGATAGCAAGATAACATATGCTAAAATAACTGCAGATGCTAACTAATACGATCATATACATGTATGAATAACTCTACACTAACTGTGTATACTCCAATCTCATTGCTATAATATCCGGTCATATTAGGCTACTATCCATAAGCTCGACCACTATGCCGCTACAAAAGGATTATGCTAACCCAGCCATCTAGGCCATTCTAATTCTTTTTTCTTTCTTATTCACATTCTTGTGCTTTAGTTTAAATTATTTAATCCTCGAAAATTCTTGCCCAACAGGCCCTAGCCCGGTAGTCATGCTACTACAAGACAAGATTTTTCAAAATTGCCGATAGCACCTCAAGTGCTATCCCGCCCAACGGGGAACTTGGTAATACGGGCCCGCCCGGGAGATGGTCTTTGCGCTTACTCTCGTACACAAGATCTACGTTTTACCCCCGAATGTGCGATTATCCATTTTCTTTTCATTCATTTAAGTTTTCTCTTTACTTTGTCATTCACTTTCCACTTTTGCCTCGAATGAGTTTAAAGCACTTCGGCACTCATTCACTTAAGCCTTTAGCTTCTTTTGGTCTTTAAACATTTTCTTTTCATTCAATTAAGATTTTAGCCTCCTTTATTTAATCGGCTCTCTAAAGGAGTACCACATCCGATGTGATGATCCGAATCTCCACGGAGGTTTTGTGGAGTGATCAGTGGCTTATGGAGGCCTTTGTTGTGTGTTGGAGATGGTAGCATACGAATCGGACCTCAAGATTGGACCCGATGCGAAAATTAGATTAAGTTTGCCTATCCGGATGCCTTCATCAAAATTTAGAAGTGGATTTTTGCAAAACGGACATCGGATTTGGATTCATCGCGCGAAAACGGTCAAAATCGGCTATTTTCAGGCAAAACGGGCGAACGGGCCGATTTTGAAGTGGGCCGGTCCACGACCCAATTGCGCGTGCACGGAACCAGCGAAGAAGCCGGGCGGGACACGTGGCAGCCCTTGATTGGTCGGGCGGCGGCGCGGGAGTCGAGGCAGCCCTTGATTGGTCGGGCGGTGCACCGTGGATCGCGCTAGGACGCGTAGTGTGTGCCCATTGGCGGGCGCACGGACCCGGCTGCCCCGGCGTGGACCACGCTCTGTGCGCCCCGTCGAAGACCCCGCTTGGACACATGGCGCACCCGGGTGAATCCGGGCGCGCACAGTGCGGATCCGGAGTGGGGGGTATTTCGGGCGCCCGATTCCTGCGCCTGAGTCTGATAGTGGATTTCCTTGGTTTTGGCTATAAATAGCCCTCTTGGGCCAGCATTTGGGGGGTTTTTGGAGTTTTTTCTTGAGGGCTTTTTCGACAGGAACCTTCCTCGGCGACTCTTCTTTGACGTTTGTGTCACGCCCCGGATGTAAACCAGAACCCGGGCCCGTCCACAGTGTTAGATGTATGCCCTAGAAGCCAACTTGGCCAACACATATATTCTTTCTAGGATGTAAATTTATATTTGACATTTTACATTATGAATGTTATTGGGTTTTTATTTCCATTCGTGTTGTGTATGTGTCCATAAATTGTCCAAGGAATTAATAAGATGATGATACGTATTCTCAAGAGTTGAGAATTTGAGACATGTATCATTAGTGATTAATTTCTAAATGCTCCCGATCGATGGATCATCACGGGGACAGTGATTGATCCGGTGAGATTGGTGCACAGTCGCTTCCCTTTTAGGGTAGACGAGTCTCGAGTCAACAGTGTGGGGACACTGGAGCGAATGTGCAGGTAGTTGTTGGAGAACAAGGGTACCGAGCGTGATCATCATGAGAAGTCACTTGGATGTCTACTCACTCGTCAGTGACTTACTCGATGTTGCAGTAGTGTGACTGGTCCTTTGACCTGCGGTGTCTCGGCTAATCACAATGGGGTTACTGTAGTTTGACTGTATATACACTTGGTCCCTAGCCATTTGGGTCCTTGCAGTGGGTGCATGTTGGCTACAGTAGGTTCGTTGTAGGAATAGGGTGTACACCTATATGGAATCTATCGCCCTTAGTAGAGAAGGGAGTTAGTCCTATGTGATTTATGAGGCCGAGTTTAGAAGACCTTGGCCAAGGCATAGTAAATAACGGAAAGGGTTTCCGATATTAGAAACTCGAGTCGAATAAATTTGACATATGACAGACGGTAGGGTTTGACGAGCAATTCCATGACCTTCGTCTAGTTGGGACTCCGGATAGAAGGATTGTATCACACGTTAACTGCACCTAGAGGTTCAGTATTCCATTCTACTGGAATGCCACTACATGCTGCTAGGCGTCACTGGTGGATTGTGGGACTCACGAGAATTATCTGGATGATCGATAATTCTTATTGGGCTGAGTTTGAATAGTTCTAACCCACTGAAAAGAGTTTCAGTTATATTGTTGATGGTAATCACAATATATCTCACTACCAGATAGAATAGAACCTATGGGGTCACACACATAAGAGGTTATGACTGATCGGATAGTTGGATCGCGATTTTTGAATCGCCTGAGGACTTAATTATCAATATGTTGATAATTGGACTAATTTGTAATTGTTACAAATTAAGGATATTAAAGTGCAAATGTTGCAAGAGAGGGCTTACTAATAGTTAGTAAGTTGTGAGAGGACTTAAGTGCAAATGTTGCATTAATAATTTGATTTGATCAAATTAGAATTGTTCAAGTCGAATTAAATTAGGATTTAATCGATTGAACAGATTAGGGATAAGATAAACTTAAATCTAATTTTAATGTTTATCTTAATGTTTATCTTAATAATTATAAAAAGGGATTATATCCCACTTTAGACGTACGAGTTTTCTTTAAGAGAAAGAAAAGAAAAAGAAAACCCTAGTCGTCATCTTTCCTCGTCTTCCTCTTTTCTAAATATCCACATTAAAAGAAAGACGTTCTCTGCAAGGGAGCTAGCACCCCGGTGAGAATTTCGATTAAGTCGACAACCTCGTGTGGATACCCGTAGAGGCCGGACGCGTGTGCGGCTTCAAGAGAACCAAATTTCACGATCATCAAATTGCGGTGTAGATCTCCCCGCGCAAAGGTGAAGATTAGATCTTCCTCTTCCTTTTAATCTTAGATACATGAGGGATCCTGTTTTGCGTGATTTTTGAGATCAGATCTCAAGTTTTTCATATTTGTCTATTTAATTTTTTTTTCCGCTGCGTTTATTTTTGCGCAAAACCTAATAGTGGTATCAGAGCCATCCTCATGTTATTTAAGATTAAAATTATAGTTTTGGATATTTTAAATCATTTTGAATGATTGTTAAATCGTTTTACCATATTCAAGAATTATTAAATTTTGATCAAATCGAAATTATTTTAATCCGCAGAATTAAAATAAAATAAAATAAAATAAAATAAAAATTTATTGTTTGTAAAATTTGATGAGATCAAATTTTGTTTTTTAATTTTTATATAATTTTGATAAGATCAAAATTTATTCTAAAATTTTGTTATATTGATTAGATCAATTTATTTTATTGTAAAATTTAATGAGATCAAATTTTATATAGTTTTTCACATAAGATGTGAATAATTGATGAGATCAAATAGATATTTTTGCGGATTAAAATATTGATCAAAATTATATGAATTAACTGTAGAGTTAAATCAAACGATTGATAAGATCGTATCGTTATGGTGATTTGATCACCTATTTTTCTGGATAATTGGTAAACGGTTAATTAAAATATCCAAAATTAATTATTGTGATTGTGATGTATGAGATACATATGGGTGATGATCATGGATAGCAACCAATTTATTTTGTATGGACATGTGATGTATGATGTGTATGCGGAATCCTGTAATTTTAAATTTGTTTAAATTAAGGACTCTGTGTTAGGGCTGTTTGGGTGCCTGCGAGCACGAGCCAATTTTATTTAGAGACCTGCGTGTCTCAATAGATTAGAGATAAAAGTTATTTTATTCTTTAATTTGGTTGTATTATGTATGGTTGCACGTCATTGGTTGATTGGTGGGAAGCCGTTAGCACACAACAAGCCCAGATCGAGACGAGCACTTGATGGCGGTCGAATCAAAGAGTTGATGGTGATCGAATCAAGTTGTAGCTCCGGATTGGATCAAGAAGTTGAAGACGATCAAACCAATGACGTGCGTGTGCTTGTATTTATGACCCCTAGACCCCGATTCCGGCTCAGTGGCTCGAGCACGAATCTTCTTTTTAGATCCATGATCATCACCGGTTGCATTATATTAGTTTTTTATGTGCAGTTTATTTTTATTTGCATGAGATGTAAATAAATAAAATTAAATATGAGACCTAAATACAAATCTCCTCATAAATATTAAGTCGAGCGGTCTTCCACCGTTGTAGAAGTGCGGGCGTCTTTTCTGATGTTGATTGGTACGGCTGGTTACAGTGGTCAGTTGCATTGGAAAGGCGCAACCACTCTATTAGCATAAGATGCTGCAGAGTAAAGATGGGGTTGGGCCCAATATCTGTCAGGTGAGGGACCCAATGACGGCTTTGCTTACGCGTTTGAACAGTGGGTCTGACTTAACTAAAGAATGAGGCCAATATCTGTCAGGTGAGGCCTACAGGACTTAGAGACCGAATATCGCTGCAATTTGCTTAAGAAGCATTGGACAAGAGTTGTCCACTCATTGGTTTTCGTGTCACCAATATCTGTCAGGTGAGGTGGTGCGGTAAACTGATGGGACCGTAGTACCCACTTGAAACCCTTATCGCGTTGGGTTTTTGTTTCTCTACCTGAGGAGTGTAAGAGACTCGAGGAAATAGTGGGAGGTTAACATTTGTTTTTAAAAAATATCCCTAAAACAAAATTATGAAACAAATACAAATATCTAATTTGAATCTTTACTCTCTGCAAAACAAGATATACGCTTCCAATCCTTTTTCCTCGTTTTTCGAAATTAACCGCTTAACCGAAACTAATTATAAAGACTGGCTAAGAAACTTAAAATAGTTTTGAGTTTCGAGAAGCTCAGCTATGTTCTCAACTAGGACCTCCTTACGTTACCAAACTGTCCAACAGCTTATCAAAAGGCAGTCTGTTCATTATCATTGTTTGATAATGATCAAAGACCTCGAGGAGCTTGAGAAGCTCGGCATGAAAATGGATAAGGAATTGCAAGTTGATATGATTCTGCAATCTCTTCCAGATTCATATGGACAATTTATTGTAAACTACTATATGAATAAAATGGACTGCACCAATGCTGAGTTATTGAACATGTTGGTAACGACTGAGGGAACCTTGAAGAGTTCAAGGGGCTCGGTTTTTGCTGTGGAGCGGGCTTCCTCTTCCAAAAGAAAGTCTAATTGGAAGAAGAAACCCGCAAAGAAACAAAAGACTGAAAACAAGCCCAAGAGGGAAGCTCCTAAGAAGAAGGCCGCTGACAAAGGAAAATGTTTCCAATGCAATGTTGATGGCCACTGGAAGAGGAATTGTCCCGTCTATCTGGAGAGCCTAAAGAACAAGAAGAAAGACACACCTTCGGAAGGTATGTTAGACCTACTCGTAATAGAAACTAACCTTACGGTTACCTCTACTTCCAGTTGGGTCATAGAGCTGGTTCAAGTTCTCATTTGTACTTCAATGCAGAGTCTAAGAGAAATTAGAGGGCTGAGAGAAGGTGAAGTTACCCTACGGGTTGGCAACGGAGCAAGAGTTGCTGCTGTGGCTACTGGCACCTATCCTCTGCGATTACCGTTAGGACATATTTTATTACTTAAAGACTGTTATTATGTGCCTGCTGCTAGCAGAAATTTGATTTCTGTTTCGTCTTTAGCACAGGACGATTATATTTTTAATTTTGATAAAGACTACTGCACAATTTATTTTAGAAATAAAATTGTTGGTCGTGGTTTTATGATAGACAGTCTTTACCATTTACATATGGATGTATCTGTGAATGTTTCTGAGCAGGTAGTGAGTGCCGTTGGGTCTAAGAGACCTAGAGAAGAGATAAACCTAAAGTATATGTGGCACCTAAGGCTTGGTCATATTGGAGAGGAAAGGATTAACAGATTGGAGAAAGATGGGCTTCTGGGCCCATTGACTTCTGAGCCTTATCCAGTATGTGAATCCTGTCTTCAAGGAAAAATGACCAAATTACCTTTTGTAGGACAAGGGGAAAGGGCCACTGAGATACTTGCCTTGGTACACACTGATGTGTGTAGCCCATTTGATGTGCAAGCCAGGGGTGGTTATCTCTACTTCATAACTTTTACCGATGATTACTCACGGTATGGATATGTCTATCTTATGAGACACAAATCTGAAGCTTTTGAAAAGTTCAAAGAATTCAGATGTGAAGTAGAGAAGCAAACTGGAAAACCCATCAAGGCTCTTCGATCAGATCGAGGGGGAGAATACCTTAGTGGGGAGTTCCTAAACTATCTCAAAGAAAACGGCATAGTCTCACAATGGACTCCTCCTGGAACACCTCAACTCAACGGAGTGTCAGAACGGAGAAATTGAACTTTATTAGATATGGTTCGATCCATGATGAGTTTCACTGATCTTCCTTTGTTTCTTTGGGGACATACTTTGCTTACCGCAGCCTACCTACTGAATAGGATTCCCTCTAAATCCGTTCTTACCACGCCTTATGAGATGTGGCATGGTAAGAAACCAAGTCTTAGTCATATTAAGATTTGGGGATGTTCGGCCCATGTCAAGCGACTACAGGCGGACAAGTTAGAGGCTAGGTCAGAAAGGGCTCATTTTATAGGGTATCCTAAAGAATCTTTAGGTTACTATTTTTACATCCCAAAGGATCACAATATAGTTGTGAGTCGACACGCTACTTTATTGAAAAAACAGTTTATTTAAGAAGTAGTAAGTGGGAGAAAAATTGAGCTCTAAGAGAGAGTCTCTGAAGAGCAACGAGTCCCAAAACCTACGGAACCTATTCATGCTGAGCCAGTACATGTAGTACCTAATCCACCTCGAAGATCGAGTAGGATCTCCCTTCCTACAAAAAGATACTTAGGTATTCTTACAGAGGAGGTAGAGGAAATGTTCCTCATAGGAGATAAGGAACATGGAGATGATCCTAAAACCTACAACGAGGCGATGTCTGACATCGACTCCGAGAAGTGGTTGGAAGCCATGAAGTCAGAAATTGACTCAATGTATTCCAACCAAGTCTAGACCTGTGTAGATCCACCAAAAGGTATAGTACCTATCGGGTGTAAATGGATTTACAAAAGAAAGATAGGTTCGGATGGAAAGGTAGAGACCTATAAAGCAAGGCTGGTGGCGAAAGGCTATAGTCAACGCGAAGGCATTGACTATCAAGAGACCTTTTCGCCTGTGGCCATGCTTAAGTCCATTCGAACACTACTTGCCATTGCAGCATACCATGATTATGAGATCTGGCAGATGGATGTGAAAACTGCTTTCCTAAATAGATTTCTTGAGGAAGATATCTATATGGAGCAGCCTTTGAGTTTCACTTCTAGTGACGAAAGTCACAAAGTATGTAAGCTGCAAAGGTCCATATATGGGCTTAAGCAAGCATCTCGGACTTGGAATACTCGTTTTAATGACGTAATCAAATCGTTTGATTTCGTTAAGAATGAGGAGGAACCATGTGTTTATAAGAAAGTTAGTGGGAGTGCTATTACATTCCTCGTATTGTACGTGGACGACATTCTCCTAATTGGAAATGATATTCCAATGCTGACTTCGGTTAAGATATGGTTATCTAAGAAATTCTCTATGAAAGACCTAGGGGAAGCATCCTATATTTTGGGGATTAAAGTCTATAGAGATAGACCTAAGAGGATGCTAGGCCTCTCACAGAAAATGTACATAGAGCAGGTGCTGAAGAAGTTCAGCATGGAAAACTCTAAGAGGGGTCTTCTACCCTTTAGGCATGGAATTTATCTCTCCAAGAAAATGTGCTCCAATACATCTGAAGAGATTCAACGAATGAGCCAGATCCCTTATGCTTCAGCTATAGGGAGCCTCATGTATGCCATGCTATGTACACGACCTGATATTGCACTTGCTGTGAGTGTCACAAGCAGATATCAATCCAATCCAGGTGAGGAGCACTGGACTGCTGTGAAAAACATACTCAAGTACTTAAGTAGGACTAAAGATATGTTTTTGGTCTTTGGAGGAGGAGAACTGAAAGTACAAGTATACACTGATTCAGACTTCATGTCTGATGTTGACGATAGAAAGTCTACGTCAGGATACGTGTTCTTGTGCAATGGTGGTTCGGTGTGTTGGAAGAGTTCCAAACAACCAATCGTCGCTGACTCTACCATGGAAGCAGAGTATATCGCCGCATCTGAGGCTGCGAAGGAAGCCTTTTGGTTCAAGAAATTTGTTGCGGAACTAGGTGTGATGCCATCAGATGCCATTCCACTTTACTGCGACAACAATGGCGCCATAGCCCTAGCTAAGGAGCCAAGGTCTCATCAAAGGTCCAAGCATATAAAGCGATGGTTTCATATTATACGCAAATATCTCGAGAAGAAATTTATCGAGGTGCAGAGAGTAGACTCCACGGATAACGTGGCAGACCCACTGACTAAGCAGCTGAGCCAGCAGAAGACTGAAGCCCACCTTGAGAAGATGGGGCTTAGGTATATGGCTAATTGGCTTTAGTGCAAGTGGGAGATTGTTAGAAGTATGCCCTAGAAGCCAACTTGGCCAACACATATATTCTTTCTAGGATGTAAATTTGTATTTGACATTTTACATTATGAATGTTATTGGGTTTTTATTTCCATTCGTGTTGTGTATGTGTCCATGAATTGTCCAAGGAATTAATAAGATGATGATACGTATTCTCAAGAGTTGAGAATTTGAGACATGTATCATTAGTGATTAATTCCTAAATGCTCCCGATCGATGGATCATCACGGGGACAGTGATTGATCCGGTGAGATTGGTGCACAGTCGCTTCCCTTTTAGGGTAGACGAGTCTCGAGTCAACAGTGTGGGGACACTGGAGCGAATGTGCAGGTGGTTGTTGGAGAACAAGGGTACTGAGCGTGATCATCACGAGAAGTCACTTGGATGTCTACTCACTCGTCAGTAACTTACTCGATGTTGCAGTAGTGTGACTGGTCCTTTGACCTGCGGTGTCTCGGGTAATCACAATGGGGTTACTGTAGTTTGACTGTATATACACTTGGTCCCTAGTCATTTGGGTCCTTGCAGTGGGTGCATGTTGGCTACAGTAGGTTCGTTGTAGGAATAGGGTGTACACCTATATGGAATCTATCGTCCTTAGTAGAGAAGGGAGTTAGTCCTATGTGATTTATGAGGCCGAGTTTAGAAGACCTTGGCCAAGGCATAGTAAATAACGAAAAGGGTTTTCGATATTAGAAACTCGAGTCGAATAAATTTGACATATGACAGACGGTAGGGTTTGACGAGCAATTCCATGACCTTCGTCTAGTTGGGACTCCGGATAGAAGGATTGTATCACACGTTAACTGCACCTAGAGGTTCAGTATTCCATTCTACTGGAATGCCACTACATGCTGCTAGGCGTCACTGGTGGATTGTGGGACTCACAAGAATTATCTGGATGATCGATAATTCTTATTGGGCTGAGTTTGAATAGTTCTAACCCACTGAAAAGAGTTTCAGTGATATTGTTGATGGTAATCACAATATATCTCACTACCAGATAGAATAGAACCTATGGGGTCACACACATAAGAGGTTATGACTGATCGGATAGTTGGATCGCGATTTTTGAATCGCCTGAGGACTTAATTATCAATATGTTGATAATTGGACTAATTTGTAATTGTTACAAATAAAGGATATTAAAGTGCAAATGTTGCAAGAGAGGGCTTACTAATAGTTAGTAAGTTGTGAGATGACTTAAGTGCAAATGTTGCATTAATAATTTGATTTGATCAAATTAGAATTGTTCAAGTCGAATTAAATTAGGATTTAATCGATTGAACAGATTAGGGATAAGATAAACTTAAATCTAATTTTAATGTTTATCTTAATGTTTATCTTAATAATTATAAAAAGGGATTATATCCCACTTTAGACGTACGAGTTTTCTTTAAGAGAAAGAAAAGAAAAATAAAACCCTAGTCGTCATCTTTCCTCGTCTTCCTCTTTTCTAAATATCCACATTAAAAGAAAGACGTTCTCTGCAAGGGAGCTAACACCCCGGTGAGAATTTCGATTAAGTCGACAGCCTCGTGTGGATACCCGTAGAGGCCGGACGCGTGTGCGGCTTCAAGAGAACCAAATTCCACGATCATCAAATTGCGGTGTAGATCTCCCCGCGCAAAGGTGAAGATTAGATCTTCCTCTTCCTTTTAATCTTAGATACATGAGGGATCCTATTTTGCGTGATTTTTGAGATCAGATCTCAAGTTTTTCATATTTGTCTATTTGATTTCTTTTTCCGCTGCGTTTATTTTTGCGCAAAACCTAATACACAGATCCGCCGTGCACACGGAATTTTCCGTGTACACGAAGCGCTGGTAACCTGCTTAGATATAAAAAATATAATAAAGGAGCATACAACAGAGCTGAACTAAAACTAATACATCTCAGACCACAGCTGGAAAGTAAAAGTACAATAAAACCCTCAAATAAATACATATATCTCTCCCAGCTCACCAAATAAAATACCAGCTGGCCGAAGCCAGACCCAAAATAAATGAAAATACATATGTCTGAGTGTATAGGGGATACAATCAAAATACTACTATGCTCGCAAACGAGGTAGATGACTATCTAGTCCGCTATCCTCTTACCTCTATCTGCTGAAGATGGTCCAGCCACTCCCGCAGAAGACTCTGCAAAACAGGGGAGAACAAAAAAAAGAAGAAGGACAATGGGGGTGAGAACTACTATAAAAACTGTAGCCTCCCCTAGTGGGTTAAGCCTTAACTCAGACAAGCCCACTAGGACAACCAGAGGCGAAAAGGAAAGAGAGGTGGTATGCTATGAATATAAATGCTGAAGAAAGCTTCCACTAAAATGCCTCTAAATGCCAAGCTAATAAGAATAGCTAACAGTATGCATCAGTATCTAAATACCTGCCTGAATAACCCAATCCGACCACCAGTAAACACTGGTACTGCCTGCTCTGCCTGCCGCATCGGGTATGCCAGCCCACGCATAACACCGATGCAAAGAAGGAGTCTCAAGGACTCAAAGCCTGGCTGTCGCACACTCCGGAGTGGCACTTGAGGGGAGCGACCCACACGAGTAAAGTATCTCAGTAACAAGTATCATAAACTAGCAGGACTGGATCACGACTCTGATCAAAGTGGGAAAAACCCATCGACTAAAGAAAGCCCGATCCCCCTGATCTGATACAACCGAAACTACCCGGTCGACCGCCCAATGTCCGCGGTCGCCGCAATACCCTGCCCTCAAGCCAGCCTGTCCCAGAACCCAAGAATCTGACTACACTATCCCAAAACCCCCTGCTCGCGCACGAGCTACTAATACCCAGAGTCTAGCATGAAAGGAGAAAGGCAGAAAATATGGTTTCTCCTAAGTTAAGTTCCAGCATGATAGTGTAGCAGAAAAAGGTGGCCTACCTAGATGACCATACAAGCATGCAAGTGTTCTCAGGTTGAATAAAAGGAAAGCATCTAATAGTACTCTCAAATAGGCTAGATCAAATGTCCCAACATGATAATCCCCTTTTTGCATAAATTACTAACTAGCATGCATATGTATCCCCACAATAATACCCCAAGATGATGATAATTGCATAAGAATAATAAGTGCAAAATAGCATATGCCTGCCTATACCACATGCACCATGCTGACAATATATAAATTGGCCTCCTCTTTTGACATGATAATACCCCCATACAAGCAAGTTCTAACATACAGTCCCCTTTATCTCAATAAGCATGCAATTGTCAATCCTAGGGTGCAATTAGCCTTTTTAACACAGAAATTACTCCAATGTGCCTAGTGGGTAGCCAAAAGTGAGAGGTTCGCAACAACACCCACCTCAAACGCTAACTCCAAATCCAAGAAGCACTCTCGCCCAAGAAAATGTCGCCCGCCGCAACAACTGCAAAAAATACCAACCGGTGCCCAATTAAACATACAATTTCACATTTAACCGCTGTCCAAAAACACAGTCTGAATAAGCTCGGTTTTCACCTATAGGATGGACTCCAAAAATTCTGACAAAAATACCGCTGTGATCATCGCGTCGAGCCCTTCGAAACGAGTACCTGCACGTCCCAAACCGAGTCCCGTAGGCCAAGTTACAAATTCCGCAACGCGGTGGGCGCGAAACTCCACAAACACAAACACTGTAGCAATCCGCACAGAAAGAATTTATACCTTCGGGAAAGCCTTAGAAAATTTCCAGAAAAATACGAGGATGATCCTTGCGATGCGTAGATGCGAAACGAGTATAGGTACGCCTCAATCCGATGCTCGAGCGTGGAGAAATCCTCGAAACAATCCGGTGCTGTCCAAAACCTCCGCCGCAGAAAAGAGGTCACAAGAAGCTCGGAAAACTCTAAGAAAAACTCGAAATGAGGGGGAGCTAAAAATGCAAAAATCGTAGCCCTACCTGTTGTGAAGCCAACGGTGCAAGAATCGTCCAAAAAGGTGGTCGGAGTAGGCCGGGGGAGCCAGCGCACCAAAACGCGACGGAGAAGATCGCCGGCCAAGGAACGTCGCGATGCGCCGAAGAAAAGAAAACCTCGAAGTGTGTGCCTCATAAAATCCCAAGAATCCTCCAGGTGGTGCAGCACAGGTGGGGGAGCAACTTTACAGAAGTCGCTATAGTGAGATAAGGCTCGAAAATGCAGAAAAAGGGGAGAAGAAGGTGGCTCGGGACTATTTATAGGCCCACAAAAACTTATCGAAAAAAGACGGATATGTCCCCGCATTCGGGCGCTCGGACAAGATTCGGGCGCCCGAATCCGCGGGAATATACCCTCCACAGTGTGCGCCCGAATCCTCCTGGGCTTGACACGGGTCCCGAACACGGGACAGCCGTGCAAGCCCAGACGGGCGCTGCCACGTGTCGCAGCGGTCAGCGGGGGTAGGTGGCGCCCGCGAGTAGTGGGGCGCCACGTGCCCCCTCGCGTCACGGGCCGCACGTGCGAGCAGGCGCCTCTGACCGCCCTGCCACGCATGCGCCCCAAGGCGGCCCCCCGCGCCTCCGTGCACAGCAGCCGGTGAGCCAGCCAACCAGAGGCCGCCACCTGTCCCCTGCGCCCGGTCCACGCACCCACTTTTGGGTTCCGTGGACTGCGCCGACCAACCAGAGACTGACACGTGTCCCCCGCCCTGGTCCATGCACCGCCGCGCCCCGCTCTGTAGACCGCGCACCAAGAACCCGCCAATCCGGTGGCGCCACGTGTCCCCGCACCAGGTCTATGCACCATGCCGCGCTGCTCTGTGGACCGAGCGCTGCAAGCCGGCCAATGACAGGCCGCCACGCGGCATGCCGGCGGTCTACGGTCCCCCCCATGCACCAGAAATCACTGAAAACTTCCGGGAGTCCGTTTTTGGCCCTCCGGACTCGGAAACAAACAAGCAAATAGCTGTTTTCAATCGTTTTTCTGCGCTGAATCCAAATCCAACCTTTGTTTGGCCCAAAACCCTTTCTAAAATTTGGCAAATGCAGCCGAAGGCCAATCCAGCACTAGATACCTCACAGGGTCCATCTGTGGCATCCTTTGATGCACTATGGGCCAGACACACCAACAATAGGTGTTTCAGACTGTGGATTCACGGGAAAAACTGTATGGGGACCCGGACCACTACAGTTTGGGATCTCGGAGAATTTTTAGAAGTCGTTTCATCAGCTTCCTCCTCGACATCGCGAGCTTCGACGTGCCTTCGACACCGATCTTTTCCGTCAACGCTTCGTCCGCAGGCTCCCCTGGGCTGACCCGAGAGAGTTTTTAGCTGATTTTTGCGGCATCGATTCCACGAGAGGAAGACCTTTGATTTTCGTATTTATCGTTCCTCTCGGTTTTGGGCTTTTATTGGGTTTTTGGAGCATCTTTGAACCCCTTCCATGCTGTGGTTTTTCCTGGACAACAGAGTTTGTTTGATTTTTATTTTGGTGCACGGTTGTCGGATTTCAAACCGTGAGAACTCGATCGACATTTACACTTCACGAGGATCACAGTCGTATTTTTCTTAGAATTTTTGAAGGACATCTTGAAGGTTATATTTTGGCATCTCTTGGACTAAAATTTCCACAGAGTTGTAGTTTTGGGGATTTTTGCTTACCGCGGTGTTTGGCTTGTATCTCATTGACCGGGAGAAGTTTTCGGGTGTTTTTGGGCTCGTTGGAATCATGGGAACCTGAGGATTACCCACGTTCAGTTTCGGCTCATTGGACTCCGGACCTACCCGTGCATTTAGGTGGGTTGCTTTCGTCTCCAAAACCGGCGGACGGTTCTCTAATTCTATATGATAGTAAGTATGCATGTTAATGTACAACTTATGTGTTCGAGGGGTAAGCATGAGAATTATTCTAAGTCATGGGGAATTAATGCTTACTGAATTTATGGAGTATATTCTTGTGAATTTGAGAATTTGCATGTTGTCTGATTATTAGATGAGATTGAGAGCTATCTGGCGGTTATGGTTACCTATGCTAGTTGAGAGCATGTTTGAGGGAGATGTTGTTCACTTTGGTTGATATTGAGATTATGTTTGTTAATGTTCCCTATTTATGTTTAAAGTTAAACTAAATGCTATTATTGAAATTTTTACCTAGCACCTTGTCATATGTTTGCATGTATTTAACCAGACTAGTAAAGAACCCTCACTTGGGCTAGGTTCTTTTATGCTCTAGACATCCTCACTTTACATTCTATCCCTGAACATAGTGTTTTCCTCGCCCGGGTAGTGGGCCGAGTAGTCAGGATTTCTTTTAGTGTAGGATGCATGTTGCACTCGTGCTTGGGGGCCGAGTGGAGTCTGGTAGCTGTGGCTAGTCTTGTACTGGTGTCGGGAGCCGTTTGAGTAAACGGTGGTCTCGGGTCGTCGAGTTCTCTCTAATCTAGTTGTCGTCACTGTGTTCGTGGCAGTAGTGTACTGGTGATAGCATGACCCTAAACCCAGACAGTTTTGGACACATAAATGATTTCAGTAAACCTATGTTTTCCTTTCGAATTTTGAAGGGTAACCGGAGCCTGTTCTTGTTTGATTGGGTGAAGGCATTAGCCCTTAGGGGTTTGGAAAATAAAACTTGTTTTAACTAATTCTCTTAAAGAACTAAAATTCATTAAATTGGGCTTCTCAAATCAAAAATAGTTTCCGGTAATAACTGTCATCTTTTCTTATAATTTTCCTCACCCGAGAGGGTTTGATTTATCTGGGTTCAAGGGGCTGTTTCCATATTTTGGGACTAAAACTGCGGGAGTTGTGCCTAGAACCTGTTCTTGTTTGAATTGGGTTCTAGGTGCTAGTCTCCCGGAACTTTCGAACCCTGATTGGTTCCCTTCAGATGTTTTACCCGAGGGAACTGATTTCCCGAACTGTAAGAGGTCAAGAACTTCGAAAGGCTGGCCTGGAGTCTGTTCTTGTTTGATTGGGGTTCCAAGCACCGGCCTATCAGGATTCTCGGACCCTTACCGTGTCGGTCAGTTCTTTTTCATCTGTGGGTGTTCTATTTTGGGAGCCGTTTGGGACTGACGGTGGTCCCGTGCTGTGATGACCCGGATCTCCGCAGAGCTGCTACAGTGCGTTGGGGTGGCTGTTGGAGGCCTACATGGTGTGTTGGAGGTGTTTGGGGCATAATTGGGCACAAGAGTTGGACTTCGGGCCCAAATGGATCATGTGAGTGATCGGAGGACCCCGTGGAGGGTTTAGAAGTGGTTTCGCGCGAATCGGATATTTAAATTGGGCTCCGCACGAAATTTGGACTGAGAACGCATTTTCGGGTGCCTTCGACAATTTTTAGAGTTGGAATTTGGTGAAACGGACGTCAAATTCGGATTCAGCGCGCGAAAACGGTCAAATTGGACTACCCACTTGATGTTTTTGGTGCTCGGCTTACTGTTCACCGCCGGAACAGTGATTCCGGCGATCGCCGGCGGCAGCGGCAGCGGCAGGCAGCGGCGGAGGGCGGCGGCGCGGCCTCGGGCAGGCGGCAGCGCGGCGACGGGCAGCGCGCAGCGCGCGGGCAGGGGCGCGGGCAGGCGCGCGGTCCACGCGCAGGCGTGCACCAGAGCGGGGTGCCACGTGGCATGTCTGGATTGGGTGGTTCACTGGTCCCGGTCTACGGAGTTGTGCGGTGCACAGTGGACTGGGCGAGAAGACACGTGGCAGCGTAGCATTGGTTCGGTGTTTGTGGTTGTGTGCACCGGGTGCAGTGAGCACGTGGCTTGGACACGTGGCGTGCGAGGATTGGGCTAGCTACTGTGCGCGCAGGTTGCAGGTAGCGTGGTGCACGGTGGACCGGTTGGAGACACGTGGCATTATATCAGTGGTTCGGTGTATGGGGTGTCGTGCACCGGGTGTAGTAAACGTGTGGCGTGGACACGTGGCAAGCGAGGATTGGGTATGCTACTGTGCGCGTACGGCGTGGCAGGCGGCGGTGGCAGGCGGCGTCCGGCTGGCGTGGCGGGCACGGCAGCAGGGTGGCGCACGCTGGTGCCACGTGGCGGCCCGCCATTGGCGGGCGCCAACGGCCCCGTTGACCAGGGTGTGCCACGCGGCGCGTAGGGAGTGGACGGATCCGCTGTGTGGTGTTCGGGGACACGTGTCGGCGCGAGGAGCGGGTCGGACGGTCGTGCGGTCCGACCGGATCGCGTGCGCGGAGTGGGCCGGGCCGGGCCGGGTTACTGTGCGCGCCCGGTTTCGGGGCCCGAAAGTTTCGGGCGCCCGAAACCAGGGACACCGAGGGTATTTTCTGATTTGTTTTTGGGCCTATATAAAGCAGCCCATTCCCCTCTCTTCTCCTTTCTTTTTCCGAAGCTTAGAGAGGGAATGGGAGGGAGAGTTCTATACCAAATCTCTTCCTCTTGATGCCCTTGATCTCGTGGTGGATCCCCGGAATTTCTGGAAGCTCGGCAACGGCGATAACATTTTTACAGTTCGCCTCGGTTTTCCCCCATTTTGGCCCATTACCGTCGCAGTTTATTCAAAAATTCATTGTGGGCAAACCAGGAGAAGTTTTTGGACGATTTCTTCGACAGCGTGTTCCTAAGAGGTAAGGCTTCGATTTCTGTGTTGATCGCTTCGCTCTGTTTCGCACTTTTGGCACGTTTCCCGAGACATCTTTGACCCCCATTTTTCTGTGATGGATTTTGGACAGCACCAACTTGTCGATTTAATATCTCAGCCTAGGAACATCGGATCAAGGCGTTTCAGGACTCGATTTTGATCTACTCGTCTCGAGGAACACAGTGGTGATTTTTCTGGGATTTTAGGAAATTGTTTCGAAGGTGATAATCACTGTTTTCTCAGTGAACAGTGCACAGTTTTTAGCACAGATTTCTGTGTGATGTACCCCTCTTGCCGAATTTTTATCTTGACTTACCGATCTCAGTTTTGGGCGTACAAGGTACCGTTGCGAAGCTATCGACGCGAGGATCGCCGTGATATTTTTCTGGAAATTTTCTGGGCACTTTCTGCAGGTGATAATTTAACAGTTCTGGGACTGTTGTTGTATGTATTTGTAAGAGCACTATTTGGGAGCCTAAGTGTATTTAGTGGACTTTGTGTTGTGCCAGGAGTGTTTCGGGTGTACTGTTCTTGTTGGAGCGCAGGATTGGAGTTTTTGGTATTTTCAGCTGTATGGACCCGGACAGTTAGCGCTTCAGGTGGGTGGTTGTTGCATGCCTCTACACCTGGCTTACTTACTAAGTTTATTAGAAAACCCCAATGTTGAGTTTAATGATTGAGTATCCTGCATGTTTGACTGATATAGATGTGAGCCTATCATCTGAGATTAATTTGGTGGATATAGCATGTTGGGGATATTATTGGGGTAATACTGCTGTAGGAACATGATCATTGGAGTAATTTATTATTGATAATTGACATGCTATTTTAGCACCCAGATTGTTATGAAAATGGATTAAATAGATTAATTGGTGGGACATAATGACTCATATATGTGCGGGTTTTACTCAGGGGATTTATTATGGATCAGGGATCATATACATGTGTAGTTGACTGATGATTTTAGCATGACTGTCTTATTTATGTGGATATTATTAAATATTACATATGCAGAACTGTTATCTGACATTCTCTTTCTTTCATCTTGTATGAGGACTTTTGCATGCTTATTTGGACATCTAGATAGGCCACTATTTTATTGCTACACTATCATATTGGGATTTGACTTAGGAGAAACCATGATTGCTCTCTTTCTCCTTTTTATTTAGACTTTTGAGTCATGTTGCTCGGGTTCGAGCAGAGGTTTGGGATAGTGTAGCTGGGACCTGAGGGTCAGTGATAGGGTGTACCTGATGTTGGATTGTGGGCTATTGCGGCAACCGCGGACAGTAGGCGGTTGACCAGATCTTGATTATTTCACCCAATTGTGGGTTGGGGGTTATTGCGGTGACCGCGGACTTTGGGCGGTTGACCGGATGTTTACTATTGCATCAGATTGGGTATTAGATTTCTCTAGTGGATGGTATTTCCCACTTTTGAGTATTATTGTATCGGATCGGGGTTTCATTAGTGGACGGAGTTTCCCACTTTGATCATTGTCATGATCCAGTCCTGCTATTGTGAGATATTGGTTACAGAGATGCTTGATACAGTGATACTTTACTCGTGTGGGTCGCTCCCCTCGAGTGCCACTCCGGAGTAGGCTTTAGACCGTGTTGGGTTCCGGTCAGTTGGTGAGTTGTGAGTGATGACAGAGCAGGCAGTACCAGTTTACTGGTGGTACCAGATTGGGTCTATTTGGTCAGATACTGTTCCCTGATGCATTCATACCGTCATTTCCTTCGGTATTGCATTTAGAGGCATACTTGTTGTGGTTTCCCCTTTTATTCAGTAGTTCTGTTTACAGCTTTACCACTTGCCCTTTTCTTGCCTCTAGTAGACTTAGTGGGTACGCCGGAGCTTGAGGCTTTACCCACAGGGGGAGGCTACTGGTTTACTAGTGGTTCTCACCCCCATTGTTGTTTTTCCTTTCCTTTCTTCCCCCTGTTTTGCAGAGTCCTCCTTGGGAGTGCTGATCCTTGATCGTTGACCGGGGCGAGGGAGTCGCGAGCTAGATCTGTACCACCCGATGTGTGCAGCTGTACCCCCTGGCTGGAGATTCCTGATAGCTGTCAGCTGATATTTACTGTTATCCTTAGAGGGAGATCTTCTGTATTTGGAGAGACAGAGTTGAGACTGATGTACTATAGTTTTAGTTTATTTCCTTTTATAGTTGAGAGATGCTGTACTGAGGACATTGTATGATGATTATCTGTATTCGAGGAAATGGATATTGTACTTTATTTCATGTTGTACAGTGATTGGATTTTATTCTACAGCATTTTATTTCAGCTCTGATATTTGTGTAGCTATAGTACTATCTTTTGCAGGTTAGACGCTTCGCCTATGCGGGTTTTAGCATAGGTGGCGGATCTGTTGGCGAGCCCGGGTCGCAGTTTCGACCCCGGGGCGTGACAGATTAAGTTGGTATCAGAGCTTAGGGATAGGTCAGTTGGGACTGTAGAAACCCTAGGCTTATGGTTGGACCCTAGGATGACTTCGTGAGAGTCGTGATTTTAGCGAGAGTCCTGATTGAGTTTTATACTTCTCCCGAGTGATGGGATGGGTGATTGGCATGTTTATTCTCCTAAGCAATTATGTTGGCTGCAGACAACATAATGCGGCGGAACGGTTGACATGCTCTAGACTCTCGCCGGATTGGGTCGAGTTTTGTTTTGTGCTGTGGTGCAGTTGGTCGTGGTGAGCGGTGTCTCCCCGACGCGTTGTGCGGATTGGTGCGCACTCGTCGCAGCAGTGGAGCTTGAGCGGATTGTTTTGGGGCCGGATACCCGGATTGAGGTTAGAGAGCTTCAGGCCCCGATGGCAGGATTGTCTGAGGTATATCTGCGGCAGAGTGAGCCGCTGGTCTAGGTGACACAGTTGTCGGAGCAGTGGGCAGTCCGATAGTGTTTTTCTCCTAAGACCACCTGGTTACAGTAACCTCAGCGGCGGTGATTTCTGAGGCGCCGAAAGGGCGAGTAGCCCCCTCCGTGCCAATGTTTAGTGTCGAGGCACCGAGGTGGGGTGGATAGCTGACAGTCGATGAGTTGTGGGACATCAGTGATCGATGGAGCCAGTTTTGGCAGATGAACCACCCTGATTCATAGATTTGAGTTGGAGCCCTTGGAGGCAGAATCGTGGTTGGTGGTGATGGAGTGATCAATTGAGAGTCTCCCTGTGCTAAAGAGTTGAGGCAGTTGTTGAACTGTACGCTCCAGGTTTCGAGGGACGAAGCGCGTAGGATGTGTGCGACTGGGAGTGGATTGCGCCAGGATACCCTTTTGTTTATTTGATCCCTCTGTTTTGGATTTTGGATTTTGGATGCCTCGATGGAGTAGGCATTGTGTATGGAGCGTACTGTTGCAGTTCCTTTGGATAGGATCTGCCGCCAGAGGCGGGTTCTGGATAGAGGCGCCTGGCGCTAAGTGTTGGGGGACAGATCGGCTGGCAGAGGCACTTTCGTGTTCCTTTTCTGGATGGTGGACATCCGTGTGGACGGATTATGTAAAGCTTACCCAAAGGAAAGTTACCCTTTGTGATTGATAACATTTGTGTTTGGGGTACAATGGATGTGTTTGAGGGGTGAGCTGAGTACGGATGATTGAATGAGGAATTGCAGGAATCAATTGTGTTTTGTCATATGACGGTTGCATTAATGGATTTTCTGAGATGTCAGAGGTCAGGTGGACCCGGTGGCAGCATCAGCATCGTTATCAGAGTGGCGCAGCGGTAGCGTGGATTTATTATCTACGATAGACCGTATTCATCACCTCAGTATGAGCAAAGGCAGAGAATTGTGCTCCTTTTGTGGATAGCCTTGATTTTCAGGCAGATTAAGTGACGACCACCTACATTGAGCGGTTGAGTCTGTGCTGCCTAGGTAGAGGGCACCAAGGCAGTGGATTGGGTCGTCGCAGGTGTGATTTCGTCACCGCAGTCGGAGTTAGAGCATGTTGCTTTCCTGCATGGACTAGAGGTAGAATTGTTACCACATGCACTAGAGGTACAGGTTCCTGTTGGGGTGGTGCATGTGGGGGAAGCTTGTGGATTATGTCCAGTACAGTTGAGACCTCGAGTGGTATCGGCGGATTAATTGGTATTTGTACCTGGTCAGTGTTTGACCCGGTGCGTGGGATTGGTTGGCATAGTGCCACATGGTGTATGACTGCGGAGAGAGAAGATTATGATCTTCTGCAAGGCAGACATTAGAGACTTGTTCTTGAGACAGTCAGAGCACACAAGTTGTAGCGACAATGCGAGAGGTGCCAACGGCGGCACCGGGACGCGAGGATTATTCCTGTTGTCGTGAGATCCCGGGTGTGATTCCACCGGAGCGGATGATGATGCCGCCGGTTAGGGAGATTGAGATTGTGATTGACGTGGTTCAGGAAACCACGCCAACCCCGATAGCACCTCATTGGATATCACCTGTAGAGCTGACAGAGCTGATGGCGCAGTCGCAGGAGCTGATGGATCGAGGGTCTGGTCGATCTAGTGCCACGTCGTTGGCACAGGACAGTGAGGGTCCTTGTGTGGGGTGACCGCTGGCAGGTCTGGATGTTATTTAGGACCTTTGATGGAGTTATACCCCGACAGTGGTCTGTTTAGGATGCAGGTATCTTCTTGGGATCATACAGTGGCGTATTCCGCCAAGATGGGGTTCTGGACCCGGTAGGGGCATTGTGAGTGCAGTAAGGACAACTGGGATGACTAAGGCACTGTCATCATAGGATCTGAGGAATTGTGTATTCTTGCTGCACTTGGAAGAATTATTTGAGATATTCTTTCGGGATATCTTGATTTTACCCCATCTCTGTGTGGTTTAGAACTGGTGGAGTACTTGTAGATGGTGTAACAAGGTCTTTGAGGAAGAAACTGTATGCCAAGTTGTTGGGGTGCAAGTTTTAGCTTCGAGAGCATATCTTCGTGGATCACTTAGTCTAGCCATAAGAGGCGGTGGTGGAATCCAGCCAAAATGGATGCTATGCGAGAATGACTGAGACCGGCAGTTATTTGTTGAGGTGAGGAGCTTGTGCGCCGTATAGTGCCAGCAGAGCTTGACGAATTGGTGACGAGATTGATACCAGCCCTGATTTCAGCATCGCCAGTGTTGGGAGATGAATTTGTGATATACTGTGATACCTCCCATAGTAGCTATGAAGCTACAGTTGGATTTGTGGCAAGCATCCAATATCACCCTGATAGGGCCACTGTGGTGGCGGATACCTGGAGCAGGGAAGTTGTCAGAGGTCGAGCTTGTTGATGCCACAGCTGGCGCGGTATGGACTGTCGAGGCAGACGTGGCGTATGATGGTGTCACTGAGGGCTCTTTCCATTTCGGAGTGCCTAACACGTCACTGGTTTGGGAGTTGAGGGCACAACTCCCGGAATTTGATGAAGTGATCGTCTGGAGCTGGTATTTTTCGAGCTTGGAGGATTGGATTTACCAGCTGCAAGGGTACGGGATTTTCTCGAAGATTGATTTGCGAGCTGGTTCTCTCGACTGCTTATAGTGTGTGCTGATGCCCGAGAGTTGGGGAGGTGTTTCTACACCCTGATGGTTTTTGGATTAGAGATCAGAGTTTACGTGATCAGTTGGAGGACCTATATCGGATGCCCCGGGAGTACAGAGGTATTCGGATCGAGCTTGTGTGCCGATGGACTTGTGGTTGGATTACCTGAGGCCTTGGGAAGAGCGGAGGCATGTGCCGATGCAGATTATTTGGTAGCTCGAGCAGTTAGCCCAGCTGCACTTGGGTGAGTTGGTGCGGTTTTTCTGGAGTGCCCGCCTTTATGTTGTTCTAGATGGAGACCCGAGGACCGCATCGCGCCTTTGGAGGAGGTACTTGTCAGCCTTGGGAGCTTGAGTGGTGGATGATTGGATGTTTACCCCCCTTTATTTGGTTGAGATTCCGTGTTGAGGAACGACTTTAGTTTCGAGGACGAAACTTTCTTTTAGTGGGGGAGGATGTGATGACCCGGATCTCCGCAGAGCTGCTACAGTGCGTTGGGGTGGCTGTTGGAGGCCTACATGGTGTGTTGGAGGTGTTTGGGGCATAATTAGGCACAAGAGTTGGACTTCGGGCCCAAATGGATCATGTGAGTGATCGGAGGACCCCGTGGAGGGTTTAGAAGTGGTTTCGCGCGAATCGGATATTTAAATTGGGCTCCGCACGAAGTTTGGACTGAGAACGCATTTCCGGGTGCCTTCGACAATTTTTAGAGTTGGAATTTGGTGAAACGGACGTCAAATTCGGATTCAGCGCGCGAAAACGGTCAAAATGGACTACCCACTTGATGTTTTTGGTGCTCGGGTTACTGTTCACCGCCGGAACAGTGATTCCGGCGATCGCCGGCGGCAGCGGCAGCGGCAGGCAGCGGCGGAGGGCGGCGGCGGCGGAGGGCGGCGGCGCGGCCTCGGGCAGGCGGCAGCGCGGCGGCGGGCAGCGCGCAGCGCGCGGGCAGGGGCGCGGGCAGGCGCGCGGTCCACGCGCAGGCGTGCACCAGAGCGGGGTGCCACGTGGCATGTCTGGATTGGGTGGTTCACTGGTCCCGGTCTACGGAGTTGTGCGGTGCACAGTGGACTGGGCGGGAAGACACGTGGCAGCGTAGCATTGGTTCGGTGTTTGTGGTTGTGTGCACCGGGTGCAGTGAGCACGTGGCTTGGACACGTGGCGTGCGAGGATTGGGCTAGCTACTGTGCGCGCAGGTTGCAGGTAGCGTGGTGCACGGTGGACCGGTTGGAGACACGTGGCATTATATCAGTGGTTCGGTGTATGGGGTGTCGTGCACCGGGTGTAGTAAACGTGTGGCGTGGACACGTGGCAAGCGAGGATTGGGTATGCTACTGTGCGCGTACGGCGTGGCAGGCGGCCGGCAGGCGGGGCAGGCGGCGTCCGGCTGGCGTGGCGGGCACGGCAGCAGGGTGGCGCACGCTGGTGCCACGTGGCGGCCCGCCATTGGCGGGCGCCAACGGCCCCGTTGACCAGGGTGTGCCACGCGGCGCGTAGGGAGTGGACGGATCCGCTGTGTGGTGTTCGGGGACACGTGTCGGCGCGAGGAGCGGGTCGGACGGTCGTGCGGTCCGACCGGATCGCGTGCGCGGAGTGGGCCGGGCCGGGCCGGGTTACTGTGCGCGCCCGGTTTCGGGGCCCGAAAGTTTCGGGCGCCCGAAACCAGGGACACCGAGGGTATTTTCTGATTTGTTTTTGGGCCTATATAAAGCAGCCCATTCCCCTCTCTTCTCCTTTCTTTTTCCGAAGCTTAGAGAGGGAATGGGAGGGAGAGTTCTATACCAAATCTCTTCCTCTTGATGCCCTTGATCTCGTGGTGGATCCCCGGAATTTCTGGAAGCTCGGCAACTGCGATAACATTTTTACAGTTCGCCTCGGTTTTCCCCCATTTTGGCCCATTACCGTCGCAGTTTATTCAAAAATTCATTGTGGGCAAACCAGGAGGAGTTTTTGGACGATTTCTTCGACAGCGTGTTCCTAAGAGGTAAGGCTTCGATTTTTGTGTTGATCGCTTCGCTCCGTTTCGCACTTTTGGCACGTTTCCCGAGACATCTTTGACCCCCATTTTTCTGTGATGGATTTTGGACAGCACCAACTTGTCGATTTTATATCTCAGCCTAGGAACATCGGATCAAGGCGTTTCAGGACTCGATTTTGATCTACTCGTCGCGAGGAACACAGTGGTGATTTTTCTGGGATTTTAGGAAATTGTTTCGAAGGTGATAATCACTGTTTTCTCAGTGAACAGTGCACAGTTTTTAGCACAGATTTCTGTGTGATGTACCCCTCTTGCCGAATTTTTATCTTGACTTACCAATCTCAGTTTTGGGCGTACAAGGTACCGTTGCGAAGCTATCGACGCGAGGATCGCCGTGATATTTTTCTGGGAATTTTCTGGGCAATTTCTGCAGGTGATAATTTAACAGTTCTGGGACTGTTGTTGTATGTATTTGTAAGAGCACTATTTGGGAGCCTAAGTGTATTTAGTGGACTTTGTGTTGTGCCAGGAGTGTTTCGGGTGTACTGTTCTTGTTGGAGCGCAGGATTGGAGTTTTTGGTATTTTCAGCTGTATGGACCCGGACAGTTAGCGCTTCAGGTGGGTGGTTGTTGCATGCCTCTACACCTGGCTTACTTACTAAGTTTATTAGAAAACCCCAATGTTGAGTTTAATGATTGAGTATCCTGCATGTTTGAATGATATAGATGTGAGTCTATCATCTGAGATTTCTTTGGTGGATATAGCATGTTGGGGATATTATTGGGGTAATACTGCTGTAGGAACATGATCATTGGAGTAATTTATTATTGATAATTGACATGCTATTTTAGCACCCAGATTGTTACGAAAATGGATCAAATAGATTAATTGGTGGGACATAATGACTCATATATGTGCGGGTTTTACTCAGGGGATTTATTATGGACCAGGGATCATATACATGTGTAGTTGACTGATGATTTTAGCATGACTGTCTTATCTATGTGGATATTATTAAATATTACATATGCAGAACTGTTATCTGACATTCTCTTTCTTTCATCTTGTATGAGGACTTTTGCATGCTTATTTGGACATCTAGATAGGCCACTATTTTATTGCTACACTATCATATTGGGATTTGACTTAGGAGAAACCATGATTGCTCTCTTTCTCCTTTTTATTTAGACTTTTGAGTCATGTTGCTCGGGTTCGAGCAGAGGTTTGGGATAGTGTAGCTGGGACCTGAGGGTCAGTGATAGGGTGTACCTGATGTTGGATTGTGGGCTATTGCGGCAACCGCGGACAGTAGGCGGTTGACCAGATCTTGATTATTTCACCCAATTGTGGGTTGGGGGTTATTGCGGTGACCGCGGACTTTGGGCGGTTGACCGGATGTTTACTATTGCATCAGATTGGGTATTAGATTTCTCTAGTGGATGGTATTTCCCACTTTTGAGTATTATTGTATCGGATCGGGGTTTCATTAGTGGACGGAGTTTCCCACTTTGATCATTGTCATGATCCAGTCCTGCTATTGTGAGATATTGGTTACAGAGATGCTTGATACAGTGATACTTTACTCGTGTGGGTCGCTCCCCTCGAGTGCCACTCCGGAGTAGGCTTTAGACCGTGTTGGGTTCCGGTCAGTTGGTGAGTTGTGAGTGATGACAGAGCAGGCAGTACCAGTTTACTGGTGGTACCAGATTGGGTCCATTTGGTCATTTACTGTTCCCTGATGCATTCATACCGTCAATTCCTTCGGTATTGCATTTAGAGGCATACTTGTTGTGGTTTCCCCTTTTATTCAGTAGTTCTGTTTACAGCTTTACCACTTGCCCTTCTCTTGCCTCTAGTAGACTTAGTGGGTACGCCAGAGCTGGAGGCTTTACCCACAGGGGGAGGCTACTGGTTTACTAGTGGTTCTCACCCCCATTGTTGTTTTTCCTTTCCTTTCTCCCCCCCTGTTTTGCAGAGTCCTCCTTGGGAGTGCTGATCCTTGATCGTTGACCGGGGCGAGGGAGTCGCGAGCTAGATCTGTACCACCCGATGTGTGCAGCTGTACCCCCTGGCTGGAGATTCCTGATAGCTGTCAGCTGATATTTACTGTTATCCTTAGAGGGAGATCTTCTGTATTTGGAGAGACAGAGTTGAGACTGATGTACTATAGTTTTAGTTTATTTCCTTTTATAGTTGAGAGATGCTGTAGTGAGGACATTGTATGTTGATTACCTGTATTCGAGGAAATGGATATTGTACTTTATTTCATGTTGTACAGTGATTGGATTTTATTCTACAGCATTATATTTCAGCTCTGATATTTGTGTAGCTATAGTACTATCTTTTGCAGGTTAGACGCTTCGCCTATGCGGGTTTTAGCATAGGTGGCGGATCTGTTGGCGAGCCCGGGTCGCAGTTTCGACCCCGGGGCGTGACACGTGCTGTGGAGTGTCTCTGGCAGATGTTGTTAGTGTTGAGTTATTGTTTTCGATCCGATTAATCGTGGATTTGAACTATAGCCTGCATAAGCCATATTGAGCTCGACAAAGATGCGCGGATACTTCCTCGGTAGGGTCGCTCCCCTCAAGTGCTGCTCCGGAGCTGGGCCTGTTACTTTGCTATCGCGACTTGTCGACGCAGTCCGTGTGGAATGCCATACGTAAGTCCAGTGCTCCGTGGATGTAATGGCAGTAGGTGGGCGCAGGTTTGACTGGACCCTATGTGGCAGTCAGTGTGATTGGGTTGATTGAGTCTATTGAGTAAGAGTCGATGCATCATTTTCATCTGTATCACCCATTGAGCATTATAGATAGAGGCATGATAGCTGTAGATTTCTTTCCAGCTTATCTTTTCATTATTACAGTTTTTCTGTTATCTTATGCCTCTAGTAGACTTAGTGGGCAGACCGTTGGTCTTGGAGACGTTACCCACTGAGAACTACTGTAGGATGTAGTTCTCACACCCTCTATCGGTGACATCTACCCCTGTTCCTACTCCAGTTGCTGCACCTGCTGATCGAGGTAAGGGAGTCGCGAGCTGGTTCCCTACCCGTCCTTGGAGCGTAGCTGTACCCTCTTTTGGAGCTTGTAGTACAGTCTGCTGGATTATTGTATGTAGTTACTTTTGAGAGTTTTTATTTTCGAGAGACTCTTGTATTGTGAGGATCAGACTGTACCATTTTGGACTGTATCTATTATTTCTGTAGTTTATTTTACAGCTCTGATATTTGTATAGTTGCAATATTATCTTTTGCAGGTTTGACGTTTCGTCTATCCGGGGCTTCCCGTATGGGCGGCGGATCTGTTGGCGAACCCGGGTCGCAGTTTCGATCTTGGGGCGTGACATTCGATTCTCCTTGGAAGGGTCTCAAAGCCAGAGGCGCCGTTCACATATTTTCCTTTTACCTTCTCTTTTATCCTAGGTTATTTACTCTAGGATTGCTTGGGTGTCTCTAACACCAATTTAGATTAGAACTCATAGTTTATTCACATTTACACTTAACCTTGCCATTTGGCTATTTCTTTAAAACTTTAACCCTTTTAAATTTTCTTTACTTACTTGTTCTTATTTCACAACCCTATATTCTTAACCTTAGGGTTTCACTATGTCATAAGGACATTAACCATGATCAATTTCCTTTGGCCAAGTGTAATGACGCTGACTTTTTACTATTTCCTTACCGACGTCTTTTGGTTTTAAGCATGTTTTTGGTGGATTTTTCTGGGTTTTTGGGTTGTGGTTGCCGTGTCGTTGTGGAGCTCGTTAAACGAAGAACGACGATGCGACCGGATCGGAAATCCAACTTACGGATCTCCGGAATGAGGGTTTCTATGTTAGCGGGTCCGAGTGAATAAATTCGGAATTTCTCGGGACCCGGTAAGTGTTGTTGGTGCATCGGGATCCGTGCTAGCGGTTACGGGACATTTCGGAGGATCGGCACGCTTATCGATGAAGTCGTGGAAAAATCTCTTTTGTTTTTAAATACCGGATATTGGGATTTTCGTATGTACAAAGATAAATAATTAAATAAATAAAATATTAATAAAAAGATGTTAATATCCCCAAAATGGTATAACCCTAATTTTGAGAAAAGATCGTCCCTCTTCCCCTTTCCTCGCTGCGCATGCCGAAGACCGAGACCGAAAGCGTCGCCGATACCGAGGAGCGGATCTAGAAACACTACCGTCCGCAGAGATCGGGATCGCGTTGTCTTCTCCGTCAGTGCTAGGATAGCACCCTTTTCGTCTTTGCTTTGTGATCTTGATCTTTGGTTATCGTTACTTTAGTTTCTTCGCGTTCTTGAATGTCGTTGGTTGGTTCCGTTCGTCGTTTTTTGATCGTTAGTATTTTCATGTTTCGTGTTGTGGGTCTCGTCTCTCAGTTTTCGGTTATTTAGTTTTGGGTTAGGGTTCGTTGATTTTGTTCGTTTTGATCGTTGATTCGTACGATGGATTTGTTCGGTGATTTTGTTCGGTTTGATCATTGGATGGTTTCGCGCTGCTTGCGCGTGCCCGCGCGGGGGTGCCGCGCCCGCCCGGGACTTGCCCGCACGGGGCTATCGCGCCGCGCGCGCTGCTTGCGCGTGCCCGCGCGGGGCTGCCGTGCCGCTGTCGCACCCGCGCGGGGTTACCGCGCCGCGCCGCGCCCGCGAGGGGCTACCACACCACGCGGGATGCCGCCCGCGCGCGCTGCTTGCGCGTGCCCGCGCGGGGCTGGGCGCGTGCGGGGCTGCCGCGCCGCGCTGCCTGCCGCCGAACACGGCTACTCGCTGCTTGCGCGTGCCCGCGCGGGGCTGGGCCCGCGCGGGACTGCTGCGCCGCTGCCGCGCCCGCGCTGGACTGTGCCCGCGCGGGGCTACCGCTCCGCGCTGCTTGCGCGTGCCCGCGCAGGGCTACCGCGCCGCGCTGCATGCCGCCACGCGCTGCTTGCTCGTGCCCGTGTGGGGCTGGGCCCGCGCGGGGTTGCCGCGCCGCTTGCCCGCGCGGGGTTGGGCCCGCGCAGGGCTGCCGCGCCGCTGCCGTGCCCGCCCTGGGCTGTGCCCGCGTAGGGCCGCCGCACCGCCGCTAAGTCCGCATGGGTCGAGCCGCTGTCGTCGACGGTTTCGTTCGACGGTTTTGGCTCGACAGTTTTTGTTTGACCATTTACTTGGCGTTTTCATCGACGGTTTTGCTCGACGGTTTTGGCTCGACAGTTTTTGTTTGACCATTTACTTGGCGTTTTCATCGACGATTTTGTTCGACGGTTTTGGCTCGACAGTTTTTGTTTGACCATTTACTTGGCGTTTTTATCGACGGTTTTGGCTTGACAGTTTTTGTTTGACCATTTATTTGGCATTTTCGTTGACGGTTTTCCGCTTGACGGTGCAGTCCGCTTGACGGTGCAGTTCGCTCGACGTAGTTGTTTTCGTTTTTATCGGATGAGCCTCCGCTCGGTTGTTTTTCGTCGTGGACTTTGTCAAGGCAACGATTGGAACCCGTTTTTCCGTCAATTGCCTCGTCGACCGTCGGATCGCGTCGGAAATACGGTTTTTGCCACCGAAGGAATTTTTGGACACGGAGTCTTTCGTTGGTTTCTGTTTTGGGAATATGAGGGGTTTTCGGTACAGTGGTCAGGACCACTAAATTTGCCAGTTTGGGGGGGGGGGGGGGGGGGGGGTAAAATGTTGATTGGTGTTTTGGATATTGTTTTAGGCCCGCGGGTGGCTGGTGTTGTTTGCTTTGGAGGGTCGCGGGCACGTTCGGTTATCTCCGTTTCAGGTGGGTACATTTTTCTTGCATTTTGGAGTATGGTCTCATATATAATACGTAGGAGTAAAGTAGATGTGCTAATGAATTTTTGACTAACCCCTTTTGTATGAGTACCCTTATTATTACATATGGACGTCGGTCATTATGCTTATGATTGCTTGCACGCACACCAGCGGTTTGGCCACCGCATCGGTGTACTTTTCCGGAAAGGTGGTACGTTGACCCGTGTACCCCACAAGGTGACGTAGTGGGGACCCCTCGCGGTTACTTAAGGTGCCGCACAAGTGCCGTGGAGGGGTTAAAAGTAACAAGGTGAGAACAAGGTGTTTTCTTTTGCATGCACTGTTCGTTTTACAGGGGGTTACCGTTGATCCATGCGGAAGAGTGTGGATGCTCTAGTCTTCGGTTTGCTTTATTTCCAGTATTTGTAGTATTTTGCACATCTTACTTTTACCTCTTACTCTTTGTGTTGCCGACTTCCCACACTGTGACAGGTTCGGTCAGGGGTGGGATCCGGGACTACAGTGAGGCTGCGACTAGAAGAATTTAGTTTTATTCTTGGTCGGTGACTACTTCCCTTTTTCTTAGTTGTTATTTCAGCTGGTTAGACTTTGTGCTTGTGACTCTATTTTTTTTTGTGTGGATGGTGTGGATGTTGGGATGGACTTGTGACATCGTGATTGACCGATTTTACTTATGCACTTAGTTATGCGTTTTGGACGGCCGTTTTAAAATACAGAAAAGAGATTGCGAAATCGTTTTAAAAACTGGGTGTCGTTTGGACACCGTTTTGCAAATTCGTGGTTTTATAGCTTTCAAAGCTGTAATGCCGTTTGGAAAAGAGATTGCGAAAACGTTTTAAAAACCAGGTGTCGTGTGGACGCCGTTTTCCAAACCCGTGGCTTTATCCGTTCAAACTTTCGTTGGTCAATGTGATTGTGGAATGTTTAATAGTTCCTCTTTTAGTCTTCATCTTGACTGGTGTGGTTAAAGTACAGTTGTGGTTTTTGTACGCCGTGCATACGTTAGGGGGATCCGGTTAGCAACACCGAGAACGCTAACGTATGTGGCAGGTCTATGCACGTGACCGGCGGGGGAGTTCCTTTCAAAAAAAAAAAAAAAAATTGTGCTATTTTGCGCTTCATTAAACCCCCAGGGCGTGACACCTAGAGTTTATTAACCTTGCCACTTTGCCATTTCTTTAATTCTTTAGCCCTTTTAAACTTTCTTTAGTTGTTCTTATTTCACAACCCTATGTTCTTAACCTTAGGGTTTCACTATGTCATAAGGACATTAACCATGATCAATTTTCTTTGGCCTAGAGTTTATTAACTCTACATTCACTTTTACCAATGACCTAGAGTTTATTAACTCTATCGCCTTTCAACATATCCCTAGAGTTCATTAACTCTATTTTTCATTTTTCACCTTAACCTAGAGTTCGCCACTCTAGTTGCATTTCCATCTTTTACCTAGAGTTCATTAACTCTATTTACATTTCATCATATTCCTAGAGTTCATTTGCTCTATGTTAAATACTCTATCAATCAACCTTAGGTCATCTCCTAAGTCGATGCCACTCGTTTCTCTAGGGTTAACTCCTTGGTTTCATGCCGCTTGTTTAACCTTTAATCTAGATTTTCTCCTAGTTTTACATTCATGCATTTGACCAAGTTTTCTCCTAAGTCTCTCAATCATCATGCACTTACAAAATTAACCTTTCTTTTAGGTCCATTTATATCATATTCTAGGGTTATACCTTAAATTTGATTCCATCCATGCATCATTCTTTGCTAGTTCTACTCATGCAAGAATAACCTATATTGGGTTTAACATAATATCTTTTAGGGCTAAGTCCTCATTAACCACATTCATGACCTCATTAATCTAACATACTTACTAACATGCTTCTAGATCAAGAAAAATAAAGGACAAACGGAAGAGATCACCCATTTTCAGAAGAATCCTCCACCTCAAGCTCTTTGCAAGAAGATTGGATTTGATCTCCTTCTTGTAGTGATCCCGATCCCCGTGCAGCTTTCCCCATGACCCATGTAGTGGAACACCTATTATTGGTGTGTCGGACCCGCAATGCGTTAAATGGACGCGTTGGTGGGATAGTTGAAATATGCTCAAAGAGCCACCCTTAAGTATTTTAGTGCTTATCTCAAATTTGAATGGGTATTGATCAAATTGATGTCATTTGAAAATTCCTGTAAGTCATTTTTGATAATCCATTACATCTTGATAGAGTTCGGATCTCTAGATTATTTTTGATGACTTGTGTCACGCCCCGGGGTCGAAACTGCGACCCGGGCTCGCCAACAGATCCGCCACCTATGCAAAATCCCGCATAGGCGAAGCGTCTAACCTGCAAAGATAGTACTATAGCTACGCAAATATCAGAGCGAAAATAAAATACTGTAAAATAAAAGGGAGATAAACTATAAAAGGGAGATAAACTAAAACTATAGTACATCAGTCTCTACATCAGTCTCTCCAAATACAAAAGATCCATCTCCAAAGTAAACAGTAAAAACCAGCTGACAGCTACAAGGAATCTCCAACCAGGGGATACAGCTACACTCCTCGGGCGGTAAGGATCTAGCTCGTGACTCCCTCGCCTCGAACGACGACCGAAAGATCAGCAACTCCCGCAGAAGACTCTGCAAAACAGGAGGAAGAAAAGAGGGAAACAACAATGGGGGTGAGAACCACTAGTAAACCAGTAGCCTCCCCCTGTGGATAAAGCCTCAAACTCCGGCGTAGCCACTAAGTCTACCAGAGGCAAGAAAACGAATAAGTGGTAAAGCTGTAAACAGAACTGCTGAATAAAGGGAAACCACCACTAGTATGCCTCTAAATGCAATACCGAAAGAAATGACTGTATGAATGCATCAGGAAACAGTATCTGACCAAATAAACCCAATCTACCCACCAGTAAAACTGGTACTGCCTGCTCTGCTGTCGAATTCAAGAACTCAGTAGGGGACCAGCACATAAGGCTCGAAATCCCAATCAGATGGACCGGTACCTATCACGGTCTAAAGCCTACTCCGGAGTGGCACTCGAGGGGAGCGACCCACACGAGTAAAGTAACCCTGTCACACATATCTCAAAATAGCAGGACTGGATCAAGACTATGATCAAAGTGGGAAACCCCGTCCACTAATGAAACCCCGATCTGATGCAATGGTACTCAATAAGTGGGAAACACCATCCACTAGAGAAATCTGATGCCCAATCTGATGCATAAGTAAACATCCGGTCAACTGCCCAATGTTCGCGGTCGCCGCAACACCCCACAAGACCCAAAATCTGATAAAGTAATCAACATCTGGCTAACCGTCTAATGTCCGCGGTCGCCACAATAACCCACAATCCACAATCGGGTAAAATAATTAATATCCGGTCAACCGCCTACTGTCTGCGGTTGCCGCAATAACCCACAAATCCAACATCAAGTACACCCTGTCTCCGACCCTAAGGTCCCGGCTACACTATCCCAAACCTCTGCTCGAACCCGAGCAACATGACTCGAAAGTCTAAATAAGAAGGAGAAAGGAAACAATCATGGTTTCTCCTAAGTCAAATCCCAATATGATAGTGTAGCAATAAATAGTGGCCTATCTAGATGTCCATACAAGCATGCAAAAGTCCTCATACAAGATGAAAGAGAGAATATCAAATAACAGTTCCACATGTGTAACAAATAATAAATCCACATAGATATAACCATCATGCTAAAATCATCAGTCAACTACACATGTATATAATGCCTGATCCATAATAAATTCCAAAGTGGTACCCGCACATAGATATGTCATCATGTCCCCATAATTAGTCCATTTAACCAACTTACATAAGATCTATGTGCTAATATGGCATGTTAATTATCACTACTAAATATGTCCCCGCAATCATGTTTCCACAACAATATTATCCCAATAATATTCCCAACATGCTATATCCACAAAATTAATCTCAAATGATAGGCTCACATTTATATCAGTCAATTATGCATGGTAATCAATCAATATGTCCAATAGAGGGCTTCTCTAATAAACTTAGTGAGCAAGTCAGAAATTGAGGTATGAAACAACCACCCACCTCGAAAAGCGCAATCCACAGCCGTAAAAGTCTCCTCGCTGTCCGACCTCCCATTTCCTCGCAAAACACCAAAAACAGCAAACCACTGTACAAAAGTCACTTCCGGTATACAAACCAACTTCCCACAAAAAAACAGCACCTTGCTGTTTTGTAAATCAGCAGTGAAAACAGGGATTTTCACCTCTCTGCAGTCCTCTGAAAAATCCAGAAAAATTACGGTTACGATCCTCGCGACGAGTAGCCCCAAAACGAGTATTTATACACCTCATTCCGACACCTGTAGGCCAAGAAACAATTAGAACAACATTGGAAGCCACTTCCTCAAGAACACAATCCTGCTGGAAAAACAGCAGCAAAGAAGCTTAATTCTCACCCTCGAAACGACCTCATAAAAATCCAATAAAAATATGGGTGCGTTCCTCTCGAAGAGTAGATATCAATCGAGACCTTAAACGCCTCATTCCGTGTCACGCCCCGGGTGTAAACCAGAACCCGGGCCCGTCCACAGATCCGCCGTATACACGGAATTTCCCGTGTATACGAAGCGCTGGTAACCTGCTCAGATATAGATGATATAATAAAAGAGCATAAACAGAGCTAAACTACAACTAATACATCTCAGATAAAGCAGAAAGTAAAGTGCAGAAGTAAACTCTCAATAATACATATGTCTCTCCCAGCTCACTAATCAAATACAACCAGTTGGCCGAAGCCAGACCCAAAAGAAATGAAAAGTAGAGTATCTGAGAGTATCGGGGTACATCTAGTAACTGCACTGGTGCCTGGGTAGACCGCTATCTAGTCCGCGATCCTCTTACCTCGATCCGCTGCGGAGGGTCCTGCAACTCCCGCAGACGACTCTGCAAAACAAAGGGGAAGAGCAAAAGAAAAGCAGTGGGGAGTGAGAACTACTATAGAACAGTAGCCTCCTCCTAGTGGGTAAGCCTCAACTCAAATGTGCCCACTAGGACTATAAGAGGCGGAAAAGATGAACAAAGGTGGTAAGCTGTAAATAAAACTGCTGATGATGAATAGAGCTACCACTACATGCCTCTAATGAGCTAACTGATAGTATAGCTATATGTATGCATCAGAACGTAAATGCCTGCCTGTCTAGACCCAATCGATACACCAGTAAGCACTGGTACTGCCTGCTCTGCCTGCCAAATCGGGTATGCCAGCCTACGCATAACACCGATAGGGAAAGAGAGTCTCGAAGACTCGAAGCCTGTAAAAATGCACACTCCGGAGTGGCACTCGAGGGGAGCGACCCACACGAGCATAATGCCTGGGTAACAAGTACCAAATCAGCAGGACTGGATCATGACTCTGATCAAGGTGGAAAACCCATCCACTAAAAGAAATCCAAATCCTCTATCCCAATCTGATGCAATAACCACTGTCCGGTCAACCGCCAAAGATCCGCGGTTGCCGCAATGCCCTGCCCTCACAGCCTGCCTGTCCCAAAACCCACAACTGTCTGACTACACTATCCCAGCCCCTGCTCGAACCCGAGCGCACTATCCCCCAAATGTAGACAAAAGAAGAGAAAAGCATGGTTTCTCCTAAGTCAATTCCAGCATGATAGTGTAGCAGAAAAAGGTGGCCTAACTAAATGTCCATACACGCATGCAAAGTCCTTTATCATTATTAAACATGATTCAAGTATTCTAGTTCTCACAAAGTAGAGATATGCCGTTTAAATAAACTTCCATTTTACTAAGTTGCCCCAAAATAGTTTATGTATATGTAAAAGAGGTCCCATCATGTCTATGCAACATATCCATTTTTAACAAGGCTAATCCCGTGGCTTTAGGCGACATATTATTTACAAGAATGAACCATTAATTATCACTTAGTCCTCTTGAAGCCACAAAATCTCGCTATAAGTCCAATTCTCAAATTAGTATGCCATATTCATTTCACCGGTTCATTTAGCCATGTAACATATTAGCAACTCAAATAGGCCTAGTGGGGACATCACAAGTAGGAGGTTAAACAACGGTACCCACCTCGAGCGCTAAATCCAAGTCCTGACAGCGAAGTCCACGCTCGATCCTCAACAGTCCCCGCAATACTGCGCCATAAATCCCAAAGAATACATCTACAATTACCATCCAAATTTAATCCGAAATCTGTCCTCAAAAAATCAGATTAACAGTTCAGCCATTTTCACCTGCGAAACGTGCCCAAGAAATTCCCAGAAAAAAAACACTGCGATCTACGCGACGATCCGGTCGAAACAAGTACCTGCACGTTCCCACACGATTTTCCTATGCTGAGAACCAAAATCGACAAGGGAACCACCCCGAACAATGCATTCATCCAAAACTGCGATATAAAATTCTGTAAAAAGGGGTTTCTCACCTTCAGGGAAATTCCACAAAAATCCAAGAAAATTCAGGGAGATTCCTTGTGATGCGTAGATGCAAATCCCCTTTTGAATCGCCCTGATCCGACGTCCGTGCGCAAAGTTATCGCCAAAACAAGGCAGTGCTGTCCCAAAACTCCGCGACGGAAAAAGGGTCAAAATGAGGCCACAGAAACTCCAACAAAACCTCGGAATCTGAAGAAACTCACAAAATAGAAAATGAAGCCCTACCTGTTAAGAATCCAACTGCGCAAGAATCGCGAAATTAGGATGTCGGGGTGAGCCGGGGGAGCTTGAACACCGAAATGCGACGAATCTGGTTGCCGTAGAACGATCGTCGCGCCGCGCCGGAAAAATCACCAACCTTGGGATTCGAGCCTCCTAAATTCTTGAGAATGCTACAGGAGATGTAGAATTTCGGCCCTCAAATGACCTATACAAAGCCAAAAACCACCCTGCAACCGGCCGCCAAAACTCCGTGGACCGCTCACCGTAGACCCGCCAATCGGCGCCCGCCACGCGGCCCCGCACCGGGCTCATGCACCCGGCCGCGCTGCTCCATGGACCAGCTGCTGCGGACCGGCCAATGATGGCCCGCCACGTGGCGCTCCGGTGGTCCACGACTCCCCCCATGCACCAGAAAACACCAGAAACTTCCGGGAGTCCGTTTTTGGGCATCCGGACTCCGAATCCGGCAAATAAATAGCCGTTTTCAAGCGTTTTTCCACGCTGAATCCAAATACGCCCTCCGTTTGGCCTAGAAACTTTTCTAAAATTCGGCAAATCCCGCCGAAGGCCAAACTAACAATAAATACTGCCACGGACCCATCCGTGCTGTCCCTTTGACACACTGTGGATCAAACACCATCAACAGGTGTTTCACACCTTGGATTCACGGGAAAAACAGTGCATGGAAACCTGGATCATCATATCCTCCCCCACTAAAAGAAAGTTTCGTCCTCGAAACTAAAGTAATACCTCAAGCCGGGGCCTTGAACAAGTGGGGGTGGGCATCCATCATTGCTGATTCCAGCTCCCAAGACTACCACATACCTCATCCAGAGACGTGATGCAATCCTTGGGTCTCTAACCAGAACGAAACAAAGGAGAACACTCCAGAGGACCACGCCACCTCAACTAGGTACATCTGGGCTAACTGCTCGGCCATCGAGTAGTCTGCATCGGTACAAGCATCTGTCCCCGTTAAGGCCTCAGATAATCCAACCATAAGTCCAACAACACCCAGCTCGATCCAAGTACCTCGGTACTCCCGAGGCACCCGATATAAGTCCCCCAACTGATCCCGTAGCCTCTGATCTCGAATCCAAAACCGTCGGGATGTAGAAGCACATCCCTAACCCCCCAGCATCAATACTCAGCCATGAGCAGTCGAGAGAACCAGATTGCAAACAAATCTTCGCGAAGATCCAATACCCTTGCAGCTGGTAACTCAAATCCTCCAAGCTTGGCAGAAGGGTGCTAGCTCCCGATGATCACTTCATCAAATTCTTACGGGTCCTCACACAGCCGAAGTGAACCAACCTTCCACCACTCGAATAGCACCGGCGCCCCCAAAGGCGCCACACTTGGCCTGACACAATTCCAACACATCAGATCCTGGAGTTGGGTCCTCAATTCCCAAACTGGTGTCATGCCAAACAACTCCGATAGGAGAACAGCTAGGAACTCACCACCAAAAAGGGGTATCTCCAAGTCCTGGTGCCGCCGCAGGTCCCTCACAAACCAGCCAAAAGGCTACCCATCTACTACGAGACATCCGCCTCGCTCACAAGGTCAAAACTAAAGAGGCAAAGGTACTCTCAAGCAACCCAGGTACACCAACACCTCCAGGCCTGGCTCCCACAAGAACCGTCCTCGCAGCATAATCAGCTGCCGCGAAAAGAAAATAACCGAGCCAGCCTAACCGTCCTAAGTACCAAACCAAGCCCCACAACTAGGTCAAGACCATCAGGTCTACAGGTACAACCAAGGACTCAACCGCACCGGGCAGGACCCACAACACGTCCCTACGTGCTAAAGATCGGGAATACGACCTCCCGAACACCCGGTAACCGTCCTACCCTTAACCCAATGCAAGGAAGTACATGCACTCCTAACAAATGACTAGGATGCCCAAATGCAAAAACAATGCGCAATCAATGCCGGTAAACACAGTAAAACCATACCTGCCCCCGCTAGGTCGGCTGCTACAAAATCCTCCGCCTGAGCGGCGTAGACCCGACCGCTCTGTGCCGGCAGCTGATGATCCGCAGGGAAAAAGGGTGGTGATCCGCTCGCTGGAGCATAAGGCTGCTGAGTCGACCACTGCTGCTGAGGCGAAAGAGGAGCCGATGCAGATGAGGGTGCCACTGAAGTCGAAAGAGGGCACGAAGCTCGAATGTGGCCTGGCTGTCCGCACTTGTAACAACAACCCCATCTCTGATCACAGGTGTGCGACAAATGAGGTCCCCCACAGAATATGCATCTGTCTCTATCACGAAACCGTGGCCGCCCCGTCTGCTGCTGTCTCTGAGTCTGATGCTGAGACTCCTGCTGCTGCTGCGATGGCCACTGGGATCCACTAGACTCTCGCTGCTCCACACGCCCACGGCTAGGTGACTGAGGCCGTGGCGGTCTCCATGAGCTAGTCTGTCCCTCATCCTCGGGTACTGGTCGTTTCCTCACAGAACTCAGCGCGACCATCCCGCTTTGCCTTGCCACCACTGTGTCGCCTCTCTCCACCCAAGAGGCATGCTCGACGGCCTCCTGAAGAGTCTGGTGTCGCTGTGCATGCACAAGGATATAAAGCTCGCTGCGGAGGCCTGTCTCAAACAACTCAACCTGATGTGGTCCATCCCGGGCGACATAGGGCACACAATTAAACAGCCGCAAGAACTCCCGATGGTAATCCTGAACTGACCGGTCGCCCTGCTGAATGTTCTTCAAGTCATCCTCCAGCTTCCTCTTCACGCTGGTCGAAAAATAGGTATCCACTACCATGCGCCGAAACTCGGACCAGGGTAACTGTCGAGAAATCTGAAACTCCCGTGGCTCCACCCGACGCCACCAGAGGTCTGCATCTCCATCTAGGCAATGTACCGCCATATGAACTCTGTACCTTGGGTCGATGAAGAAATCCCTGAAAATCTTCTCCATTGCTGCTAACCATGTCCCAACCTCCCACGGCTGCATATCCCGCCCCGAGAACCTGGGCGGTCCGTGCTTACAAAACTTAACCAGTTTGTCCGCGAAGTCCTGCTCCTCAGCCGGGGTCAAAGGCTGGGCCACGCCCTGAGCCCCGCTACTCCATGATGGCGCCGTCGGCACAAGTGGTTCCACAGGTGGTGCCGGGGTCTCTGACACTGTCGGAGGCGTCGCCCCTCTCCGCGCCAGTAGCTGCTCAAGCCGCTGCTCCTGTCGGCGACTGCTCTCCGCCAATTGGGCTACCAAGGCCCTCAACTCAGCAATCTCCGAAGATCCAGCCTGTCCTCGCTCAACAGGGGGTGTAGGGGCACCCCGGGTAGGAATCCGACGTCGGGGAGGCATCTGCCACAAGAACCACAAGTCAGCCACACAACAACACACGACCCAATCTAGCGAAAGTCAAAGGCATCCCCCTATTTTTGTAACTTTATGTTGTCTGCAGCCAACATAACTGTCCCACAAAAATAGAGTATGCCGATCCCTCTTCACTCACTGGAAGAGTCAAAACCAAATCACCGACTTTCGCAAAAGTCACGTCACTCACGTCCTGCCTTCCTAGGGTCTGCCAAAAGCCTAGGGTTTCCTAAGTCCCAACTGACCTATCCCTAAGCTCTGATACCAACTTAATCTGTCACGCCCCGGGTGTAAACCAGAACCCGGGCCCGTCCACAGATCCGCCGTATACACGGAATTTCCCGTGTATACGAAGCGCTGGTAACCTGCTCAGATATAGATGATATAATAAAAGAGCATAAACAGAGCTAAACTACAACTAATACATCTCAGATAAAGCAGAAAGTAAAGTGCAGAAGTAAACTCTCAATAATACATATGTCTCTCCCAGCTCACTAATCAAATACAACCAGTTGGCCGAAGCCAGACCCAAAAGAAATGAAAAGTAGAGTATCTGAGAGTATCGGGGTACATCAAGTAACTGCACTGGTGCCTGGGTAGACCGCTATCTAGTCCGCGATCCTCTTACCTCGATCCGCTGCGGAGGGTCCTGCAACTCCCGCAGACGACTCTGCAAAACAAAGGGGAAGAGCAAAAGAAAAGCAGTGGGGAGTGAGAACTACTATAGAACAGTAGCCTCCTCCTAGTGGGTAAGCCTCAACTCAAATGTGCCCACTAGGACTATAAGAGGCGGAAAAGATGAACAAAGGTGGTAAGCTGTAAATAAAACTGCTGATGATGAATAGAGCTACCACTACATGCCTCTAATGAGCTAACTGATAGTATAGCTATATGTATGCATCAGAACGTAAATGCCTGCCTGTCTAGACCCAATCGATACACCAGTAAGCACTGGTACTGCCTGCTCTGCCTGCCAAATCGGGTATGCCAGCCTACGCATAACACCGATAGGGAAAGAGAGTCTCGAAGACTCGAAGCCTGTAAAAACGCACACTCCGGAGTGGCACTCGAGGGGAGCGACCCACACGAGCATAATGCCTGGGTAACAAGTACCAAATCAGCAGGACTGGATCATGACTCTGATCAAGGTGGAAAACCCATCCACTAAAAGAAATCCAAATCCTCTATCCCAATCTGATGCAATAACCACTGTCCGGTCAACCGCCAAAGATCCGCGGTTGCCGCAATGCCCTGCCCTCACAGCCTGCCTGTCCCAAAACCCACAACTGTCTGACTACACTATCCCAGCCCCTGCTCGAACCCGAGCGCACTATCCCCCAAATGTAGACAAAAGAAGAGAAAAGCATGGTTTCTCCTAAGTCAATTCCAGCATGATAGTGTAGCAGAAAAAGGTGGCCTAACTAAATGTCCATACACGCATGCAAAGTCCTTTATCATTATTAAACATGATTCAAGTATTCTAGTTCTCACAAAGTAGAGATATGCCGTTTAAATAAACTTCCATTTTACTAAGTTGCCCCAAAATAGTTTATGTATATGTAAAAGAGGTCCCATCATGTCTATGCAACATATCCATTTTAACAAGGCTAATCCCGTGGCTTTAGGCGACATATTATTTACAAGAATGAACCATTAATTATCACTTAGTCCTCTTGAAGCCACAAAATCTCGCTATAAGTCCAATTCTCAAATTAGTATGCCATATTCATTTCACCGGTTCATTTAGCCATGTAACATATTAGCAACTCAAATAGGCCTAGTGGGGACATCACAAGTAGGAGGTTAAACAACGGTACCCACCTCGAGCGCTAAATCCAAGTCCTGACAGCGAAGTCCGCGCTCGATCCTCAACAGTCCCCGCAATACTGCGCCATAAATCCCAAAGAATACATCTACAATTACCATCCAAATTTAATCCGAAATCTGTCCTCAAAAAATCAGATTAACAGTTCAGTCATTTTCACCTGCGAAACGTGCCCAAGAAATTCCCAGGAAAAAAACACTGCGATCTACGCGACGATCTGGTCGAAACAAGTACCTGCACGTTCCCACACGATTTTCCTATGCTGAGAACCAAAATCGACAAGGGAACCACCCCGAACAATGCATTCATCCAAAACTGCGATATAAAATTCTGTAAAAAGGGGTTTCTCACCTTCAGGGAAATTCCACAAAAATCCAAGAAAATTCAGGGAGATTCCTTGTGATGCGTAGATGCAAATCCCCTTTTGAATCGCCCTGATCCGACGTCCGTGCGCAAAGTTATCGCCAAAACAAGGCAGTGCTGTCCCAAAACTCCGCGACGGAAAAAGGGTCAAAATGAGGCCACAGAAACTCCAACAAAACCTCGGAATCTGAAGAAACTCACAAAATAGAAAATGAAGCCCTACCTGTTAAGAATCCAACGGTGCAAGAATCGCGAAATTAGGATGTCGGGGTGAGCCGGGGGAGCTTGAACACCGAAATGCGACGAATCTGGTTGCCGTAGAACGATCGTCGCGCCGCGCCGGAAAAATCACCAACCTTGGGATCCGAGCCTCCTAAATTCTTGAGAATGCTACAGGAGATGTAGAATTTCGGCCCTCAAATGACCTATACAAAGCCAAAAACCACCCTGCAACCGGCCGCCAAAACTCCGTGGACCGCTCACCGTAGACCCGCCAATTGGCGCCCGCCACGTGGCCCCGCACCGGGCTCATGCACCCGGCCGCGCTGCTCCATGGACCAGCTGCTGCGGACCGGCCAATGATGGCCCGCCACGTGGCGCTCCGGTGGTCCACGACTCCCCCCATGCACCAGAAAACACCAGAAACTTCCGGGAGTCCGTTTTTGGGCATCCGGACTCCGAATCCGGCAAATAAATAGCCGTTTTCAAGCGTTTTTCCGCGCTGAATCCAAATACGCCCTCCGTTTGGCCTAGAAACTTTTCTAAAATTCGGCAAATCCCGCCGAAGGCCAAACTAACAATAAATACTGCCACGGACCCATCCGTGCTGTCCCTTTGACACACTGTGGATCAAACACCATCAACAGGTGTTTCACACCTTGGATTCACGGGAAAAACAGTGCATGGAAACCTGGATCATCACATTCCGATGCTCGAGCGCAGAGATAAAAATCTGACAAGCCTCCACTGTCCAAAAATCCACCAGCAAAATAGTGGCTCAGAGATGCCTCGTAAACCGTGCCAAGAACTCAAATCGAAACGAATCAATCAATACAAAAATCAAAGGCGTACCTCTCGTGAACGCGCTGCCACAAAAACCGTCGAAAACGATGGTCGGATTAAACCAAGAGAGCCTACGCACCGAAACGCGACGAAAGGGATCACTGGTGAAGGAAAGTCGCACTGTGCCAAAATAGTGCAAACCTCGAAGTGCGTGCCACCAAAAAATTCTCAAACTTCTCCATGAGATGCAGCAGCCCAAGAGGAAGAACTTTCGTATACAACTCTCGGAGAGAAGAAGCCCAGAAGAAGCCCGAAACCATCCTTGAATTCGGCCTTATATAGGCCCAACTCAACAAATCTGAAAATACCATCTGTGTCCCCACATTCGGGCGCCCGAATTGTTCGGGCTGCTACAGTACACCGAAAACGTACCCCAAACCGTCAAAGCCCGAATCAACCCTGGAGCGCCACGTGTCCCAGAACAGCAAACACCAATTCAGGCCAATCCCTGAGCACCACGTGGCACGCCCCACAGCGCACAGCGGTGCCAGCCGCTGCGGTCGTGCCACGTGGCCCGCTCCCGTGCTGATGCGTGGCGTGCCCGCTCGTCAACGCCTGCCACGCCGTACGGTCACCTGCTTCGCTCCACGCGTGGACCGCGCGCACAACACCGCTCCAACCACAATCTGCCACGTGTCCCCCCCGGTGCACGCCTCGCTCGTGGACCGGGCGCCTGCCAGCGCGCCCGCGCGCCTGCCCGCGCCCGCGCGCCTGCCCGATACCTCGCCGCCGCGCTCCGCCGCTGCCCGCCGCCGTCGCCGCCGCCTGCCGGCGCCGGAACAGTACCTGCTGCCTCGAAATCCGTGCCGGATCATCCAGGCTCCGAAAAATACAAATAAATAGCCCATTTCGATCGTTTTCGCGTGCTGAATCCAAATCCGCTGTCCGATTTCCCAAATTCCAATTCCAAAATTTGTCGAAGGCATCCGGAAGGGCGTTTTTAATCCAAATTCCACACTGAGTCCAATTCTGATGCCCGATTCGCGCGAAACCACTTCTAAACAATCGACGGGGTCCTCCGATTACCCACGTGATCCATTTTAAGCCCTGAGTCCATCACTTATGTCCAATTGGTGCACAAACACCGCTGACACGCCATATAGGCCTCCAGAAGCTGCTGGTCACACTGTAGAAGCCCTACAGAGATCCGGGTCACCACAACTTGTGTTTGACGTATATAAAATAAAAAACGGTTATAATGTTTTATCTTTATTTTTCATGATTTAGAAGTAAATCTTTTTAATTTTTATAAAATTAATTGGAATGAATGACATCTGTGTGATCTCACAATTTTCAAGCACTTAAATTGTTTTTCTTCATTGCACACAAATCGGTATTTCAAAGATTTCAAAATCTGGATTTGTTTCAAGAAATTTTTTGATTTTTGCTCTGGAGTACCGGTACTCATCTTTTGGTACCGGAACCAATTTCCCGAAATTGAGTTTCAATCCGGAACCCGAACTAGAATTTTTCAGTTTTTTAATTGGGTACCGGTACGCACCTTCGAGTACCAGTACGCAATCTGCAGATTTGTTAAATACCGGAACCGAGGTGCATTCTTTCACTCTCTCTTTTGCAAAAACTCTCCCTTTCTCTCTCTAAAAGATTTCCAAGGTGTTTTTTTTCTTCAAGATCTACGAGATTCTTACTGTGATTTGTAAGATCTTTCATCAATCTTGCTTTTTATGTTTCAGAACCCTAGTTTTTAGGTTTTGATGATTTATTTTGGGATTTTTGAGTTGATCTCTATTTCTAATGAAATCTCTTGCATATATCACCTTATTTTCTTGATTAGAACATAAATGATTGCCTTCTATGTAATTAGATTCATGTTTTCTTACAGATGTTGCTTGAATCTAACGTTTACATCATTTCTTTACATCAAGAAATTTGGAAATTTAGGGCTTACATGTGAATTGGTTTTGATTGTTAGATCTTCAAAGTTTACATGTTTAGAATGTTTGTTAAATATTTTTAAGCCTTTTATGATATTCATATTCGATCAAATCATAGTGCATTATGTTCTTTGCAGGATAATGGCATTCTCTTGGCTACACTTGTGGTTTTGATGGCCACCAGGAGTGGACGTGGTCGTGGACGTGGAAAGAAGAAAGCTTCTAAACGATCACGTGATGAAGGCTCAACAAGCTCAGAATCAGAACATTCATCGGAATATGAGGAAGAAACGGTAAAAGGAAAGGGAAAGGCACCGATGACTTCAAGGAAAAAGAAAGGTACAGATTCTCCTCCACGAAGAAGTACCGGAGGACCGGTAATTCGTGAACGCTCTCAATCAGAATGCCGATCAAAAATTGGTGAAGGTGAACAACACATTAGTTCAAAGCGCCGTGCAATATTTGAGAATAGATCATGTATTGGAGAGCGACATGTCAACTTCAATGAGTTGTATCGAGAAGTTCCAGACTTTGCAAGGCTACTGGAACGGATTCCTATTGAGCCACTTGGTAGAGTTCCAGCAAAGATGGGTTTTTGTGTGACACCCCCGGAATTTGGATTAGTCCTCTATATAAATGATATAATAGGACTAAAATCTCTAACCCGGCTATAGCATTTTGGATGGTAGCAAGATCCAAGAGGAACATGAGAGTTAAGCGTGCTAGAGCTAGAGTAGTTCTAGGATGGGTGACCCCCTGGGAAGTAGGGCGTCACAGTTGGTATCAGAGCCATTCACCAGCCGGAAATGTGAGATGAGTCTCGGCTGAGCCAGGGTTATATAGCGGGTAGAGTGAGGCTCCCCGGCTAATGACCGTTGTGAGTGGAGTGCAGCTCCTCACAAGGTCGGCTAAGGCTAGCGAGACGAGTCTCACATCGCCTGGTGCTTGTGAGTGTGCTTGAGCCTGACGTGGACGTCAGGGCTTAAAGGGGGGAAGAATGTGACACCCCCGGAATTTGGATTAGTCCTCTATATAAATGATATAATAGGACTAAAATCTCTAACCCGGCTATAGCATTTTGGATGGTAGCAAGATCCAAGAGGAACATGAGAGTTAAGCGTGCTAGAGCTAGAGTAGTTCTAGGATGGGTGACCCCCTGGGAAGTGGGGCGTCACATTTTGTGTGGAGCTACTCAGGGAGTTTTACATGAGAGCAGGTATACTTCATGAGGATCATGACATCGGGACATTCATTTTTGAAACAACAGTTAGAGGTGTCAAGTTCGATATTACTCCTGCTGTAATTGGTGCAAATCTGGGATTGATTGTTGATACATCTGGTCTGCACCATACTCAGGGTGACTTTCAGCATGAAACTCATTGGGATATTGTTGTGAATGCTATTTGCAAGTCAGGTTGTATGTTGAATCAAAGGATTTAAAGCCGGAATACCACATTCTGTCTTTAATTATTTGCTACAACCTCTTGCCTACGTTGGGGACTAAAAGGATACGATGGGATCGTCTACTTCTTCTTTATTTCCTTGGTCACCCAGAGAGTGCATATGGAATTAACGTCAATATTCCATTCCTTATTTGGCAACAAATGGTGCATGTGATTGAAGGATCAAATCGTCGTGAACTGCTTCCTTACCCGATTTTGATCACTAGCATATTGGAAGATCACGGAGTGGATATCAAGTGTGTCAAATATGACTATGGCTTGGGCGCTATTGATGGAATTACTTTAGCCAAGTCAATTAGCACTCTAAAGACGTTTGGACAAGTAAAAGGATACACGGGTGAAGCGACTCCAAGTGCACCGCCTCGTCAAGTGGAACATCAAGACTCTTCTAGATCAGATGAGGTAGTGACGCTACAATCATTACATCGGGATGTACGCTCACTGAAGAAAAGAATGGAACAAGGGTTCAAGAAGCTTGAGGGCGGATTGAAGAAGATTTTTGATATCCTCGGCTGCAAACATGATGATGTAGTTCCTGTAGCGACCGGGCCAAGTACTTCACATGGACCTACTTCACATGATGACGATGATGATGATGACGGACATGACAATGAGTGACTCTTTACTTTTCTTGTTCTTGCTTTTCATTTTCTTTTCGCTTGTTGATGAACAAGAACTTTACGGTCATGTAACTAAGAACTAATCCTCCTAGTACTTTCCTTTTGTCTAGTATTTTCACTGTTTGACAATTTATTGTTACGGAATTTGTGTTGGCGTATTTTGTAAAAGTGTTTAAGACTTGAAGATTGAAGATGAAGATGTTTGGATCATATACCTCAATTTCAAGAAAGAAGAATTCAAAAGGATCAGGTACGTTTAACTAAATAATTTTGGTGATCCGAATACTTCTTATAGTGTAGAAACACTTGGATGGATTTTTAATTGCATAAAAATCAAAAATTGGACATGTTATATGTTCAGGATCCGGATCAGGACATTCCAGTCCGGACCCCGAACATAGGTTAGTTCATGCAGAATTTCAGTCCGGACCTCCCCTGTTTCAGTCCTGACCCCGAACAAGGATTCTGCAGAAATCGCATGAACAGTCCAGACCGTTCATCTTTCAGTCCAGACCCCGAACATGATTTTTCAGAAAATTCTCTGAAAAATGACGACAGTCCGGATCAAGCCAAATCCAGTCCGGACCGCCGTGCGGAAAAAATTCTGTTAAGTCAGTTTTTGATGCTTATCTCTTTCCAAAGGTTTCTAACCTATAAATAAACCTTAATTTCATCTTTTAGGGCAATCCAAAAAATTAACGGAGATAACCGAAAAACTTAAAAAAATCCACATATAGAGAAGAAAGGAAAAAACTAGATCTATTCTATGTTTCTTCATCTATATTGATTAATTTGATTCTAGGGTTTCAAAACTTAGATTTCTTGTAGAATCAAATTAATGAATACTTAGATGGTATTTCCGATCTATCTTTGATCTAAGTATTCGGAGGATTTTCACCACCAACTAACAACGATTTTGCCAAAAATCGGCGCGTGGATTCGCGTGGCCTTGTGGACTCAAGGTGCTACCGTTTCGTGGATTCGAAGCGAGGTGCGTTCGTGGATTCGAGACGTACTACTTGGTGGAGACCGTGGATTCGATTGGACGCTGTGGATTCGGCGTTGGACGCAAATCGTGGATTCGAGGCGCGTTGCGGAGCGAGCGGAGAAGATCAACTAGGAGCGTATGGTAAAAGGTTGAGTCATGTGAGTACGTTATATCACCTTTGTACGTGTTTAATCTTAGTGGATTTCACCATGTGATCGGTCCTGTAGTTTTTTACTCCTGGATTGGAGTTTTCCACATAAAATCTCTGCGTGTTATTTACTTTTCCGCATTGGGTTATTTGTTACGCAAAGATTTTGGTGTGTTTATTGTTTACACCTATTCATCCCCCTCTAGGTGTTTTTTTCCCTATTCAGATCCATATTTAACATAACCCACAAGTGGTATCAGAGCGAGAATAGGGTTGTAAATAATGGTTGAAGGTGGAAACATCAATAGACGTGTTCTTCGATGGAACAAACTATGCTTATTGGAAAGTACGCATGAGAGCGTTTTTAATTTCCATCGATGAACGTGTATGGCAATCAATCGAGTTTGGATGGACAAATCCTACTGAAATTATTGCTGATGTTCGCACCATCAAACCTAGGTCGAAATGGACCAAGGAAGAAATTGATACATCTTCTTACAACGGCAAAGGGATTAATGCTTTATTTAATGCTTTGTCGCAGACCGAATTCTCTCGCGTCTCGGCATGTGAGACTGCGAAGAAAATCTGGGATACTCTACAAGTTACACATGAGGGAACAAGCCTTGTGAAGATTCAAAAATTGCAAATGCTTACGAGCAAATTTGACTCTATTTTTATGGCAGAAAATGAATCTTTCACAGATTATTGCACACGATTGCAAGATATCGTTAATACATGTGCTAACTTGGGAGAGAAAATTCCAGAATCAAAAGTTGTAAGAAAAATTTTGAGAACTCTTCCGGAAAGATTTCGCCCTAAGGTTGCGGCCATTGAAACTGTAAAACACCCGGACGAAATCAAAGTAGAAGAATTAGTTGGTGCACTTCAAACGTATGAAATGACTTTTCCTACTAACTATTCTTCTGGAAAGCCATATTTGTTGGGTTTAGGTTAATAAGGATCTAATAGGGGAAAAAACACCTAGAGGGGGGGTGAATAGGTGTAAACAATAAACACTCAAAAAATCATTGTGCGATAAAACCCAATGCGGAAAAATAAAAGAACACACAAGATTTTTACGTGGAAAACTCCAAACCGGAGTAAAAAACCACGGGACCGATAACACGGCGAAATCCACTAGAGTTAACACACGTACAAGGTGATATAACGTACTCACAGACGACTCAACCTTTTACCATACGCCCCTAGTCGATCTTCCCGCTCGCTCCACGACGCTTCTCGAATCCACGATCCGCGCCCAACGCTGAATCCACAGCGTCCAACGTCGAGTCCACGACGTCCAACCGAATCCACGGTCTTCACCCAATGGTACGCTTCGAATCCACGAACGCACCTCGCTCCGAATCCACGAGAGCGATAACACCTTGAATCCACAAGGCCACGCGAGTCCACGCGCCGATTTTGGGGTAAATCGTTGTTTGTTTGGGTGGTGATGATCCGCCGAATACTTAGATCAAGAGTAGATCGGAAATACCATCTAAGTATTCATTAGTTTGATTCAACTCAAGATGTGAGTATGAAAACCTAGAATCAAACTAATCAATATAGATGAAGAAACATAGAATATTTCTATTGATTTCCTTTCTTCTCTATATGTGGATCTAAGGCCGTATAAAATGATATGTGAAAATGACGGCTCTATTTGGATTCACCCTAGAAAAATGACCATAGGGTTTATTTATAGGTTAGAAACCCTAGGAAGAATATTCGGATCAAAAACAAACTTTTCTGGAAAGTTTTACCGACGGCGATCCGGATTGTATAAGCCACGATCCGGATCGCAGACGCACAGAATGCAGTTTCCAGAAAATCACCTGTTCGGGATCCGGATCATAATCCACGATCCGGATCGTTCATACATTTTCACAAAACATCCCATTCGGGATCCGGATTGTACAAGCTGTGATCCGGATTGCAGCAATGTATGAACGAACACCTTTCGGGATCCGGATTGAAAGTCCACGATCCGGATCCTGAACATGTCCCATGTCCAGTTTTTGATGAATAAGCAGTTAAAACCTCTTCCAGGTGTTTCTACACTATAAGAAGTATTCGGATCATCAAAATTATTTAGTTAAACGTACCTGATCCTTTTGAATTCTTCTTTCTTGAGATTGAGGTATACGATCCGAAGTTTCTTCATCTTCAATCTTCAAGACTTAATACAATCACGAAATACGCCAACTCAAATTCCGTAACAATATTCTTCTAAGTCTTCAGGTTTTGCGCTGAAATCAACAAAAGAAGAAGACGCGGATTCATCCTCCTCAGACGGTGATGAGAATCTATTAATGGAGGATTTCGAGAAGCAACTTGCACTCTTGACAAGGAAATTTCGCCGAAGCTTTCGAAGGGGTAATTCAAGCAAAACCTCATCCTTCTTAAAGTCCAAGAAAGGCAAAGGATCTTCAGGCTTTAAGTCAAGAAAGCAAGAGAGTTCTTCAAAGGACAAGAAGAACTCGGAGGGACAAATCCAATGCTTCAAGTGCCGAGGCTATGGTCACATCTCAACAGAATGTCCCAACAAGAATCCGTCAAAGAAGAAGGCGATGCAAGCCGTCACTTGGGATGACACCTCAACTTCCAATGAGTCATCTTCCAGTGATGAGGATAACAACGCGATGGCATTCCACGCATCCACAACTTCACCTTACGTGTGCTTTTTGGCAAGTACATTCGGTTCATTATCCAACTCCTCCCAGGATGAAAAGAATGCAACGGGCAATGAACCGAGCGACTCCGAAGGTGAAGACTTTGCTTTTTTCTATCATAAGCTATTAAAGGATTCAAAGAAATTGGCAAAGCAAAACAAGAGTTTGAGAAGAAGGTTGTGGGATCTTGAAGAAGAAGCCAAAAAGACAACTTCTTTCTCAAACGCTCTTGAAGTGGAAAGGGACAATTTGAAAATGATAAATCTTTCTCAAACGAGCATTTCGAGAAGGAACACAACAAGTTGGTGGATAAAGATAATTACTTCTTGAAGCTCTACACCGAGGCTCGACAAGAGAAGATGGAAATGACGAAGACCATATTCCAACTTAAGGAAGATTTGAAGCGATTCTCTTCCGGAAGGAGCAAGTTGGATAAGTTGCTTGGTCTTGGTCAAACGAATCGTTTGGGCCTTGGATACAATCGAACTGGAAACAGTCCTAGTTCGAGTGAAACAATTTTTGTGCCCCAGTCGGCGTCTCCTCCTCCGACGGAAATCATCGCATCCAACGACAACAAGCCTACTTCACCTACTTCGGGTTCAACATGTACAAAGGTATGTTTTCGTTGTGGTTTTGCAGGGCACATAAGAAGAGATTGTAAGATTGGAGCAAAACGATCAAATCAAGCGCCTCTTACAACAACTACCAACGAGTTCATTCCCCGGAAATCAAAGAAGAATCTTTCAAAAGAAAAGAACCTTGGTAGTACACCCCACAAGACGACGTCATCATAGATTTTAAAGAAAAGCGATCAATCAAACAAGACGCATTCACCAAGGAGAATAACTTCACAATCATTGCCGACGTACTCCAAAACTCAAAAGGTTTGGGTGCGCAAAGGTGAAATCTTCCCTTGTCTTGTCATTCATACATCACTGCATGCTTATGACAACTCGTCTTGGTATCTGGATAGTGGATGTTCCCGTCACATGACCGGTGACAAAAATTATTTTCAAACTTTAGAGAAAACCTCCGGAGGACTTGTGTAGTACCCCGAACCCCCATGCAGCTTTTTCCCGTGAATCCACTATTTAGACACCTGTTGATGGTGTATCTGGCCCATAGTGCATCAAAGGGATGCCACAGATGGACCCTGTGAGCTTTGGTTAGCTGTTTTGGCCTTCGGCTACTTTTGCCGAATTTTAAAAAAGGATTTAGGCCAAACGGAGGGTGGATTTGGATTCAGCGCGGAAAAACACTTGAGTTTGGCTTTTTGTTTGCCCAATTCGGAGTCCGGATGTCCAAAAGCGGACTCCCGGAAGTTTTGACAGTTTTTGGCGCTTGCGGGGGCCTCCGGCAAATTTTGGAGGCGGAATTTGGCGAAACGGACCTCGTTTTTGGAATCAGCGCGCGAAAACGGTCAAGACGGGCTATTTGCTTGTCAATTTTGGGCTGCGGGTACTGTTCACGCCGGAACAGTGTCGCCGGCGATCGCCGGCGGCGGCCGGCGGCGGCGGGCAGCGTCGGCGGGCGGCGGCGCCGCCGCGGGCAGGCGGCAGGCGGCGGCCCAGGGCGCGGGCAGGCCGCGGGCAGGCGCGCGGTCCACCGCGCGGGGCGTGCACCGAAGGCGGGCCACGTGGCGTCTTCCGGTTGGTTGGTCCACAGCGCGCGGTCCGCGGAGTTTTTCGGTGTACGGTGGACCGAATGGGGGGACACGTGGCACTTTGTGATTGGGCGGTGTTGTGCACCCGGTCCACGCAATGGATGGAGTGGGTGCCGTACGCGACAGGCGGGCGTGCGTGTGCGCGGTCCACGGCGCGGTGCACGGCGGGGTGTGCCACGTGGCGAGCCCCTGTTGGCTGGCTCTCGTGCACCGGGCGCAGGGAATGTTTTTTCCCCCCCCCCTCAGCCAAAAACCCATCCGAGCTCCATTGTTTTGCATTTTTCTCCCAATCCCTTCACTTTTGGCCCGAGCTCCTCTCAGGCAATAATCTTCCTCTCTGAGTCCTCTACCACCCTGCAGAGTTTCAAAAATTCTGTGTGCACGAATCCCGAGGTTTCCCATTTTACGGTGCGGCGCGACGTTGCTTTCTTGTGTTCTTCCTCGGCGCAGCGATAGTGTTTTTGGTCCCCTGGGCTACCCCGACATCATCTTCCTGTGATTCTTGCACCAGTGGACTCCTAAGAGGTAGGACTTCATCTTTCGTTTTGGTCGCGCTTTCCCGTTTCGAGGTTTTGGCACGGTTTTCGAGGCAGCAAGTGACCCCTCTTTTTGTATGGAATTCCTTGACAGCAGCGGAGTGTTTCAGCCATATCTTTGCGCACGAGCGTCTGATGGAAACGAGCTTATACAACTTTTTCATCTACGGATCGCAAGGAACGCGCTCGTATTTTTAGTGGATTTTTGTGAATTTTCTTTCGAGGTGAAAATTAAGGATTTCTCTGTGAACAGTAATCAGCCCTTAATCCTGATTTTTAGTGTGAGAGGGCCCCTTGCTGAATTTTTATCTTGGTCTACAGAACTCGGATTTGGGCGTGCAAGGTACCGTTGCGAAGCTATCGTCGCGAGGATCGCCGTGATATTTTTATTAGAATTTTCTGGACATTTGTTGCAGGTGATAATTTGACAGTTTGGTACTTGTGTTTGTATGTGGTAATTAGACTCTAGTGTATTTAGTGAATTCCTTGATGTACCAGGAGTATTGCGGGTGTGCTAAAATTGTGGGAGCGCGGATTTGGAATTTTGGTATTTTCCGACTGTGCGGGTTTGGACAGTTGCGCTTCAGGTGGGTGGTTGTTGTACTCCTCTCTTTGTATGCCCACTAGGAATATCAGAGTATCCTCGTTTTGACAATGCCAAATGTGTTGATTGGTAGACTTGCATGCTCTAGGAAATTGATTAATTGTTATCAGATCTCCAATATATGATTGTTAGATTAATCACTGATGTAACCGCTTATTTGATTCTGGAACTGTATATTTGGAGACATATAGGAATAGAGGACTGCAAAACTGATGTTTGTTCATGTGAAACGGTCACCCTAGCTTAAGTCACTTCTAAACTGTTATACTTGGAAATTGGACAAGTATTGGAACATTGCATGATTTAATTGATCACATGATTATTGCCATCTTTTACTGCTACACTATTTTGGGACTTGACTTAGGAGAAACCATGCTTTTCTCTTTCTTCTTTCATTGTTGGCACTAGCGGCTTAATCGCTCAGGTTCGAGCGTATGTTGGACAGTGTAGGCAGGTATTGGGGATTTGGGGACAGGCTGAGTTGTCAGGGGGTTGCGGCGACCACGGATCTTGGGTGGTTGACCGGGTTGTTTTTATTGCATCAGATTGGGTGTTCGGGGATCGGGCTTACTTTAGTGGAGGGTTGTTCCCACTTCTTGAGTCTCGATCCAGTCCTGCTATTTGAGACAGTGGTTACAGAGATGTTGATGCAGTGATATTACTTTACTCGTGTGGGTCGCTCCCCTCGAGTGCCACTCCGGAGTAGGCTTTCCACGGTGCAGAGCGCCGGGCACCAGGCTGGGTTACTGAGTTTGATGGCAGAGCAGGCAGTGCCAGTGTTCACTGGCGGTCAGATTGGGTCCTTTGGACAGGCTTTCGGTTTTACTGATGCATTCCTTTTTCCCATTCGGGATGAGTTATCATGTAGAGGCATATTAGGGATAGTATTTTTATCAGTTGCTTCATTTATCAGCATTCCTTCTTTTCTTCTTCCCCTTTTTGCCTCTGAGCACCTGGTGGGCATATCTGAGCTGAGGCTTTACCCACTAGGGGAGGCTACTGTTTATAGTAGTACTGACCCCCATTGTTTTTCTTGTTCCCTTCTTTTCCCTTGTTTTGCAGAGTCCTCTGTGGGAGTTGCTGGGCCATCAGCAACTGATCGGGGCAAGCGCATCGCGGACTAGTTAGAGAGCCTCCTGAGGGTCGTAGCTGCTTATCTTTTGGGTACCAGATCTTCTCAGACAGTTTTCTTTTATTTCATTTTGGGGTCTGGCTTCTGCCAGCTGTATGTATTTTGTAGTAGTGAGCTGGGAGAGACACCTGTATTTATTTTACTGTTGTACTTTTTACTTCCAGCATCTGTCTGAGATACAGTAGTTTTATTTCAGCTCTGATTATTATGCTCTTTTATTATTATTTCTTATCTGAGCAGGTTACCGACGCTTCGTGTATGTGGGAAATACCGCATGCACGGCGGATCTGTGGACGGGCCCGGGTTCTGGTTTACACCCGGGGCGTGACAGATTAAGTTGGTATCAGAGCTTAGGGATAGGTCAGTTGGGACTTAGGAAACCCTAGGCTTTTGGACAGACCCTAGGATTGTAGGGCGTGAGTGGCGTGATTTGTTGCGAAAGTCGGCGATTTTTATAGTTAACTCTTCCTGTGAGTGAAGAGGGATCGACATAGTCTATTTCTGTTGAACCATTATGTTGGCTGCAGACAACATAAGGTTACAGAAATAGGGGGATGTCTTTTGACTTTCGCTAGATTGGGTCGTGTGGGGTTTTGTTGCTGATGTTTGGTTTCTTGTGGCAGGATGCCTCCTCGACGTCGGATTCCCACTCGGGGTGTTCCTTCGCCCCCTGCTGAGCCAGAGCAGCCTACACCACCCGAGCTTGCTGAGTTGAGGGCCTTGGTGGCCCAGTTGGCGGAGGGTCAGCGCCGCCAGGAGCAGAGGATTGAGCAGCTGCTTGCTCAGAGGGAGGCACCACCCCCAGCTGTTCCGGAGGCCCCTGTGCCTCCTGTTGCACCTTTTGTGCCATCGGCGCCATCTTCGAGTAGCGGGGCTTCTGCGGCATTTCAGCCCTTGACTACGGAGGAGGAGCGGGATTTTGCTGACAGACTCGCGGCGTTTGTCAAGCGGGGACCACCGAGATTTTCGGGGCGGGATGCTCAGCCCCGGGCTGTTGGGATTTGGCTTTCTGCGATGGAGAAGCTTTTCCGGGACTTCTTCATCGACCCGAAGTACCGAGTGCACATGGCGGTGCACTGTTTGGACGGAGATGCTGATTTTTGGTGGCAGCGAGTTGAGCCACTGGAGTTCCGGATCACCAGGCAGCTACCTTGGGAGGAGTTCAGACGGATGGTGTTGGACACTTACTTCTCTACCAGTGTGAAGAAGAAGTTAGAGGATGATTTGAAGAATTTGCAGCAGGGCGAGCGACCGGCCCATGCCTACTTTCAGGAGTTCAGGGAGTTGCTGAACTGTGTGCCCTACGTCGCTCGTGACGGTCCGCACCAGGTCGAGTTGTTCGAGGGAGGCCTTCGACCAGAGATTTATACACTTGTGCATGCCCAGAGATTTCAGACCTTGGAGGCAGCCGCAGAGCATGCACAGTGGGTGGAGAGAGGCGATCAGGAGGTGGCCAGACGGAGGGCTGCGATCGCGCAGAGTTCCGACAGGAAGCGACCAGCCCCAGAGGACGGGGGGCAGACCAGCTCATGGAGGCCGCCACGGCCGCCGCAGCCCCAGTCTTATGGCCGTGGCCGATCTGATAGGAGAGGGCCTGGGGGACCCCAGAGACCGCAGCAGCATCAGCAGCAGCCTCAGCAGCAGAGATCACAGCAGAGGCAGCAGAGATCTCAGCAGCAGTCCTCGAGACAGCAGCAGCAGCAGCAGCAGCAGCCGAGACAGCCTCGACCTTCTGACCGATGCATTTTCTGTGGAGGTCAGCATGCCGCCATTACCTGTGACCAGAGATGGGGTCGATGCTTTCGTTGTGGACAGCCAGGGCATGTGCGAGCTACTTGCCCCCTTGCGACTTCTTCGGCACCTTCTTCGGCGTCGGCTCCATATCCCCCTCAGCAGCAGCGACCACCAGCTCAGCGGCCTTATGCTCCAGCGAGCAGGCCGTCCACTTCTTATCCCGTAGATTCCCGACCTCCAGCACCGAGCGGGCGGGTGTATGCCGCCCAGTTGGCGGATTCTTCAGCGGCAGACCAGGTGGTGGCAGGTATTATTCTACTTTTTGGTATTCGGGCTCGTACTTTATTCGACACTGGAGCATCTCATTCTTTCATTAGTCGAGCATTTGCATCCCTGCATGGTCTAGAGGTAGAGTCCTTATCTTGTGCATTGGAGGTGCGGATTCCTGATCATATTTTGCATGTCGAGGAGCGTTGTGTGGCTTGCCCAGTGCAGTTGGGGCCTTGGATTTTGCCTGCAGACTTGCTTGTTTTGCAGCAGCTCCAGGATTTTGATTTGGTGCTAGGGATGGATTGGCTGTCGCGGTATTCCGCCACTATCGACTGCAGAGAGAGGACGGTGACTCTTCGCGAGCCAGGACAGGAGGAGTTCATCTTCAGAGGCTGCCAGAGCACGCTGTTCGCAGCGACCATTTCCTCGGCCAGAGCTAGGAGGATGATGAGTAGGGGTTGCACTGCCTTTTTGGCCACTGTGGTGGAGGTGCCTACGGCGGCACTGGGACTCGAGGATATCCCTATTGTCCGCGAGTTCCCGGATGTATTTCCCCCTGAGTTGACGACGATGCCGCCGGAGAGGGAGATTGAGTTTGTGATTGATGTAGTTCCTGGAACTGCACCAATCTCAAAGGCACCCTATAGGATGGCGCCGGCTGAGTTGAGAGAGTTGAAGGCCCAGCTTCAGGATCTTTTGGACAGGGGCTTTATCAGACCCAGTGTTTCTCCGTGGGGAGCGCCTGTGTTGTTTGTGAAGAAGAAGGATGGGTCACTGCGGTTGTGTGTGGATTATAGGGAATTAAATAAAGTGACCATCCGGAACAAGTATCCCCTCCCCCGGATTGATGATTTGTTTGATCAGTTACAGGGAGCATCGGTGTTCTCGAAGATTGATCTGCAGTCCGGTTACCACCAGCTGAGGGTGAGGGCCGAGGACATCTCCAAGACGGCTTTCAGATCGCGGTACGGGCATTATGAGTTTACTGTGATGCCTTTCGGGTTGACTAATGCCCCTGCCGCATTCATGGACTTGATGAACAGGATTTTTCAGCCGTTTTTGGATCGGTTTGTGGTGGTGTTCATCGATGATATCTTGATCTACTCCCGCAGTGATTTGGAGCACGAGGAGCACTTGAGGACCGTGCTACAGCTTCTGCGAGAGAAGAAGCTGTATGCTAAGTTCAAAAAGTGTGAGTTTTGGCTTCGGGAGGTTGCTTTTCTGGGTCATGTGGTTTCAGCTGCTGGTGTGATGGTGGATCCGGCCAAGGTGGATGCTATTCGGGATTGGCCGAGGCCGACGACTGTCACCGAGGTGCGGAGTTTTCTTGGTTTGGCGGGCTACTATCGGCGCTTTGTAGAAGGCTTTGCGAAGCTTTCTTCCCCCCTCACTCGTCTGACCAGGAAAGGAGTTAAGTTTGTCTGGAGCGAGACTTGCCAGAGCTGTTTTGAGGAGCTGAAGCAGAGGTTGATGACCGCTCCAATCCTTGCCCTCCCTGTTATGGGGGAAGGATTTGTGATTTACAGTGATGCCTCACATAGTGGTCTGGGGTGTGTGTTGATGCAGCAGGGTAGGGTAATTGCCTATGCTTCGCGGCAATTGAAGGACTATGAGAAAAATTACCCTACTCATGATCTGGAGTTGGCAGCAGTGGTGTTTGCTCTGAAGCTGTGGCGGCATTACTTGTATGGTGAGCATTGCGAGATTTATACTGATCACAAGAGCTTGAAGTATCTGTTCACCCAAAAGGAGCTGAATTTGAGGCAACGTCGGTGGTTGGAGCTACTAAAGGATTATGATCTGAGTATCCTTTATCACCCCGGCAAGGCCAATGTTGTGGCGGATGCTTTGAGCAGGAGGACGAGTTTGAGCTTATTGATCTCGCAGCAGGCGCCGTTGGTCGAGCAGATGAGGCGATTACAGCTGGAGGTAGTATCCCCTGGGGTCTCTGCTAGACTTGTGTCTATGGTCTTGCAGCCCACTCTGTTGGAGAGGATCAGGGACACTCAGAGTGAGGACCCCCACTTGACGAGGATCAGGACGCAGCTTCAGGCGGATCAGACAGGGGATTTTTCTGTGGATAGCTCGGGAGTACTGCGGTACAGGGACCGAGTGTGTGTGCCTTTGGATCAGGAGATTAGAGATCAGATTTTGAGGGAGGCCCACTATACACCTTATACCGTCCACCCTGGAGGTACTAAGATGTATAAGGACCTCAAGGCACAGTTTTGGTGGCCCGGAATGAAGCGGGACATTGGGAGATTCGTAGCTCACTGTTTAACTTGTCAGCAAGTTAAAGCAGAGCATCGCGTCCCTGCTGGCAAGTTGCAGAGTCTTCCAATTCCCGAGTGGAAATGGGACCACATCACTATGGATTTCGTCACTGGATTGCCGAGGGCACAGAGCGGTGCAGATGCGATCTGGGTTATTGTTGACAGACTCACCAAGTCGGCGCACTTCTTACCAGTTCAGATGACTTGGTCACTTGAGCATCTGGCACAGTTATATATGGATGAGATAGTGAGGCTTCACGGCATACCTGCTTCGATTGTGTCAGATCGAGACCCGAGATTCGTATCACGCTTTTGGGGGAGTTTGCATTCTGCTTTGGGGACTCAGCTCAGGTTTAGCACCGCTTTCCACCCACAGACCGATGGGCAGTCAGAGCGCACCATTCAGACCCTCGAGGATATGCTTAGAGCGTGCGTTATGGATTTTGGAGGAGGGTGGTACCGGCACTTATCCTTGGTTGAGTTCGCGTACAACAACAGCTTTCAGGCGAGCATCCGGATGGCTCCGTTTGAAGCGTTGTATGGACGCAAGTGTCGGTCTCCCTTATATTGGAGTGACGTGGGTGAGAGGAGGACTTTGGGACCGGAGTTGCTTCTGGAGGCAGAGGAAAAAGTCAGGATTATTCGCCGGCATCTTGAGACAGCCCAGAGTCGTCAGAGGAGCTACGCGGATACTCGACGGCGAGACCTGGAGTTTCAGATTGGTGATCATGTCTTCTTGAAGGTCTCGCCCTCGAAAGGGGTCCGGAGATTTGGAGTGCGGGGGAAGCTCAGTCCCCGCTTTATTGGACCCTTTGAGGTACTTGACAGAGTTGGTCCTGTGGCATACAGAGTTGCCTTGCCCCCGCGCCTGGCCGGAGTTCATGATGTCTTCCACGTCTCAGCTCTGAGGAGGTATGTTTTTGACCCGTCGCACGTGATTGACTTCACTTCGTTGGAGATCGGCGAGGACTTGGTCTACGAGGAGCGCCCGTTGCGGATTCTTGCTCGTGAGGTGAGGGAATTGCGCAATCGGGCCATTCCATATGTGAAGATCCTGTGGAGCAATCATGAGGAGCGAGAGGCTACTTGGGAGCTGGAGACAGAGATGAGAGATGCCTACCCCTTCTTGTTCGAGGCCGCAGTTTGAGGTACGTCTGCTTTGTTTGTCTTTGTTTCGGGGACGAAACTTTTTTTTAGTGGGGGAGGGTGTAGTACCCCGAACCCCCATGCAGCTTTTTCCCGTGAATCCACTATTTAGACACCTGTTGATGGTGTATCTGGCCCATAGTGCATCAAAGGGATGCCACAGATGGACCCTGTGAGCTTTGGTTAGCTGTTTTGGCCTTCGGCTGCTTTTGCCGAATTTTAGAAAAGGATTTAGGCCAAACGGAGGGTGGATTTGGATTCAGCGCGGAAAAACACTTGAGTTTGGCTTTTTGTTTGCCCAATTCGGAGTCCGGATGTCCAAAAGCGGACTCCCGGAAGTTTTGACAGTTTTTGGCGCTTGCGGGGGCCTCCGGCAAATTTTGGAGGCGGAATTTGGCGAAACGGACCTCGTTTTTGGAATCAGCGCGCGAAAACGGTCAAGACGGGCTATTTGCTTGTCAATTTTGGGCTGCGGGTACTGTTCACGCCGGAACAGTGTCGCCGGCGATCGCCGGCGGCGGCCGGCGGCGGCGGGCAGCGTCGGCGGGCGGCGGCGCCGCCGCGGGCAGGCGGCAGGCGGCGGCCCAGGGCGCGGGCAGGCCGCGGGCAGGCGCGCGGTCCACCGCGCGGGGCGTGCACCGAAGGCGGGCCACGTGGCGTCTTCCGGTTGGTTGGTCCACAGCGCGCGGTCCGCGGAGTTTTTCGGTGTACGGTGGACCGAATGGGGGGACACGTGGCACTTTGTGATTGGGCGGTGTTGTGCACCCGGTCCACGCAATGGATGGAGTGGGTGCCGTACGCGACAGGCGGGCGTGCGTGTGCGCGGTCCACGGCGCGGTGCACGGCGGGGTGTGCCACGTGGCGAGCCCCTGTTGGCTGGCTCTCGTGCACCGGGCGCAGGGAATGTTTTTTCCCCCCCCCCTCAGCCAAAAACCCATCCGAGCTCCATTGTTTTGCATTTTTCTCCCAATCCCTTCACTTTTGGCCCGAGCTCCTCTCAGGCAATAATCTTCCTCTCTGAGTCCTCTACCACCCTGCAGAGTTTCAAAAATTCTGTGTGCACGAATCCCGAGGTTTCCCATTTTACGGTGCGGCGCGACGTTGCTTTCTTGTGTTCTTCCTCGGCGCAGCGATAGTGTTTTTGGTCCCCTGGGCTACCCCGACATCATCTTCCTGTGATTCTTGCACCAGTGGACTCCTAAGAGGTAGGACTTCATCTTTCGTTTTGGTCGCGCTTTCCCGTTTCGAGGTTTTGGCACGGTTTTCGAGGCAGCAAGTGACCCCTCTTTTTGTATGGAATTCCTTGACAGCAGCGGAGTGTTTCAGCCATATCTTTGCGCACGAGCGTCTGATGGAAACGAGCTTATACAACTTTTTCATCTACGGATCGCAAGGAACGCGCTCGTATTTTTAGTGGATTTTTGTGAATTTTCTTTCGAGGTGAAAATTAAGGATTTCTCTGTGAACAGTAATCAGACCTTAATCCTGATTTTTAGTGTGAGAGGGCCCCTTGCTGAATTTTTATCTTGGTCTACAGAACTCGGATTTGGGCGTGCAAGGTACCGTTGCGAAGCTATCGTCGCGAGGATCGCCGTGATATTTTTATTAGAATTTTCTGGACATTTGTTGCAGGTGATAATTTGACAGTTTGGTACTTGTGTTTGTATGTGGTAATTAGACTCTAGTGTATTTAGTGAATTCCTTGATGTACCAGGAGTATTGCGGGTGTGCTAAAATTGTGGGAGCGCGGATTTGGAATTTTGGTATTTTCTGACTGTACAAGTTGGGACAGTTGCGCTTCAGGTGGGTGGTTGTTGTACTCCTCTCTTTGTATGCCCACTAGGAATATCAGAGTATCCTCGTTTTGACAATGCCAAATGTGTTGATTGGTAGACTTGCATGCTCTAGGAAATTGATTAATTGTTATCAGATCTCCAATATATGATTGTTAGATTAATCACTGATGTAACCGCTTATTTGATTCTGGAACTGTATATTTGGAGACATATAGGAATAGAGGACTGCAAAACTGATGTTTGTTCATGTGAAACGGTCACCCTAGCTTAAGTCACTTCTAAACTGTTATACTTGGAAATTGGACAAGTATTGGAACATTGCATGATTTAATTGATCACATGATTATTGCCATCTTTTACTGCTACACTATTTTGGGACTTGACTTAGGAGAAACCATGCTTTTCTCTTTCTTCTTTCATTGTTGGCACTAGCGGCTTAATCGCTCAGGTTCGAGCGTATGTTGGACAGTGTAGGCAGGTATTGGGGATTTGGGGACAGGCTGAGTTGTCAGGGGGTTGCGGCGACCACGGATCTTGGGTGGTTGACCGGGTTGTTTTTATTGCATCAGATTGGGTGTTCGGGGATCGGGCTTACTTTAGTGGAGGGTTGTTCCCACTTCTTGAGTCTCGATCCAGTCCTGCTATTTGAGACAGTGGTTACAGAGATGTTGATACAGTGATATTACTTTACTCGTGTGGGTCGCTCCCCTCGAGTGCCACTCCGGAGTAGGCTTTCCACGGTGCAGAGCGCCGGGCACCAGGCTGGGTTACTGAGTTTGATGGCAGAGCAGGCAGTGCCAGTGTTCACTGGCGGTCAGATTGGGTCCTTTGGACAGGCTTTCGGTTTTACTGATGCATTCCTTTTTCCCATTCGGGATGAGTTATCATGTAGAGGCATATTAGGGATAGTATTTTATCAGTTGCTTCATTTATCAGCATTCCTTCTTTTCTTCTTCCCCTTTTTGCCTCTGAGCACCTGGTGGGCATATCTGAGCTGAGGCTTTACCCACTAGGGGAGGCTACTGTTTATAGTAGTACTGACCCCCATTGTTTTTCTTGTTCCCTTCTTTTCCCTTGTTTTGCAGAGTCCTCTGTGGGAGTTGCTGGGCCATCAGCAACTGATCGGGGCAAGCGCATCGCGGACTAGTTAGAGAGCCTCCTGAGGGTCGTAGCTGCTTATCTTTTGGGTACCAGATCTTCTCAGACAGTTTTCTTTTATTTCATTTTGGGGTCTGGCTTCTGCCAGCTGTATGTATTTTGTAGTAGTGAGCTGGGAGAGACACCTGTATTTATTTTACTGTTGTACTTTTTACTTCCAGCATCTGTCTGAGATACAGTAGTTTTATTTCAGCTCTGATTATTATGCTCTTTTATTATTATTTCTTATCTGAGCAGGTTACCGACGCTTCGTGTATGTGGGAAATACCGCATGCACGGCGGATCTGTGGACGGGCCCGGGTTCTGGTTTACACCCGGGGCGTGACAACTTGTAGTTTTCGGAGACGGTCGTTCTTCAAAAATTGTTGGAAATGGGACAATTACTATTCCAGAAGGTCCAGTTTTGAACGATGTCTTATTTGTTGAAGGCCTTAAGACTAACCTCATTAGCATTAGTCAATTGTGTGATAATGGCTTTTCAGTTAATTTTTCGTCTGTTGAATGTATTGTAATTGATAAGTATGTTAGTCCAACATCAACTTGTTAAAACCAGCATATCTTCTAAGCAGTCGAAAACCAAATGTCAAAGTATGTTAGTCCAACATCAACTTGTTATTCATATTACATGCCCAAATAGTTAGTCGAATAGTTAGTATAGAAGCATGTCACAAATCACAAAAGAAAACCAAAGTTGAGTTGAGATTCATACTTACCTTGATATCATCGATATTCACAATCATTGTTCAAAGTTCATCATTGTTCATTGTTTTCGCTAACTCTCTCCCCCTTTTTGTCACAAAAACAAGCCAAAACGTAGCATGAGCTACAATACGTAAGGAGAGTAACAAAAAAAATAGAGTTCTAAAAGTATGCACAAACTGAGAAATAAACTAAACAAATCAAAAAGACTAATATCCTGCACAGAAAGAAGAAGAAAAGAGTCAAAAACGGTCAGTCGTCAGAATCTGAATCGTCAGAAGGAGTGCAACCCATGTTAGACAGTATCTTTTGCACCCGCTTGTCCATTGAATTTATCTTCTTTGTGATGGTAATGTGAGCTGCTGTCGTTAGTTCAAGTTCATTGGCAATCCTTTGTTGTTCTTTCAAAATTTGTTCCTGTTTGATGGATAGCCGCTATTGCAATTTGAAGATCGAAGTTAATGATGCTTCATCATCATTTCCAGTTTCTTGTTGAGACGGTGAGGCCGAGGTGCCGTCCGAAGGCTTCTTTCCATTAACATGAGGTAACTTGTGAAGTGACTTCACAATTGTTGATTCATCTATCATACCACAACTGTGCTGATATGATGTTGAGCTTACATCAATATCGAATTTTTGCAAGATCCTCATGATGATTAGAGGAAACGGAAGTCGCTCAAGGGGATGAGGATGCACAATGTACCTTGACATTCTATTCCAAATTATATAGGGAATATTCATGTTTAATCCAATAGCCTCAGAGGGATTCCCTATGAGATACAGGAATAGGAGTCGCTCCCACCTCACAACCTTGGTTTGCATGTTAGGCAAAATGTTGTAGCACGTGATGAAGTTTAGAAATCGGTACTCCAGTCGTAGATACTTGGACCTTACACCCTTACCATCAGCTGATTTGGTTCCTTCCAGACAAATCTTGTCGATCACAGTTTGCCACAATTCTTTTGTCAAACTTTTTCCTTTCAAAAAGTTAATCCCCGATGTGCTCGATTCCATTCCAAGAACTTCACCAATTAACTGCGGTGTGATTTTAAGCTTCATTCCTAGGACATTTGTATAAAAATACATAGACCCATTTTCAGTCTCCTGAAGATGTCTCGCATTCGTGTAGAAAGTTCTCACACGATACAAACAATATCCGAGAAGTTCAGGAAAACGGCAGACTTGAAGAAGAGAAGCTTGTTCAATCAATCTTCCAAATTCTGGTGAATGATTGCGAAGAGCTTCAATGTTGACATGACGTTCTCCGATGCATTCACGTCGTTCAAAAGCTCGAAGACGGTCAGAATTAACGACTACCTCTTCAACACGTGGCGGAGAGTCAGGAGCTATTGGTGCATCAATGTTAGTGTCTCGTCGTAATCCATAACGTCTAGCAAGTCGTTTCCGTTTGAAAGAGATAATTGGAGTAGACTGTCACGCCCCGGGTGTAAACCAGAACCCGGGCCCGTCTACAGATCCGCCGTGCATACGGTATTTCCCGCGTACACGAAGCGCCAAACCTGCTCAGATATATAAGAGATATAATAAAAGAGCAATAAAAACAGAGCTGAACTAAAACTAATACATCTCAGACTGAAGCTGGAAATAAAATACAATACATCTGTATAAATGATACATCTGTCTCTCCCAGCTCACCAAAAAATAAAGTACAACCTGCTGGCAAAAGCCAGTCCCAAAGAAAAGTACAACCGTCTGAGGAAACATGGGTACACCAACAGTCCAGCTAACACGCTCAACCTGCCTCGAAGTCTATCTACTCAGCCGTCCTCTCTCCTCGACCCGTCGCTGAGAACTCAGCAGCACCCGCAGAAGACACTGCAAAAGAAACAAAGGGGAAGAGAAAAGAGAAAGCAGTGGGGGTGAGAACTACTGTAAACAGCAGCCTCCCCCTAGTGGGTAGACCTCAACTCAAATGTGCCCACTAGGACTACAAGAGGCGAAAAAGATGAACAAAGGTGGTAAGCTGTAAATATGCCAACTGATGATGTAGGAAGCTACCACTAAATGCCTCTAAAATGCCAGCTAGGAATATAGCTAAATATATGCATCAGAATGTACATGCCTGCCTGCCTAGACCCAATCGATACACCAGTAAACACTGGTACTGCCTGCTGTGCCTGCCTGTCAAATCGGGTATGCTGGCCAACGCATAACACCGATAGGGAAAGAGAGTCCCGAGGACTCGAAGCCTGTAAAAACGCACACTCCGGAGTGGCACTCGAGGGGAGCGACCCACACGAGTATAATGCCTGGGTAACAAGTACCAAAATAATGCCTGGGTAACAAGTACCAAATCAGCAGGACTGGATCATGACTCTGATCAAAGTGGGAAAACCCATCCACTAAAAGAAAACCCGATCTCAACCCGATGCAAGGTAGACAAATAGTGGGAAACCCCATCCACTAAAAGGAGACCCGATACCCAATCTGATGCAATAACCACTGTCTGGTCAACCGCCCAAGGTCCGCGGTTGCCGCAATACCCTGCCACCAAGCCTGCCTGTCCCAAAATCCAAGATCCACAATCGGGTAGAATAATCGATATCCGGTCAACCGCCTACTGTCCGCGGTTGCCGCAATACCCTGCCCTCACAGCCTGCCTGTCCCAAAACCCACAACTGTCTGACTACACTATCCCAGCCCCTGCTCGAACCCGAGCGTACTATCCCCCAAATGTAGACAAAAGAAGAGAAAAGCATGGTTTCTCCTAAGTCAATGCCATCATGATAGTGTAGCAGAAAAAGGTGGCCTAACTAAATGTCCAATCAAGCATGCAAAGTCCATTATTTAAAACAGGGTTTAAATATTATGATCTTTCCCCCATAACAGGGATGCCACTAATTAAACTTCCATCTGCCAAGTAATCCCATGTCCATTTATCACTTAAACATAAGAGGTCCCAATGTGTACAAGCAATATAGTCCAATTCCCTATTACCCTGCCATTTTTACTTTTTACCGGTTCATTTAGCACTGTACTAAAAGCAACTCAAATAGGCCTAGTGGGGACATCACAAGTAGGAGGTTAAACAACGGTACCCACCTCGAGCGCTAAATCCAAGTCCTGACAGTGAAATCCGCGCCCGAACCTCAACCGTCCTCGCAAAGCTGTGCCAAAATCCCAAAGGATACACACACACAATTACTATCCAAGTTAATCCCAAAATCTGTCCCCAAAACCAGATTTACTGTTCAGCCGTTTTTACCTGCGAAATGTGCCCAATAAATTCCCATAAAAATACCACTGCGATCTACGCGACGAACCGGTCGAAACGAGTACCTGCACGTTTTCCCACGATTTTTCTGTGCTGAGAACTAAAATCGACAAGAGGACCACCTCGAACAATATTTTTACCCAAAAACTGTGCTACAAGGTTCTGTAAAAAGGGGTTCTCACCTTCAAGGAAATTCCACGAAATTCCACAAAAATTCAGAGAGATTCCTTGTGAGGTGTAGATGCAAATCCTTTTTTGAATCGCCTCAATCCGATGTCCGGTTGCGGAGATATTGCCGAAATACCGACCCGCTGTCCAAAACTCCATCACAGCAACAAGGGGTCACAAGATGATCCGAAAAACCCATGAAAACCTCGGAATGGGGAAAAACCAGTAGAAATAGGAAATGTAGCCCTACCTGTTACGAAGAAGATGGCGCAAGAATCGCTGAAAAATACTGCTTGGTTAGCTCGGGGGAGCTAAAACACTGTCGCTGCGCCGAAGAACAATCCAGGAATGCATCGTCGCGCCGCGCCGGAAAATCCGAATCTCGAAATCCGTGCCTCAAAAACTCCTCAAACTTCACAGGAGTGTTCCTCACTTCCAGATGAAGATTTCATCTTCTCACCTCTAATGGAGATGGAGCCTCTAAGATGGAGAAATAAGCCCTTGAATGAGCCTCGGATGGGATTAAGAAGAAAAACCCAAAAATCTTTTCCAAAAATTCCCATCGTGTCCCATAGAACACGAAACACCAAAAATGGACCAATAGGACTGCGACACGTGGCCCTCCCAACAGTTCTGCCGCGCTCAGTCTGCCGCCCAGTGCACAGTTGACCGACCAATGAGGGCGTGCCACGTGTCCACTCCGAAAGTTCAGTGCACCCGGTGCACAAAATCCCGTGGACCGCACCAATGAAATGCTGCCACGTGTCCAAGCCGGTGCACCATACACCCTGAGCCAGCCTGAAATCCCCGTAGACCGAATGCTGTGAGCCGACCAATAGTATGATGTCACGTGTCCACCCTGTCGGTCCACCGTGCACCTAAATGGTTCCGTGGACCGCGCGCTGTGGACCATCCAATCTCCACATGCCACGTGGCACCGCCCTGGTGCACGCCCGCGCGGTGGACCGGCCGCCTGCTCGCGCCCCCGCCGCTGCTGCCCGCGCCCTCAGCGCCTGCCCGCGGCCGCGCGCCGCCTGCCCGAGCGCCTCCGCCGCCTTCCGCCGCCGCCCGCCGCCGCCGGCCGCCGCCGGCGATCGCCGGAAATACTGTTCCGGCGTGAACAGTAACCCGAAGCCCAAAAATGCCGCAAATACACCGTCTGAAGCGTTTTCGCGCGCTGAATCCGATTTTGACGTCCGTTTCGCCAAATTCTCACTCTAAAATTTGCCGAAAGCCCCCGGAAAGTATTCTTGGTCCAAATCTCGCGCCGAGCCCAATCTCAATATCCGTTTTGTGCGCAAACACCTCCAAACGACCGATGGGGTCCCCCGATCACCCACGTGATCCATTTGAAGCCCGGAGTCCAACACTTGTGTCCAAATCGGCGCCCGAACACCGCCGACATGCCCCGTAGGCCTCCAGAAGCTGTCGGTCACCCTGTAAAAGCCCCAAATACCTCCCGCACACTGCGTAGATCTCCAGTAGCCACCTCAAAGCACCGCAACAGCTCTGCGGAGATCCAGGTCATCACATAGACATAGGAACATTCCCAGTATTCATTGGTGCTTTCCCTTTTCGGTTAGATTTTGAAGGCAATACCTCATCATCATCATCATCAGTCAGCATATCCCAGTGTACTTCATCAGGGTTCTTTTCAAGTTCAGTGTCACTTATAACTTCCACTTCTCCTTTTCGTTGAACTTTCTTGGCGCGCTTCAATTTGTTGGTTGGTCGAGTGAGTACCATCGTGACTAGTAGCAGAATCAACCAAGAGAATGCCATTGATTCTAGTGCTTTGAGTTTAAGAAAGTGTCCTGTGAAAATCAACTCAAGAACATATGAAAAATTGTCAATTTTGAAAATTTTGAAAACATTGTACCTAGACAATCATAATCGTATAGAGAAGCCAAGAATCAAATTAGTTTTCCAAAAAGAATTTTAAAAATAGATCAAATCCATGATTTACAAAAATTCCTCTTTTATGCCCTAAAACCGAATTTTTAGAAATCGAAGCCTAAAAATCGTTAATCAAGTGAAATCCCAGCATAAAAGCAAAACTAATTGACCCAGAGTTCTTATTTCAAAAGAAATTTGATCAAAAACCATTCACAAACGAAAAATTCCAACTTTTCAACTCACGTTTGGTGAAAAACCATAAAAACTGTGAAAAACCGAGTTTTGATCATGAAAACTTACTTGAATCCGAAGAACTTTGAGTTTTGAAGCACCAGGAAGCAAGAAATCTAGAGAGAGAAACTCTAGAAGCTTGAAAACCAGAAATTAGGGTAAAGAAATCTCAAATCTGAAAGTTTCTATATAGAACCCTAGCCGTGATCCGGATCGGCCGAGAATGTGATCCGGATCGGCCACCCGCAGGAAAAATCCTGCGTTCGGGATCCGGATCACTTGCCACGATCCGGATCGGCTACACCTTTTTCTTCAGAAAAATTAAGAAAAATACAATAAAATCCAGAAAAAGTATGTAAGCACTTTACCATGTCAACTTTAAACAAATGACATCGTTTCATACAACAAGAAATAGATTATGAAAAATCTATCAAAAATATCCAAAAATGAAACGAAAATTTACGAAAGTTAAAACACTTAAAGTTGAACAACTTCAATTACATCTATCCTGATCTTATGTGTAATGCCTTTATCAAATCATCAATTTCAGTAAAGAAAATGAAGTACCAAGATCAATAGATGTTTGAAATCCCAGATAAGTTAGATAATATATCTAGACAATCTGTTGAAGGAGTGGCTCTTTGAGCATCTTAAATCAAAAATCCCACCTTATACCAACCATGAAATACGACTGAGTCAAGTATTTCAATATGAGTTTCATCAACAATTTTTCAAACAAAAGTTTGCTTTTCATTCATGGAGTATCTTTTTCTTTCATTTTCTCCATGTGGTGGTAGTTTTCACACTCCTCATTGGGATGTAACTCTTTCCACATCTTTTGAGCATTTCACATTTCATTGACTCCCCCTCAATTGGCTATCAATTATTTAATATATAAAGTATTCAACCAAACCATTGATCTCGAATTCATACTCGACTAAGCAATCAAATATGATAATGACTATACCAAGAGATCATTGAGAGAGAAATTGACTTTGATCACAAAAGATGGTTTAATTAACGTAAATGATCATTGCAACATTGAAATATTATGACATCAAAAACATAATAAATTTCTAAATGCATAAAAGGATGCAATTAAAGTCAATTATGATTTATGCTCAATTAGTGTGCTATGTACAGAACATAGATAAAGAACAAAACAAAAACAAGAACAAAAACAAAACCTAATCTAAGCAAAGGTTTCAAAAGAGTTTATTTCAAGGAAAGCATGCCAATTGCTTTACGCAAGTGAATAAAACGTTTTTGATCCAAAGGTTTTGTTAAGATGTCGGCTAATTGATCCTCAGTTGAAATATATGACAGTTGAAGAATGTTTGATTCAACTAGCTCTCTAAGAAAATGATATCTAAGTTCAATATGTTTTGTTCTAGAGTGCAACACAGGGTTTTTAGAAATGTTAATAGCACTAGTGTTGTCACATAAAATGGTTACCGAAGATGTTGAAATTCGGAAATCGCTCAACACGCTCTTCATCCAAATCAATTGGGTTGAACAACTTCCTGCAGAAATGTACTCCGCTTCGGCAGTCGAGAGTGCTATGCAGTTCTGTTTTTACTGTGCCATGCAACAAGGCAGTGGCCAAGATAGAAGCATGCACCACTCGTGCTTTTCCGGTCATCCACCGATCCAGCCCAATCGGCATCTGAGTATCCAACAATATCCAAAGTCGTTCCCATAGGATACCAAATTCCGAAATTGATTGTACCTTTGATATACCGGATGATCCGTTTCACCGCTTTCAGGTGAACCTCCTTCGGTGCTGATTGATATCTCGCACAAATCCCAACACTGAAGGATATATCCGGGCGACTAGCCGTGAGATATAGTAGACTTCCAATCATACTGCGGTACAGTTTCTCGTCTACATTCTCACTTTGTGATTCACTTCCAAGTCCCTTATGGCTAGTTCCCATTGGAGTTGGAAAATCTTTAGAATTTTCAAGATCAAACTTTTTGACCAACTCCAGTGCATACTTGGATTGACACAAGTGAATTCCTTCATCGTTTTGTTTAACTTGTAATCCAAGAAAATAATTCAATTCGCCCATCATGGACATCTCAAATTCGCTTTCCATGGTCTCCGCGAATTTAGAAGCATCATTATCTCTCGTTGCTCCAAAAACAATGTCATCAACATAGATTTGAGCAACTATGAAATTGTTTTGATAATGCTTCACAAAGAGAGTCCTGTCAGCTCCCCCTCGAGTGTAGCCCTTTTCCAAAAGGTGCTTTGTCAACCTTTCGTACCATGCTCGCGGTGCTTGTTTCAGACCGTAAAGAGCCTTTTTCAGACGAAAAACATGGTTAGGTAGTTTATGATCCACAAAACCTTTCGGTTGAGCTACATAAACTTCCTCATTTAAAAATCCATTTAAAAAGGCGCTCTTAACGTCCATTTGAAATAATCTGATTTTAAAATGACAAGCGATCGCAAACAATATACGAATGGACTCGAGTCTAGCTACAGGGGCGAAAGTTTCATCAAAGTCTATACCTTCTACTTGAGAATAGCCTTGAGCAACTAACCTTGCTTTGTTCCTGATGATAGTACCTTCTTCGTTTTTCTTGTTCTTGAAGATCCATTTGGTACCTATCACATTGTGTTGCTTCGGAGGCTTCGTCAGTTCCCAGACTTTGTTTCGCTCGAATTGATGGAGCTCTTCCTGCATTGCTTTAATCCAGTAATCATCTTGGAGAGCTTCATCAACATTCCTTGGTTCGATTTGAGATACATAGCATGCAAATCCGCAAACCAATTGTCTCCGTGTTCTAACTCCTTCTTGTGGATCTCCAATTATGTTCGATTCAGGGTGATCCTTGGAGATGCGTAACGTTTGAGGTAGAGGAGTAGGCGGAGGTACACGAGATGATTCCTGCACATCAGATAAGCTTGAAGAACCGTTAGATGCATCAACATTATTATCGAAAGAATTGTTAGAAGAAGATGCATTAGCAGGTGTATCATCATCAAGAGAGATATCGAGGGTAGATTTTTCAGATTCAAAATGAAAAGCTTCATCTACCTTAACATTTATCGATTCTACGATCGTCTTAGATTCTAAGTTAAAAACTCGATATGCTCTGCTGTTTGTAGAATAACCTAAGAAAATCCCTTCGTCACTTCGAGAGTCAAATTTTCCAAGATTTTCGCGATCACGTAAAATAAAACACCGACTCCCAAAGATGCGAAAATATTTGATGTTAGGTTTTCTACAAAACCATAGTTCATATGGTGTATTCAAAGTCCCCGGGCGCAAATACACTCGATTGATAACATAGACAGCAGTGTTCACCGCTTCAGCCCAAAAATATAAAGGTAAGTTCCGGCTGTGAAGCATAACACGTGCCATCTCCTGTACGACCCTGTTTTTGCGCTCGACTACACCATTTTGTTGAGGTGTGTAAGGTGCAGAGAATTCATGTTTAATGCCATTAGAAGTGCAAAAATCAATGAATTTGGAATTTATGAATTCCCCACCTCTATCACTCCTAACTCGAGTAATCCTTTCATTCTTTTCAATCATAATACGATTGCAGATTTCGAGAAAAGAATCAAAAGTATCAGCTTTTTCTTTTAGAAAGGCTACCCAAGTATATCTAGAAAATCATCAACCAACAAGAAAATATACCATTTACCTCCCAGAGATGGTTGACGAGTTGGCCCCATTAAGTCCATATGCAAAAGTTCCAAAGGCCGTTTTGTACCTATGTGGTTCAAATTCTTGTGTGCAGTCCTAGACTGTTTTCCCTTTTGGCAACCGCCACACACAAGGTTTTGTTCAAAAGAAAGTTTCGGAACCCCCTTGACCACATCTTTATTTGAAATTCTAGCAAGTTCCTTAAAGTTTATGTGACCTAGCCTTTCATGCCAAAGTGTTTCATTTTTCAAAGATGCTAGGTTACATTTTTCAGAAATCTTAGAAGGAACTACATAACAATTGTTTTCTGATCTAACCCCCTTTAAAAAGAAAGCATGGTTCATGTCAGTTACAGTGCATTTATCAGATGAAAAATTAACTGAATAACCACTATCACACAGTTGACTTATGCTTATGAGGTTAGTCTTAAGGCCATGAACAAATAACACATTATCTAGAACCGGGCCATCTGGAATAGCTACCGTTCCCTTTCCAACAATTTTGGAAGACCGACCATCTCCGAAAACAACAAGTCCTCCGGAGTTTTTCTCAAATGTTTGAAAACAGTTTTTATCGCCGGTCATATGACGGGAACACCCGCTATCCAGGTACCAAGACGAACTATCATATGCATGCAAGGAAACATTGGTAGCAAGACAGGGAAAGATTTCACCTTTGCGCACCCAAACCTTTTTGGAGTGCGTCGGTAATGGTCGTGAAGTTGATTTCCTAGGTGAGAGCGTCTTGCTTGAAGAATTGCTGCTCCTTGATGATGTCGTCTTGAGCGGTGTACTACCAAGGCTCTTTTCCTTCAATTGATTGCAGTTGTTTTCCGAGGAATAGCCCTTTTGGTAGTCATTGCAAGATGTGCTTGAGGTGTGCGTTTGGCTCCAGTCTTGCAATTTCTTCTTATGTGCCCTGAAATGCCACAACGAAAACATACCTTGGATCTTGTCGATTCCGAAGAAGATGTAGTAGGTTCGTTGTCGTTGCTTGTCGTGAACACCGGTGTCGGAGGAGGAGATACCGACTGAGGCACAAATACTGTACCACTCGAACTTGGAATGTCTCCAGTTTGAGTGTATCCGAGGCCGAACTTATTTCTTTGACCGAGACCAAGAAGTCTGTCCAACTTACTCCTTCCAGAAGAAAATCTCTTTAAGTCATCCTTTAGTTGGCGTATGGTCTCCGTCATTTCCAATTTTTCCTGTCGAGCCTCGCCGTTGAGCTTCAAGAAGTAATTCGCTTTGTTCACCATATCTATATAATTCTTCTCGAAATGCTCATTGGACTCTTGAAGGGAAACATTTGTCTTAATCAGATTGTCCCTTTCCACTTCAAGATCGGTTGAGAGAGAGGTTACTCTTTTTACTTCATCTTCAAGATCCTGTAATCTCCCTTTCAACCCCTTGTTTTGCTTAGCCAGTTTCTTTGAATCCCTCAAAAGCTTATGGTAGGCTAAAACAAAATCTTCACCTTCCGAATCATCTGATTCATCGTCCGTTGCAATCTTTTCAACAGTGGAGTTGGACAGTGAGTCGGATGTACTTGCCATTAAGCACATGAAGGGCGAAGATGTAGTGGACGCGTGGAAAGCTGTCGCGTTGTCTTCTTCATCACTTGACGATGACTCATTTGACGTTGAGTTGTCATCCCAAGTAACGACTTGCATCGCCTTCTTCTTTGCCGGATTCTTGTTGGGACATTCCGTTGCTATGTGGCCGTAGCCTCGACATTTGAAACACTGAACTTGTCCCTCAGAACTTTTCTTATCCTTTGAGAAGTTCTCTTGCTTCTTGACTTGTAACTTGAAGGACCCTTGCCTTTCTTCGACTTTCCGAAGGATGAGTTTTGCTTGAATTTCCCCTTCGAAAGTTGCGGCGAAACTTCCTTGTCAAGAGAGCGAGCTGCTTCTCAAAGTCCTCCATAGAAATGTTCTCGTCGTCGTCCGAGGAGGATGAATCCGCGTCTTCTTCTTTAGTTGATTTCAATGCGTAACCTGAAGACTTAGAAGAGGATGCCTTTCCAGAAGAATAGTTAGTAGGAAAAGTCATTTCATAAGTTTGTAAAGCACCTACTAATTCTTCTACACGCATTTCGTCCGGGTGTTTAATTGTTTCAATGGCTGCGACCTTCGGGCGAAATCGTTCAGGAAGAGTTCTTAGAATTTTTCTTACAACTTTAAATTCTGGAATCTTCTCTCCCAAGTTAGCACATGAGTTCACGATGTCTTGCAATCGTGTGTAATAGTCAGTGAAGGATTCATTCTCTGCCATAGAGATAGAGTCAAACTTGCTCGTGAGCATTTGCAGTTTCTGAATCTTCACTAGTTCCCTCATGCGTAACTTGAAGAACATCCCAGTTCGCCTTGAATGCGTAACGACATCATCTGTGTCACGCCCCGGGTGTAAACCAGAACCCGGGCCCGTCTACAGATCCGCCGTGCATGCGGTATTTCCCACATACACGAAGCGTCGGTAACCTGCTCAGATAAGAAATAATAATAAAAGAGCATAATAATCAGAGCTAAATAAAACTACTGTATCTCAGACAGATGCTGGAAGTAAAAGGTACAACAGTAAAATAAAATACAGATGTCTCTCCCAGCTCACAACTATAATACAAACAGCTGGCAGAAGCCAGTCCCCAAAAAGAAATAAAAAACACTGTCTGAGAAGTCCTGGTACCCAAAATCTCCAGCTACGACCCTCGGTGGCTCTCTATCTAGTCCGCAATTCGCTTACCTCGATCAGTTGCTGACGGCCCAGCAACTCCCACAGAGGACTCTGCAAAACAAGGGGAAAGAAAGAAACAAGAAAAACAATGGGGGTCAGTACTACTATAAACAGTAGCCTCCCCTAGTGGGTAAAGCCTCAGCTCAGATATGCCCACCAGGTGCTCAGAGGCAAAAGGGAAAGGAAAAGAAAGGGATGCAGATAAATAAAGCAACTGATAAAGTGCTATCCCTAATATGCCTCTATATGACCAACCAATAAGGATGGAGAAAGTGATGCATCAGAATCAAGAAGCCTGTCATAATGACCCAATCTGACAGCCAGTGAACACTGGCACTGCCTGCTCTGCTGTCGAACTCAAGAAACCAGCATGGTGCCCGGCGCTCACACCGTGGAAAGCAGCAAGGTGCCCGGCGCTCACACCGTGGAAAGCCTACTCCGGAGTGGCACTCGAGGGGAGCGACCCACACGAGTAAAATATCACTGTATCAACATCTCTGTAACCACTGTCTCATAATAGCAGGACTGGATCGAGACTCAAAGAAGTGGGAACAACCCTCCACTAAAGAAAGCCCGATCCCCAAAACACCCAATCTGATGCAATAGAAACAATCCGGTCAACCACCCAAGATCCGTGGTCGCCGCAACACCCTGACAAACCCAACCTGTCCCAAATCCCCAATACCTGACTACACTGTCCAACATACGCTCGAACCTGAGCGACTAAGCCGCTAGTGCCAACAATGAAAGAAGAAAAGAGAAAAGCATGGTTTCTCCTAAGTCAAGTCCCAAAATAGTGTAGCAGTAAAAGATGACAATAATTATGTGACCAATTTAATCATGCATGTTCCAATATTTTGTCCAATTTCCAAGTATAACAGTTTGAAGTGACATAAGCTAGGGTGACCGTCTCACATGAACAAACATCAGTTTTGCAGTCCTCTATTTCTATTTGTCTCCAAGTATACAGTTCCAGTGATTAATCTAACAATAATTTATTAGAGATCTGATAACCAATAATCAATTTCCTAGAGCATGCAAGTCTACCAATCAACACATTTAGCATTGTCATAGCAAGGGTACTCTGATATTCCTAGTGGGCATACAAAGAGAGGAGTACAACAACCACCCACCTGAAGCGCAACTGTCCAAACTCGTACAGTCAGAAAATACCAAAACTCCAAATCCTTGCTTCCACAATTTCAGCACACCCGAAACATTCCTGGTACATCAAGAAATCCACTAATTACACTAGACTCCCAAATTCAGCACTAATTACCACATACAAACACGAGTACCAAACTGTCAAATTATCACCTGCAGAAATGTCCAGAAAATTCCAATAAAAATATCACGGCGATCCTCGCGTCGATAGCTTCGAAACGGTACCTTGCACGCCCAAATCCGAGTTCTGTAAGTCAAGATAAAAATTCGGCAAGAGGGCACTCTCATACAAAAATCTGTATTAAGGACTGATTACTGTTCACAGAGAAATCATTAATTTTCACCTCGAAAGAAAATTCACAAAAATCCAATAAAAATACGAGCGCGTTCCTTGCGATCCGTAGATGAAAAAGTTGTATAAGCTCGTTTCCGTCAGACGCTCGTGCGCAAAGATATGGCCGAAACACTCCGCTGCTGTCAAGGAATTCCATACAGAAAAAGGGGTCACTTGTTGCCTCGAAATCCGTGCCAAAACCTCGAAACGGGAAAGCGCGACCAAAACGAAAGATGAAGTCCTACCTCTTAGGAGTCTACTGGTGCAAGAATCACAGGAAAATGATGTCGGGGTAGCCCAGGGGAGCAAAAATACGATCGCTGCGCCGAAGAAGAACACTAGGAAGCAACGTCGCGCCGCACCGTAAAATGGGGAACCTCGGGATTCGTGCCTCCAAAACTCTTGAAACTTGGCAGGGAGATCCAGGACTAAAGATGAAAATCTTTGCTTAAAGGTGCTCGGGCTGAAGAGGCTCGGTTTGGGAGAAAAGAAGAAAGAAGGAGGCTCGGATTGGGTGGTTTATATAGGCTGAAAGAACAAATCGGAAAATTCCACCATGTCCCACTTTCGGGCGCCCGAAATTTTCGGGCGCACACAGTGCGGCCGGCCCAGATTTCCGGGCGCGCACAGTGCGGCCCGGTCCACCACAGCCCAGTCCACTACCCCCCCGAGCCCCGCTGCACCCGGTGCACCTGAGCCAGCCAATGGCGACGCGCCACGTGTCCCGGCAACCCGTGCACCGCGCACGTCGCGCCGTGGACCGCGCACGTCGCGGCTGACCCGGGCCGTACGGCCACCTGCCCCGCGTACGGCCACCTGCCCCGGTCATCCACCGTTGCGTGGACCGGGAGCACAACACCGGACCAACCAACCGCCACGTGTCCACCCGGTCTACCGTGCACCGGGCCCAAACTCCGTGGACCGCGTCTGCTGCGCCGGCCAACCGGAAGCGCCACGTGGCCCGCCCCGGTGCACGACCCCCGCGGTGGACCGCGCGCCTGCCCGCGCCCTGCCCGCGCCCTGTGCCGCCGCCTGCCGCCTGCCCGCGGCGGCGCCGCCGCCCGCCGACGCTGCCCGCCGCCGCCGGCCGCCGCCGGCGATCGCCGGCGACACTGTTCCGGCGTGAACAGTACCCGCAAGCTCAAATTTGACAAGTAAATAGCCCATCTTGACCGTTTTCGCGCGCTGATTCCAAAAACGAGGTCCGTTTTGCCAAATTCCGCCTCCAAAATTTGCCGGAGGCTCCCGCAAGCGCCAAAAACTGTCAAAACTTCCGGGAGTCCGCTTTTGGACATCCGGACTCAGAATTGGGCAAACAAAAAGCCAATCTCAAGTGTTTTTCCGCGCTGAATCCAAATCCATCCTCCGTTTGGCCTAAATCCTTTTCTAAAATTCGGCAAAAGCAGCCGAAGGCCAAAACAGCTAACCAAAGCTCACAGGGTCCATCTGTGGCATCCCTTTGATGCACTATGGGCCAGATACACCATCAACAGGTGTTTAAACAGTGGATTCACGGGAAAAAGCTGCATGGGGGTTCAGGGTACTACATCCTCCCCCACTAAAAAAAGTTTCGTCCCCGAAACAAAGATAAACAAGCAGACGTACCTCAAACTGCGGCCTCGAACAAGAAGGGGTAGGCATCTCTCATCTCTGTCTCCAGCTCCCATGTAGCCTCTCGCTCCTCATGATTGCTCCACAGGATCTTCACATAAGGAATGGCCCGATTGCGCAATTCCCTCACCTCACGAGCAAGAATCCGCAACGGGCGCTCCTCGTAGACCAAGTCCTCGCCGATCTCCAACGAAGTGAAGTCAATCACGTGCGACGGGTCAAAAACATATCTCCTCAGAGCTGAGACGTGGAAGACATCATGAACTCCGGCCAGGCGCGGGGGTAAGGCAACTCTGTATGCCACAGGACCAACTCTGTCCAGTACCTCAAAGGGTCCAATAAAGCGGGGACTGAGCTTCCCCCGTACTCCAAATCTCCGGACCCCTTTCGAGGGCGAGACCTTCAAGAAGACATGATCACCAACCTGAAACTCCAGGTCTCGCCGTCGAGTATCTGCGTAGCTCTTCTGACGACTCTGGGCTGTCTCAAGATGCCGGCGAATAATCCTGACTTTTTCCTCTGCCTCCAAAAGTAACTCCGGTCCCAAAGTCCTCCTCTCACCCACGTCACTCCAATATAAGGGAGACCGACACTTGCGTCCATACAACGCTTCAAACGGAGCCATCTGGATGCTCGCCTGATAGCTGTTGTTGTACGCGAACTCAACCAAAGATAAGTGCCGGTACCACCCTCCTCCAAAATCCATAACGCACGCTCTAAGCATATCCTCGAGGGTCTGTATGGTGCGCTCTGACTGCCCATCGGTCTGTGGGTGGAAAGCGGTGCTAAACCTGAGCTGAGTCCCCAATGCAGAATGCAAACTCCCCCAAAAGCGTGATACGAATCTCGGGTCTCGATCTGACACAATCGAAGCAGGTATACCGTGAAGCCTCACTATCTCATCCATATATAACTGTGCCAAATGCTCCAATGACCAAGTCATCTGAACTGGTAAGAAGTGCGCCGACTTGGTGAGTCTGTCAACAATAACCCAGATCGCATCTGCCCCGCTCTGCGCCCTCGGCAATCCAGTGACGAAATCCATAGTGACGTGGTCCCATTTCCACTCGGGAATTGGAAGACTCTGCAACTTGCCAGCAGGAACGCGATGCTCTGCTTTCACTTGCTGACAAGTTAAACAGTGAGCTACGAATCTCCCAATGTCCCGCTTCATTCCGGGCCACCAAAACTGTGCCTTGAGGTCCTTATACATCTTAGTACCTCCAGGGTGGACGGTATAAGGTGTATAGTGGGCCTCCCTCAAAATCTGATCTCTAATCTCCTGATCCATAGGCACACACACTCGGTCCCTGTACCGCAGTACTCCCGAGCTATCCACAGAAAAATCCCCTGTCTGATCCGCCTGAAGCTGCGTCCTGATCCTCGTCAAGTGGGGGTCCTCACTCTGAGTGTCCCTGATCCTCTCCAACAGAGTGGGCTGCAAGACCATAGACATGAGTCTAGCAGAGACCCCAGGGGATACTACCTCCAGCTGTAATCGCCTCATCTGCTCGACCAACGGCGCCTGCTGCGAGATCAATAAGCTCAGACTCGTCCTCCTGCTCAAAGCATCCGCCACAACATTGGCCTTGCCGGGGTGATAAAGGATACTCAGATCATAATCCTTTAGCAGCTCCAACCACCGGCGTTGCCTCAAATTCAGCTCCTTTTGGGTGAACAGATACTTCAAGCTCTTGTGATCAGTATATATCTCGCAATGCTCACCATACAAGTAATGCCGCCACAGCTTCAGAGCAAACACCACCGCTGCCAACTCCAGATCATGAGTAGGGTAATTTTTCTCATAGTCCTTCAATTGCCGCGAAGCATAGGCAATCACCCTACCCTGCTGCATCAACACACACCCCAGACCACTATGTGAGGCATCACTGTAAATCACAAATCCTTCCCCCATAACAGGGAGGGCAAGGATTGGAGCGGTCATCAATCTCTGCTTCAGCTCCTCAAAACAGCTCTGGCAAGTCTCGCTCCAAACAAACTTAACTCCTTTCCTGGTCAGACGAGTGAGGGGAGAGGAAAGCTTCGCAAAGCCTTCCACAAAACGCCGATAGTAGCCCGCCAAACCAAGAAAGCTCCGCACCTCAGTGATAGTCGTCGGCCTCGGCCAATCTCGAATAGCATCCACCTTGGCCGGATCCACCGCCACTCCAGCAGCTGAAACAACATGACCCAGAAAAGCAACCTCCCGGAGCCAAAACTCACACTTTTTGAACTTAGCATACAGCTTCTTCTCTCGCAGAAGCTGTAGCACGGTCCTCAAGTGCTCCTCGTGCTCCAAATCACTCCGGGAGTAGATCAGAATATCATCTATAAACACCACCACAAACCGGTCCAAAAACGGCTGAAAAATCCTGTTCATCAAGTCCATGAATGCGGCAGGGGCATTTGTCAACCCAAAAGGCATCACAGTAAACTCATAATGCCCGTACCGCGATCTGAAAGCCGTCTTGGAGATGTCCTCGGCCCTCACCCTCAGCTGGTGGTAACCGGACTGCAGATCAATCTTCGAGAACACCGATGCTCCCTGTAACTGATCAAACAAATCATCAATCCGGGGGAGGGGATACTTGTTCCGGATGGTCACTTTGTTCAATTCCCTATAATCCACACACAACCGCAGTGACCCATCCTTCTTCTTCACAAACAACACAGGCGCTCCCCACGGAGAAACACTGGGTCTGATGAAGCCCCTATCCAAAAGATCCTGAAGCTGGGCCTTCAACTCCCTCAACTCAGCTGGCGCCATCCTATAGGGTGCCTTTGAGATTGGTGCAGTTCCAGGAACTACATCAATCACAAACTCAATCTCCCTCTCCGGCGGCATCGTCGTCAACTCAGGGGGAAATACATCTGGGAACTCGCGGACAATAGGGATATCCTCGAGTCCCAGTGCCGCCGTAGGCACCTCCACCACAGTGGCCAAAAAGGCAGTGCAACCCCTACTCATCATCCTCCTAGCTCTGGCCGAGGAAATGGTCGCTGCGAACAGCGTGCTCTGGCAGCCTCTGAAGATGAACTCCTCCTGTCCTGGCTCGCGAAGAGTCACCGTCCTCTCTCTGCAGTCGATAGTGGCGGAATACCGCGACAGCCAATCCATCCCTAGCACCAAATCAAAATCCTGGAGCTGCTGCAAAACAAGCAAGTCTGCAGGCAAAATCCAAGGCCCCAACTGCACTGGGCAAGCCACACAACGCTCCTCGACATGCAAAATATGATCAGGAATCCGCACCTCTAATGCACAAGACAAGGACTCTACCTCTAGACCATGCAGGGATGCAAATGCTCGACTAATGAAAGAATGAGATGCTCCAGTGTCGAATAAAGTACGAGCCCGAATACCAAAGAGTAGAATAATACCTGCCACCACCTGGTCTGCCGCTGAAGAATCCGCCAACTGGGCGGCATACACCCGCCCGCTCGGTGCTGGAGGTCGAGAATCTGAAGGATAAGAGGTGGACGGCCTGCTCGCTGGAGCATAAGGCCGCTGAGCTGGTGGCCGCTGCTGCTGAGGGGGATATGGAGCCGACGCCGAAGAAGGTGCCGAAGAAGTAGCAAGGGGGCAAGTAGCTCGCACATGCCCTGGCTGTCCACAACGGAAGCATCGACCCCATCTCTGGTCACAAGTAATGGCGGCATGCTGACCTCCACAGAAAATACATCGGTCAGAAGATCGGGGCTGTCTCGGCTGCTGCTGCTGCTGTCTCGAGGACTGCTGCTGAGATCTCTGCTGCCTCTGCTGTGATCTCTGCTGCTGGTGCTGCTGCTGATGCTGCTGCGGTCTCTGGGGTCCACCAGGCCCTCTCCTCTCTGATCGCCCACGGCCATAAGACTGGGACTGCGGCGGCCGTGGCGGTCTCCATGAGCTGGCCTGTCCCCCGTCCTCTGGGGCTGGTCGCTTCCTGTCGGAACTCTGCGCGACCGCGGCCCTCCGTCTGGCCACCTCCTGATCGCCTCTCTCCACCCACTGTGCATGCTCTGCGGCTGCCTCCAGGGTCTGAAATCTCTGAGCATGCACAAGTGTGTAAATCTCTGGACGAAGGCCTCCCTCGAACAACTCAACCTGGTGCGGACCGTCACGAGCGACGTAGGGCACACAGTTCAGCAACTCCCTGAACTCCTGAAAATAGGCATGGGCCGGTCGATCGCCCTGCTGCAGATTCTTCAAATCGTCCTCCAATTTCTTCTTCACACTGGTAGAGAAATAGGTGTCCAACACCATCCGTCTGAACTCCTCCCAAGGTAACTGCCTGGTGATCCGGAACTCCAGTGGCTCAACTCGCTGCCACCAAAAATCAGCATCTCCGTCCAAACAGTGCACCGCCATGTGCACTCGATACTTCGGGTCGATGAAGAAGTCCCGAAAAAGCTTCTCCATCGCAGAAAGCCAAATCCCAACAGCCCGGGGCTGAGCATCCCGCCCCGAGAATCTAGGTGGTCCCCGCTTGACAAACGCAGCGAGTCTGTCAGCAAAATCCCGCTCCTCCTCCGCAGTCAAAGGCTGAAATGCCGCAGGAGCCCCGCTACTCGAAGATGGCGCTGACGGCACAAAAGGTGCAACAAGAGGCACAGGGACCTCCGGAACAGCTGGGGGTGGTGCCTCCCTCTGAGCAAGCAGCTGCTCAATCCTCTGCTCCTGGCGGCGCTGACCCTCCGCCAACTGGGCCACCAAGGCCCTCAACTCAGTAAGCTCGGGTGGTGTAGGCTGCTCTGGCTCAACAGGGGGCGAAGGAACACCCCGAGTGGGAATCCGACGTCGAGGAGGCATCCTGCCACAAGAAACCAAACATCAGCAACAAAACCCCACACGACCCAATCTGGCGAAAGTCAAAAGACATCCCCCTATTTCTGTAACCTTATGTTGTCTGCAGCCAACATAATGGTTCAACAGAAATAGACTATGTCGATCACTCTTCACTCACAGGAAGAGTTAACAATAAAAATCACCGACTTTCGCAACAAGTCACGCCACTCACGCCCTATAATCCTAGGGTCTGTCCAAAAGCCTAGGGTTTCCTAAGTCCCAACTGACCTATCCCTAAGCTCTGATACCAACTTAATCTGTCACGCCCCGGGTGTAAACCAGAACCCGGGCCCGTCTACAGATCCGCCGTGTATGCGGTATTTCCCACATACACGAAGCGTCGGTAACCTGCTCAGAAAGAAATAATAATAAAAGAGCATAATAATCAGAGCTAACTAAAACTACTGTATCTCAGACAGATGCTGGAAGTAAAAGGTACAACAGTAAAATAAAATACAGATGTCTCTCCCAGCTCACAACTATAATACAAACAGCTGGCAGAAGCCAGTCCCCAAAAAGAAATACAAAACACTGTCTGAGAAGCCCTGGTACCCCAAAATCTCCAGCTACGACCCTCGGTGGCTCTCTATCTAGTCCGCAATCCGCTTACCTCGATCAGTTGCTGACGGCCCAGCAACTCCCACAGAGGACTCTGCAAAACAAGGGGAAAGAAAGAAACAAGAAAAACAATGGGGGTCAGTACTACTATAAACAGTAGCCTCCCCTAGTGGGTAAAGCCTCAGCTCAGATATGCCCACCAGGTGATCAGAGGCGAAAAGGGAAAAGAGAAGAAAGGGGATGCAGATAAATAAAGCAACTGATAAAGTGCTATCCCTAATATGCCTCTATATGACCAACCAATAAGGATGGAGAAAGTGATGCATCAGAATCAAGAAGCCTGTCATAATGACCCAATCTGACAGCCAGTGAACACTGGCACTGCCTGCTCTGCTGTCGAACTCAAGAAACCAGCATGGTGCCCGGCGCTCACACCGTGGAAAGCAGCAAGGTGCCCGGCGCTCACACCGTGGAAAGCCTACTCCGGAGTGGCACTCGAGGGGAGCGACCCACACGAGTAAAAATATCACTGTATCAACCATCTCTGTAACCACTGTCTCATAATAGCAGGACTGGATCGAGACTCAAAGAAGTGGGAACAACCCTCCACTAAAGTAAGCCCGATCCCCGAACACCCAATCTGATGCAATAGAAACAATCCGGTCAACCACCCAAGATCCGTGGTCGCCGCAACACCCTGACAAACTCAACCTGTCCCAAATCCCCAATACCTGCCTACACTGTCCAACATACGCTCGAACCTGAGCGATTAAGCCGCTAGTGCCAACAATGAAAGAAGAAAAGAGAAAAGCATGGTTTCTCCTAAGTCAAGTCCCAAAATAGTGTAGCAGTAAAAGATGACATAATTATGTGACCAATTTAATCATGCATGTTCCAATATTTTGTCCAATTTCCAAGTATAACAGTTTGAAGTGACATAAGCTAGGGTGACCGTCTCACATGAACAAACATCAGTTTTGCAGTCCTCTATTTCTATTTGTCTCCAAGTATACAGTTCCAGTGATTAATCTAACAATAATTTATTAGAGATCTGATAACCAATAATCAATTTCCTAGAGCATGCAAGTCTACCAATCAACACATTTAGCATTGTCATAGCAAGGGTACTCTGATATTCCTAGTGGGCATACAAAGAGAGGAGTACAACAACCACCCACCTGAAGCGCAACTGTCCAAACTCGTACAGTCAGAAAATACCAAAACCCAAATCCTTGCTTCCACAATTTCAGCACACCCGAAACATTCCTGGTACATCAAGAAATCCACTAATTACACTAGACTCCCAAATTCAGCACTAATTACCACATACAAACACGAGTACCAAACTGTCAAATTATCACCTGCAGAAAAGTCCAGAAAATTCCAATAAAAATATCACGGCGATCCTCGCGTCGATAGCTTCGAAACGGTACCTTGCACGTCCAAATCGGAGTTCGGTAAGTCCAGATAAAAATTCGGCAAGAGGGCACTCTCATACAATAATCTGGATTAAGGACTGATTACTGTTCACAGAGAAATCATTAATTCTCACCTCGAAAGAAAATTCACAAAAATCCAATAAAAATACGAGCGCGTTCCTTGCGATCCGTAGATGAAAAAGTTGTATAGGCTCGTTTCCGTCGGACGCTCGTGCGCAAAGATATAGCCGAAACACTCCGCTGCTGTCAAGGAATTCCATACAGAAAGAGGGGTCACTTGTTGCCTCGAAATCCGTGCCAAAACCTCGAAACGGGAAAGCGCGACCAAAACGAAAGATGAAGTCCTACCTCTTAGGAGTCTACTGGTCCAAGAATCGCAGGAAAATGATGTCGGGGTAGCCCAGGGGAGCAAAAATACGATCGCTGCGCCGAAGAAGAACACTAGGAAGCAACGTCGCGCCGCACCGTAAAATGGGGAACCTCGGGATTCGTGCCTCCAAAACTCTTGAAACTTGGCAGGGAGATCCAGGACTAAAGATGAAAATCTTTGCTTGAAAGGTGCTTGGGCTGAAGAGGCTCGGTTGGGAGAAAAAGAAGAAAGAAGGAGGCTCGGATTGGGTGGTTTATATAGGCTGAAAGAACAAATGGAAAAATTCCATCCATGTCCCACTTTCGGGCGCCCGAAATATTTCGGGCGCACACAGTGCGGCCCGGCCCACGATTTCCGGGCGCGCACAGTGCGGCCCGGTCCACCCAGCGGCCCAGTCCACTACCCAGCCGAGCCCCGCTGCACCCGGTGCACCTGAGCCAGCCAATGGCGACGTGACACGTGTCCCGGCAACCCGTGCACCGCGCACGTCGCGCCGTGGACCGCGCACGTCGCGGCTGACCCGGGCCGTACGGCCACCTGCCCCGCCGTACGGCCACCTGCCCCGGTCACCTACTCCACCGATTGCGTGGACCGGGAGCACAACACCGGACCAACCAACAAGCGCCACGTGTCCACCCGGTCTACCGTGCACCCGGGCCCAAATTCCGTGGACCGCGACTGCTGCACCGGCCAACCGGAAGCGCCACGTGGCCCGCCCCGGTGCACGACCCCCGCGGTGGACCGCGCGCCTGCCCGCGCCCTGCCCGCGCCCTGTGCCGCCGCCTGCCGCCTGCCCGCGGCGGCGCCGCCGCCCGCCGACGCTGCCCGCCGCCGCCGGCCGCCGCCGGCGATCGCCGGCGACACTGTTCCGGCATGAACAGTACCCGCAAGCTCAAATTTCACAAGTAAATAGCCCATCTTGACCGTTTTCGCGCGCTGATTCCAAAAACGAGGTCCGTTTTGCCAAATTCCACCTCCAAAATTTGCCGGAGGCTCCCGCAAGCGCCAAAAACTGTCAAAACTTCCGGGAGTCCGCTTTTGGACATCCGGACTCAGAATTGGGCAAACAAAAAGCCAATCTCAAGTGTTTTTCCGCGCTGAATCCAAATCCATCCTCCGTTTGGCCTAAATCCTTTTCTAAAATTCGGCAAAAGCAGCCGAAGGCCAAAACAGCTAACCAAAGCTCACAGGGTCCATCGGTGGCATCCCTTTGATGCACTATGGGCCAGATACACCATCAACAGGTGTTTAAATAGTGGATTCACGGGAAAAAGCAGCATGGGGGTTCAGGGTACTACACTTTCGTCGATGGAAATTAAAAAAGCTTTCATCCGCACTTTCCAGTACGCATAATTTGTTCCATCAAAGAAAGGAGGTCGATTGATGTTTCCACCTTCAACCATTGTTTACAACCCTATTCCCGCTCTGATACCACTTGTTGGGTTGTACTAATAAGGATCTAAATAGGGGAAAAAACACCTAGAGGGGGGTGAATAGGTGTAAACAATAAACACTCAAAAAATCATTGCGCAAATAAACCCAATGCGGAAAAATAAAATAACACGCAAGATTTTTACGTGGAAAAACTCCAAACCGGAGTAAAAAACCACGGGACCGATAACACGGCGAAATCCACTAGAATTAACACACGTACAAGGTGATATACCGTACTCACAGACGACTCAACCTTTTTCATACGCTCCTAGTAGATCTTCCCGCTCGCTCCACGACGCTTCTCGAATCCACGATCCGCGCCCAACGCTGAATCCACAGCGTCCAACGTCGAGTCCACGACGTCCGACCGAATCCACGGTCTTCACCCAGTGGTACGCTTCGAATCCACGACCGTACCTCGCTCCGAATCCACGAGAGCGGTTGCACCTTGAATCCACAAGGCCACGCGAGTCCACGCGCCGATTTTGGGGTAAATCGTTGTTTGTTTTGGGTGGTGATGATCCGCCGAATACTTAGATCAAAGATAGATCGGAAATACCATCTAAGTATTCATTGATTTGATTCATCTCAAAATATGAGTATGAAAAACCTAGAATCAAATCAATCAATATAGATGAAGAAACATAGAATAGATCTATAGATTTCCTTTCTTCTCTATATATGTGGATTTTTCTTTTCGGCTATCTTTTTCTAATGTTGCCGATGTATATGGGTCATAGCCTCAGCCCTAGAAAAGAGTACAGGGCCTATTTATAGGTTAGAAACCAATGGAAGGAGATAAGGATCAAAAACTGCCTTTTCTGGAGATTTTACGCACGGCGATCCGGATTGGAAATGGACGATCCGGATCGCAGAAGCAAGAAAGACGATTTCCAGAAAAATGCTTGTTCGGGATCCGGATCGCAATCCCGATCCGGATCGTTCATACAGTTTCACCAAACATCACGTTCGGGATCCGGATTGCAATTCCTGATCCGGATCGTGCAAGTGAAAAGGTAAAACCATTGTTCGGGATCCGGATCATGAAATGCTGCGATCCGGATTGAAACATTGTATGAACAAACACCCTTCGGGATCCGGATTGCAAACCACGATCCGGATCCTGAACATGTCCCATGTCCAGTTTTTGATGATTATGCAATAAAATTCTTCCAGGTGTTTCTACACTATAAGAAGTATTCGGATCACCATAAATCTTTAGTTAACCATACCTGATCCTTTTGAATTCTTCTTTCTTGAGATTGATGTATATGATCCAAAGTTTCTTCATCTTCAATCTTCAAGACTTAATACTTTCACGAAATACGCCAACTCAAATTCCGTAACAATCTCCCCCTTTGGCGGTTTCGTGACAAAACACAAATCCACAAAATAAAATTCAAAAAGGATATTTTTGTTGCTATCACCATACAACAAAAATTTACAATGAAGATCCGAAAATTTACAACATGAGATAAACTCCTAAAACAGACTCTAGACTTAGACATCTGTACTCTCTGCACAAATAAAACATTCTTGACAAACAAAAGCGTTAGAAACCTCAAGAATTGAAACATACAAAACCAAGTACAGAGATAGAGTTTATTCTCATCATGACATTTGAAAATTCAGATATGTGAGAGAATCATAGTTAAATACCAACATATCTTCCAAGCAATCAAAAACCAAATGTCAAAATATTAGTCCAACATCAACTTGTTAGTAATATACATGCCCAAATAGTTAGTCAAATAGTTAGTAGAGGCATGCCACAAATCACAAGAGAAAACCAAAGTTGAGGTTGAGAAGAAGTCATACTTACCTTAATGTGATGTTACCATATTTTCTCTCTAAACTTTCTCCCCCTTTTTGTCAGAAAACAAGCCAATAATTACAAAATAAAGGAGAGTTAAAAAGATAAACAAAACAACAAGAAAATCCTGCAAAAACAACAAGAAGGGTTAAAACATAGAATCACTCCTGAGAATCAGAGTCATCAGATGTTGTGCAACCCATTTTAGCAAACATCTTCTTCATGAGCTTCTTCATTGACGAGACTGACTTAGTCAAAGTGATCTGTGAAGCTGTGATGACTTCCAATTCCTGTTTCACTACTTGAATTTCCCCTTTCATTTCAGTAAATTCCTGCGACATCCGTTCTTGTTCATTTGAAAGTCGCTGTTGTTCTTTAAAAATGGAATTAACTGAAGCATCATCTTCTGAAGTTGATGGAGGTGGTTGCTGTGCTGGTGGTACTGGAGCTGTTGAGGTAGTGGCTGGTTGTCGAGCTCGTTGGTTTGGAAGAGGATCATCTGGTTTCGTGGAAAGAGATTTTACTATCGTTGTCTCATTGATTGTCCCCAAACTGTACATATAGGAGCTTGCGCTTGTATCAACTTTAAACTTCCGAAGGATTCGCATTATGATCATTGGATAGGGTAGTCTCTCGGTGGGGTGAGAGTGTTCCACATATCGCGACATCCTTAACCAAATAAGATAGGGAATATTCATGTTTGCTCCCATCAAAATAGTCTGGTTTCCAAGAAGATACAGGAATAACATTCTATCCCATCGAAGGACCTTCGTGTTCATATTGGGAAGAATGTTGTAGCAGACAATGAAGTTGATAAACTTATACTCTGTTCGAAGCTCTTTCGAGAAAACAGAATTTCCGGCAGACAGAGTATCTGGAAGGCAGATTCCATTAACTACAACTCTCCAGGAGTTCTCGTTGAAGTTTTGAGTCTTTAGATAATTGATTCCATCAGATCTGGCTTTCATATTGAGTACCTCTCCAATCAGTTGGGGAGTGACTTTGATTTTAATACCCTTAACCACAGTGTGAAATTCTCGACGTCCGTCATCATGATCAATTAGACTTGCAGCATTCTGATAAAACATTCGAACCGAATGTGGACAATAACCAGTCGATTCAGGAAAGTTGCAAATTGGACCGAGACCAGCTTGATTAAATAAAGTCGCAAAAGCTGCAGATCGTTCCATCATTGGCTTGACATTGACATGTCTCTCGCCAATGCATTCTCTTTTCTCAAAATCCTTTATTCTTGTGGAGGTAATGAATTCCTCAGGAGGAGGCTGGGTGGCAATAGGTTCATTAATAGAAATGCCCTGAGCACTACCTCTTTTTCTTGCACCAGTCTTTGTTCTTGTTCTAATCTGACTTGGTTCCATAGGAGCTTTTCCTTTTTCTGCAGCAGTAGGAGGAACCTTTTTCTTTGGGGCTTCTGCAGGTGCTTTCCCTTTGAATACAACAGGGACATCTTGCTCAATCTCTAGGTTATCCCAGTCAATCGAGTCCGTTTCCGAATCCGTGTCGGAGTCTGTCACGCCCCGGGGTCGAAACTGCGACCCGGGCTCGCCAACAGATCCGCCACCTATGCCAAACCCGCATAGGCGAAGCGTCCTACCTGCAAGAAAAGTACTATAGCTAAACAGATATCAGAGCTAAAATAAAAACCTGCTGTATAACTAAAAACAATCACTGTACAACTGGAAATAATACAACAATGTCCGCCTCCCAAAAGACTAATAATAATACAATATCGTCAAATACAAGCTCTGAACCTAACCGGGAGGTAACTCCAATAAATACATCAGTGTACAGTCTCTCAATACATGATATATCCTCACTACATCAGTCTCTCAAATGAGGAAAATAAAACAACTAATTTACTGAAGCTCTCCTCTAAATGGGTACCGCTACTCTCCAAACATGGGTAGGGATCTAGCTCGCGACTCCCTCGCCTCGATCAACAACCGCAGAATCAGCAACACCCGCAAGACTCTGCAAAGCAAAGGAGAGGAAGGAAAAAGAAGGGGGAAAACCCCCAAAGGGTGTGAGAACTACACCAAAAGAGGGAGTTCTCAGTGGGTACCACCGCCAGAATCGACGGTCTGCCCACCAAGTCCTCAAGAGACAAAAACTAACCAAAGCCGTAAAGACAGATAAAAAAGAAGCTGGAGCCTCTCAACAGCTATCCTGCCACTAAGCTTGCTATGCCTGCCATGCCTGCCTATGCCTGCCATGCCTGCTATGCCTGCTATGCCTGCCTATGCCTGCCATGCCTGCCTATGCCTGCCCTGCCTGCCTATGCCCACTATGCCTGCCTATGCCTGCCATGCCTGCCTATGCCTGCCCTGCCTGCCTATGCCTACTATGCCTGCCATGCCTGCCTGCCTGTCATGCCTGCCTTCCTGCCATGCCTGCCCTGCCTGCCTATGCCTACTATGCCTGCCAATGTCTGCCGGCCTGTCATGCCTGCCTATGCCTACTATGCCTGCCATGCCTGCCTGCCTACCTATGCCTGCCTATGCCTACCATGCCTGCCATGCCTGCCATGCCTGCTATGCCTGCCTATGCCTGCCATGCCTGCCTATGCCTGCCTATGCCTGCCATGCCTGCCTATGCCTGCCATGCCTGCCTATGCCTGCCCTGCCTGCCTATGCCCACTATGCCTGCCTATGCCTGCCATGCCTGCCTATGCCTGCCCTGCCTGCCTATGCCTACTATGCCAGCCATGCCTGCCTATACCTGCCCTGCCTGCCTATGCCTACTACGGTCAACAACTCACAAAGACCTTGGGACCACCGTATCCCCAAACGGTTCCCAACAACACTAGCACTGGTCCAAACACCGCCACTAGACTCCACTCGGTCCCCCCCCTGACACGAGTGCAACTATAAAGCAAATGTCTGTAATAAGCCCAATCTAATGCCACCAGTAGAACTGGTACTGCCTGCTCTGCCGCGACGGGTATGCCAGCCTACGCATAACACCGAAGCAAAGGAGTCCCAAGGACTCGAAGTCTGTCAGCCGCGCACTCCGGAGTGGCACTCGTGGGGAGCGACCCACACGAGAAAAGTATCTCAGTAACACAAGTATCATGAATCAGCAGGACTGGATCATAACTCGGATCAAAGTGGGAAACTCTGTCCACTAGAGAAATCAGATACCCAATCTGGTGCATAAATAAATGTCCGGTCAACCGCCCAATATCCGCGGTTGCCGCAAAGCCCCACCACTAGTCCAACCTGTCCCAGACACCAAGTCCCGACTACACTACCCAGAACCCCTGCTCGAATCTGAGCAACACAGACCACCTGACTAACAAAGAAGGAGAAAAGGATAACATGGTTTCTCCTAAGTCAAGTTCCAAAAGTAGTGCAGCGGTAAAAGATGGCCTAACTACATGTCCATGCACGCATGCTTTGTTCTCAGAAATAATAAAAGTGGGTGAAGCATAAATTAGTAAAGCATGCTAAAACATTCCTACTATGGTATACCAATCTCACCCAAGTGGGCCATTCCTTGCTTACCTCTCGCTCATATCGGTGGTACATCAAATACGCCCGTTATCGATCATAGAGGGGTGATATCCCCACATGTGCAATTACATTCACCATGATATAAAAACCTTATACAGTTACTAAATTAAGCTCACCCACCTGAAGTGTTCAATCCAAGGCAAACCTGGGGTCGGTGAAGAGCGTGGCCACTCGCTCGCACAATCCGCTGAACCCGTATCCACGGTACATGTCGCGCCACCTCGGCTCCTTGCAGTGTTCCAAAAAAAACACTCGCGAACCCTCCTGGGTACAACAAAAGGTCCAAAGTTACACTTTATGCTAAAATATCCAAGTATACACCATCTGTTGAAACCAGCCCCGAAGATGTGCAATTTTCACCTGCAGAACGGACTCTGAAAAATCCAACAAAATTACTGTCGCGTTCCTCGCGTCGATACTTTCGAAACGAGTACCTGCACGTCAAATTCTGAGCCCCGTAGGCCGAGTTACAAATTCCACAATACAGGGCGCTCACAACACACAACCACACATCTGTATTTCCATGCACAGATAAAGGGAGAAAAATATACCTTCGGGCAAGCCTCAGAAAAATCCAATAAAAATACTGTGACAATCCTCGCGTCGAGTAGATGAAAAAAATGTATAAGCACGTCGCCATCCGATGCCCGGTTGCGGAGATAAAAATCCGACAAGGTGTCGCTGTCCAGAATTCCATCAGAAAACCGTGTCACAGTAAACTCAGAAAAACACCTCGAAAAGCGCGAAACTAGGGGCAACAGAAAATACCAAGATCGTAGCTCTGTCTGTCGCGGATCCAACGACACAAGAATCGCCTAAAACGGAGGTCGGAGTAGGCCGGGGAAGCTCGCGCACCGAAACGCGACGAAGGGGAGAACAATAAGATGAGCGTCGCGCCGCGCATCCGCCAGCTGGAAAAATTCTCGCGCGCTCCGCGAGGTCCACGGCGCCCCGCCGCACCCCACAAAATCCCCTCCCCCACACTCTCTCTCGCTCGGTTGGAGAAGAAGAACCAGGGGAGAAGAAATGGTGCGCGGGGAGGAAAAGGAAGAAGAAGAGAAGAAAGAGGGGAGAGGAGGGCTCCTGTGGGCCAGGTCCACGGTGCACCGGGCCCGCTGCCAGGCGGTCCACCGCACAGGGGCGGTGCGCCAGGAGCAGGCGCGCGCCCCGTGCCACGCGGCACGCGCACAGCGTGCGCCAGGAGCAGGCGCGCGCCCCCTGTGCCACGCGGCACGCGCCACACGGCGCGTGACACCGCGCCACACCGGGCGCGTGACACCGAGCGGACGCGTGCCTCCCCGCGTCCGCGCGGGCGCGAATGGGGGCACGCCACGTGGCGGCCCCCGCGTCACCTGCGCAGTCAGGCGCGTTTTCCCAACGCGCCTGTCTGCGCTTCCCTCCCCCCTCGCGCAGTACACCCGAGCGCACCTCGGGATTCGCGCCGCGATGTCTCGAGATCCGTGCACACCTCGAAAAACGCGCGCGTCAACCGGGCTCCGAAAAAAGCAAATAAATAGTCCATTCTCAACGATTTCGCGCGCTGAATCCAAATACGGTGTCCGATTCTCCAAATTCTCATCTGAAAATTTGCCGAAAGCCCCCGGAAAGCTCACTTGATCCGATTTTCGCGCCGGGTCCATTTCTAAAGTCCGATTTGCCAAATTCCAACTCTAAAATTGCCGAAGGCATCCGGAGAGGTGATCCTTTATCCAAACTTCGCCCCGATTCCAATTTTAATATCCATTGCGCGCGAAACCACTTCTAAGCATTCAATGGGGCCATCTGGCTACTCTCGTGATCCAATTAACACACCGAGTCCATCAAAAGTATCCAATTGGTGTACAAACGCCACCGACACGCCACATAGGCCTCCAGAAGCTGCTGGTCAGCCAGTAATCACCTCGTGGGGATCCAGGTCCTCACATCCTCCCCCACTAAAGAAAGTTTCGTCCTCGAAACTAGCTCAATTCCACCAGGAGTCACAAACACTAAGGATAAGTACTCAATATCATCATCTCCAACTCCAAGTTGCTGCTCACTACCCGTGACCACTCCTCAACAACAACAACAGCTACAACCAGCACGGCATAGCCCGATTGCGCAACCTCTAATCTCACGAGCCAGAATTCGCAACGGGCGTCCCTCGTACTCCAAACATTCCTAGATCACAAATGGGGCGAGTCAATCACGGGCGAGGGATCCAAAAACAAAACACTCCTGAGCCGAGACGTGAAACAATACAGGGGCTCCATCAGAAGCTGGGGGAGACAAAATAACCACCAGTGCAACACGCACCAAACCGTATCCTGGTGCCAATCTCAACAAGGCGACCCGAAGCGTACGCACACTTTCATCCAATAAGCTGGGGTCTTCACTCGGTTACTTCCCGATCCAAAATCACCCGAGTGGGCTACTCAACCGCAAACTACCCTCAAAAGGGATCCTCAAGAGACACAATCTCATGCCACAGTTGGTCACTTAACATGCCAACATAACCCCAACAGACCCACGGGTCGAAGTCGATCTCTCAACTAATAAAGGACACTCTGACGGGGACCAAACCGTCAGTGAACGGGACTGAAAACTGGCTCAAAAGGCGATCATAATGCTGATGCCCAAACTCGCGGTCAAAAAAAATCTGAATCAGCAACGACAATTCGCGTAAATCCCAACCAAGATGCTGAAAGCTGTAGGCTCCACTGATGCCGCATGGTAGAAACTGTAAACTAAAGCTGAAATCTTATCTACCATATAGTACAGAACAGAAATGCCGAGTAATCAGGACTGATAGACAAGCAGGCATGGCCTACGCCCAGGTATATCAATCAAAGCCGGAAATCATAGGCGTACTGAAAGGCTCAACTGTGGGATCCAAGCTGCCTGCAAAACAGCGGTTCGTCCTGCCTCAATACTCATAGGGTTGGACTATTGAAGTGTGGACCGAAGATCATCCCACGGTAATTCTACAGCCACAATGGGAGGCGTCACTAAAACACACCAACCATCTCCCAACACTGGAAACACTAGCATTGGCGCGGCATCAGTCTCAATATCCATTGGCCATGCTCTCCCGGCACTGCCAAGTCTAAGAAGCTCCTCACCTCAAGGATAAATGTTGGTTTCAGTCACACTTGAATAACATCTATTTGGTCGGGTTCCACCGCCACTCCAACGGCTAGAATAAGGTGACCCAAGAAGGTATGCTTCAGAAGCTACAACTTGTACCTCAATAACTTGGCATACAGCTTCATCCACACAGGCATGGTAGCACATCCACAAGTGCTCCACGTACTCCAAGTCGCTCTGGGAGTAAATCATAATATCCTTGGGGGAACACCACTCCCAATCCGTCCAAGTACAACTGGGACGCACAATTTCTCAATCTTCAAGACAACAGGGCATTACTTATTCCATTTGGCCTTACTATGAGCTTATAATGCCCATACCGTGTCCTGAACGCCATCTAGTCAAATTCCTCGGCTGTCTGATTCCGAGTAGGTACTCGCATCATACCATAACTGCCGGAGTATAACTCCATCAAAAGGTCCTAGATACCACCCGGACCTGTCTACACTCGAACCATAAAAGGACCCTCACAGTCGTGTATCAACGACGTGGCATCATCACCGTATACCAACGGCGTGGCATCACCGCCGTATACCAACGGCGTGGCATCACCGCCGTATACCAACGGCGTGGCACTAGGTCAAACAGACCCCTCGATCCATCAGATCCTGCAACTGCGCCATCAGCTCTCTCAGCTCTACAGGCGATATCCAATAAGGTGCTGTCGAGGGTGGCGCGGTTCCCCGAACCACGTCAAACGCAAATCTCTATCTCCCTAACCGGCGGCATTATCAACAGCTCAGGTGAAATCATACCCGGGATCTCATGAGCAACAAGGATATTCCTGAGTCCCGGTGCCGCCGTAAGCACCTCTCACACTGTCGCTAAAACCTGTGTGCTCGAACAATCTCAACAAGCAAGCCTTCTCTTGTCCGCCTTGCCGAAGATCAAAGTCCTCTCTCGCCGCAGTCAAACATTCTGTGGCATTGTGCAAATCAATCTCAAGCACAGGGTCGAAACACCGAATTGCCACAATTTCCAATAATTCTGCCGGTAACTCGCAGTCTCGGCCGCACTGGACATGATCCAAAAGCCTCCTCCACGTGCACAACAACAACAGGAACCTGTACCTCTAGTGCACGTGGTAACAAATCTGCCTCTAGCCCATGCAAGAGTGGAACATGCTCTAACTCCGACTACTGTGGTGAAATCCCACCTGCGACACTCGATCCACTACCGTGGCGCCCTCCAACCGGGCGGCACAGATTCATCCGCTCAAAGCAAGTGGTTGTCGCTCAATCTGCCTGAAGATCAGGACTATCCACAAGGGAGCACGACCTCTGTCCCTGATCACATTGAGGCGACGAATAAGGTCCTCCGCAGATAACAAATCCACGCTACCGTTGCGCCACTCTGATATAAATACTGATGCTGCCTTCGGGGTCCACCCGATCTCCGGCATCTCGGAAACTCATTATCCTGGAGAAAGAAATCAGAAATGCCTCTGCCGGCCGATCTGTCCTCCATCACCCGGCGCCAAGCGCCAAAATCCAGAACTCGCCTCTGGCGGCAGATCCCTATCCAAAGGAACTGCAGCGCCACGCTCCAACACAACGCCTACTCCAACGAGACGTCAAAACCTATAACGGAGGGACTGAATAAACTGAAAGGTGTCCTGGCGCAATCCACTCCCAGTCTCACATCTCCTCTGCTGTCAGCTATCCACCCTGCCTCGGTGCCTCGGCACTAAACATTGGCACAGAGGGGGTTACCCAATGCTCCGACAACTGTGTCACCAAGACCAGCTGCTCACTCCGCCGCTGATAAGCCTCTGACAATCCTGTCATCTGAGTCCGGAGTCCTCTGACCTCAATCCGGGTATCCGGCCCAAAACCAACCGCTCAAGCTCAACTGCCATGACAGGATGCACACGGGTCAAAACCCAGCGTCGGGGAGACACAGCTCGCCACGACGAAACCACAAAACAGCACACAAAAGCCACTCGACCCAATCCAGCGAAAGTCTAAAGCATGTCACCCATTCCACAGCATTATGTTGTCTGCAGCCAACATAATCACCTAGGAGAATAAACATGCCAATCACTCCTCCCGTCCCTTGGGAGAGGTATAAAACTCAATCAGGACTCTCGCTAAAAGTCACGACTCTCACGAAGTCAACCAAGGGTCAAACCATAAGCCTAGGGTTTCTAAGTCCACCATGACCTACAACCTAGGCTCTGATACCACTCTAATCTGTCACGCCCCGGGGTCGAAACTGCGACCCGGGCTCGCCAACAGATCCGCCACCTATGCCAAACCCGCATAGGCGAAGCGTCCTACCTGCAAGAAAAGTACTATAGCTAAACAGATATCAGAGCTAAAATAAAAACCTGCTGTATAACTAAAAACAATCACTGTACAACTGGAAATAATACAACAATGTCCGCCTCCCAAAAGAATAATAATAATACAATATCCTCAAATACAAGCTCTGAACCTAACCGGGAGGTAACTCCAATAAATACATCAGTGTACAGTCTCTCAATACATGATATATCCTCACTACATCAGTCTCTCAAATGAGGAAAATAAAACAACTAATCTACTGAAGCTCTCCTCTGAAGGGGTACCGCTACTCTCCAAACATGGGTAGGGATCTAGCTCGCGACTCCCTCGCCTCGATCAACAACCGCAGAATCAGCAACACCCGCAAGACTCTGCAAAGCAAAGGAGAGGAAGGAAAAAGAAGGGGGAAAACCCCCAAAGGGTGTGAGAACTACACCAAAAGAGGGAGTTCTCAGTGGGTACCACCGCCAGAACCGACGGTCTGCCCACCAAGTCCTCAAGAGACAAAAACTAACCAAAGCCGTAAAGACAGATAAAAAGAAGCTGGAGCCTCTCAACAGCTATCCTGCCCCTAAGCTTGCTATGCCTGCCTATGCCTGCCATGCCTGCTATGCCTGCTATGCCTGCCTATGCCTGCCATGCCTGCCTATGCCTGCCCTGCCTGCCTATGCCCACTATGCCTGCCTATGCCTGCCATGCCTGCCTATGCCTACTATGCCTGCCATGCCTGCCTGCCTGCCATGCCTGCCTTCCTGCCATGCCTGCCCTGCCTGCCTATGCCTACTATGCCTGCCATGCCTGCCGGCCTGTCATGCCTGCCTATGCCTACTATGCCTGCCATGCCTGCCTGCCTACCTATGCCTGCCTATGCCTGCCATGCCTGCCATGCCTGCCATGCCTGCTATGCCTGCCTATGCCTGCCCTGCCTGCCTATGCCTGCCTATGCCTGCCTATGCCTGCCATGCCTGCTATGCCTGCCCTGCCTGCCTATGCCTACTATGCCTGCCATGCCTGCCTATGCCTGCCCTGCCTGCCTATGCCTACAACGGTCAACAACTCACAAAGACCTTGGGACCACCGTATCCCCAAACGGTTCCCAACAACACTAGCACTGGTCCAAACACCGCCACTAGACTCCACACGGTCCCCCTGACACGAGTGCAACTATAAAGCAAATGTCTGTAATAAGCCCAATCTAATGCCACCAGTAGAACTGGTACTGCCTGCTCTGCCGCGACGGGTATGCCAGCCTACGCATAACACCGAAGCAAAGGAGTCCCAAGGACTCGAAGTCTGTCAGCCGCGCACTCCGGAGTGGCACTCGTGGGGAGCGACCCACACGAGAAAAGTATCTCAGTAACACAAGTATCATGAATCAGCAGGACTGGATCATAACTCGGATCAAAGTGGGAAACTCTGTCCACTAGAGAAATCAGATACCCAATCTGGTGCATAAATAAATGTCCGGTCAACCGCCCAATATCCGCGGTTGCCGCAAAGCCCCACCACTAGTCCAACCTGTCCCAGACACCAAGTCCCGACTACACTACCCAGAACCCCTGCTCGAATCTGAGCAACACAGACCACCTGACTAACAAAGAAGGAGAAAAGGATAACATGGTTTCTCCTAAGTCAAGTTCCAAAAGTAGTGCAGCGGTAAAAGATGGCCTAACTACATGTCCATGCACGCATGCTTTGTTCTCAGAAATAATAAAAGTGGGTGAAGCATAAATTAGTAAAGCATGCTAAAACATTCCTACTATGGTATACCAATCTCACCCAAGTGGGCCATTCCTTGCTTACCTCTCGCTCATATCGGTGGTACATCAAATACGCCCGTTATCGATCATAGAGGGGTGATATCCCCACATGTGCACTTACATTCACCATGATATAAAAACCTTATACAGTTACTAAATTAAGCTTACCCACCTGAAGTGTTCAATCCAAGGCAAACCTGGGGTCGGTGAAGAGCGTGGCCACTCGCTCGCACAATCCGCTGAACCCGTATCCACGGTACATGTCGCGCCACCTCGGCTCCTTGCAGTGTTCCAAAAAAAACACTCGCGAACCCTCCTGGGTACAACAAAAGGTCCAAAGTTACACTTTATGCTAAAATATCCAAGTATACACCATCTGTTGAAACCAGCCCCGAAGATGTGCAATTTTCACCTGCAGAACGGACTCTGAAAAATCCAACAAAATTACTGTCGCGTTCCTCGCGTCGATACTTTCGAAACGAGTACCTGCACGTCAAATTCCGAGCCCCGTAGGCCGAGTTACAAATTCCACAATACAGGGCGCTCACAACACACAACCACACATCTGTATTTCCATGCACAGATAAAGGGAGAAAAATATACCTTCGGGCAAGCCTCAGAAAAATCCAATAAAAATACTGTGACAATCCTCGCGTCGAGTAGATGAAAAAAGTGTATAAGCACGTCGCCATCCGATGCCCGGTTGCGGAGATAAAAATCCGGCAAGGTGTCGCTGTCCAGAATTCCATCAGAAAACCGTGTCACAGTAAACTCAGAAAAACACCTCGAAAAGCGCGAAACTAGGGGCAACAGAAAATACCAAGATCGTAGCTCTGTCTGTCGCGGATCCAACGACACAAGAATCGCCTAAAACGGAGGTCGGAGTAGGCCGGGGAAGCTCGCGCACCGAAACGCGACGAAGGGGAGAACAATAAGATGAGCGTCGCGCCGCGCATCCGCCAGCTGGAAAAATTCTCGCGCGCTCCGCGAGGTCCACGGCGCCCCGCCGCACCCCACAAAATCCCCTCCCCCACACTCTCTCTCGCTCGGTTGGAGAAGAAGAACCAGGGGAGAAGAAATGGTGCGCGGGGAGGAAAAGGAAGAAGAAGAGAAGAAAGAGGGGAGAGGAGGGCTCCTGTGGGCCAGGTCCACGGTGCACCGGGCCCGCTGCCAGGCGGTCCACCGCACAGGGGCGCGTGCGCCAGGAGCAGGCGCGCGCCCCCTGTGCCACGCGGCACGCGCCACACGGCGCGTGACACCGCGCCACACCGGGCGCGTGACACCGAGCGGACGCGTGCCTCCCCGCGTCCGCGCGGGCGCGAATGGGGGCACGCCACGTGGCGGCCCCCCGCGTCACCTGCGCAGTCAGGCGCGTTTTCCCAACGCGCCTGTCTGCGCTTCCCTCCCCCTCGCGCAGTACACCCGAGCGCACCTCGGGATTCGCGCCGCGATGTCTCGAGATCCGTGCACACCTCGAAAAACGCGCGCGTCAACCGGGCTCCGAAAAAAGCAAATAAATAGTCCATTCTCAACGATTTCGCGCGCTGAATCCAAATACGGTGTCCGATTCTCCAAATTCTCATCTGAAAATTTGCCGAAAGCCCCCGGAAAGCTCACTTGATCCGATTTTCGCGCCGGGTCCATTTCTAAAGTCCGATTTGCCAAATTCCAACTCTAAAATTGCCGAAGGCATCCGGAGAGGTGATCCTTTATCCAAACTTCGCCCCGATTCCAATTTTAATATCCATTGCGCGCGAAACCACTTCTAAGCATTCAATGGGGCCATCTGGCTACTCTCGTGATCCAATTAACACACCGAGTCCATCAAAAGTATCCAGTTGGTGTTCAAACGCCACCGACACGCAACATAGGCCTCCAGAAGCTGCTGGTCAGCCAGTAATCACCTCGTGGGGACGCTTGGTTCTTTTTGCTTTCTTAGGTTTGGCAGTGTCCTTAACATGGACCATTGCAGCAAGTAGGAAAATGATCCAGGTGATCACCATTGCTGACGGTGCTTTGAGTTTAAAAAAACCGTCCTGTGAAGAGCCAACTCAAGAACACATGAAAAATCGTCAATTTTGAAAAATTTGAAACAATGTACCTAGACAATCATAATCATGTAGAGAAGCTAAGTATCAAATTAGTTTTGCAAAAAGAATTTCAAAAGTGGATCAATTCCATGATTTTCAAAAATTCCTCTTTTATGCCCTAAAACCGAATTTTTAGAAATCGAAGCCTAAAAACTCGTTAATCAAGAGAAAACCTAGCATATAAGCAAAACTAATCTACCCAGAGTTCTTATTTCAAAAGAAATTTGATCAAAAACCACTCAGAAGCGAAAAAGATTCATTTACGTTTTGAGCAAAAGAGAGAAAAACTGTGAAAAACGAGATTTTGATCAATAAAACTTACTTGAATCCGAAGAACTTTGAGTTTGGAAGCTCCAAGATGCAAGAAATCTAGAGAGAGAAGCTCTAGAACTTGAGACAGAAAATTAGGGTAAAAGAAATCAAATCCCTTGTTCTTATAAAAACCCTAGCCGTGATCCGGATCGGATCGAGAATGTGATCCGGATCGGCTACCCGCAGGAAGAATCCTGCGTTCGGGATCCGGATCACTTACCCCGATCCGGATCGGCTTCAACTTTTTCTCCAGAAAAATTTAGAAAAATTCCATAAAATCCAGAAAAAGTATGTAAGCACTTTACCATGTCAACTTTAAACAAAATCATCGTTTCATACAACAAGAAATAGATTATGCAAAATCTATCAAAAATACCAAAAATGAAACGAAAATTTACGAAAGTTAAAACACTTAAAGTTGAACAACTTCAATTACATCTATCCTGATCTTATGTGTAATGCCTTTATCAAATCATCAATTTTGGTAAAGAAAATGAAATACCAAGATCAATAGATGTTTGAAATCCCAGATAAGTTAGATAATATATCTAGACAATCTGTTGAAGGAGTGGCTCTTTGAGCATCTTTTATCAAAAATCCCACCTTATACCAACCATGAAATACGACTGAGTCAAGTATTTCAATATGCATTTCATCAACAATTTAAAACAAAAATTTGCTTTGCATTCATGGAGTATCTTTTTTTTTTCATTTTCTCCATGTGGTGGTAGTTTTCACACTCCTCATTGGGATGTAACTCTTTCCACATCTTTTGAGCATTTTACATTTCATTGACTCCCCCTCAATTGGCTATCAATTATTTAATATATAAGGTATTCAACCAAACCATTGATCTCGAATTCATACTCGACTAAGCAATCAAATATGATAATGACTATACCAAGAGATCATTGAGAGAGAAATTGACTTTGATCACTTAAAAGATGGTTTAATTAACGTAAATGATCATTGCAACATTGAAATATTATGACATCAAAAGCATAATAAATTTCTAAATGCATAAAAGGATGCAATTAAAGTCAATTATGATTTATGCTCAATTAATGTCCTATGTACAAAACATAGATAAAGAACAAAACAAAAACAAAAACAAAACCTAACCTAAGCAAAGGTTTCAAAAAGATTATTTCAAGGAAAGCATGCCAATTGCTTTACGCAAGTGAATAAAACGTTTTTGATCCAAAGGTTTTGTTAAGATATCAGCTAATTGATCCTCAGTTGAAATATATGACAGTTGAAGAATGTTTGATTCAACTAGCTCTCTAAGAAAATGATATCTAAGTTCAATATGTTTTGTTCTAGAGTGCAACACAGGGTTTTTGAAATGTTAATAGCACTAGTGTTGTCACATAAAATGGTTACCGAAGATGCTGAAATCCGGAAATCGCTCAACACGCTTTTCATCCAAATCAATTGGGTTGAACAACTTCCTGCAGAAATGTACTCCGCTTCGGCAGTCGAGAGTGCTATGCAGTTCTGCTTTTTACTGTGCCATGCAACAAGGCAATGGCCAAGATAGAAGCATGCACCACTCGTGCTTTTCCGGTCATCCACCGATCCAGCCCAATCGGCATCTGAGTATCCAACAATATCCAAAGTCGTTCCCATAGGATACCAAATTCCGAAATTGATTGTACCTTTGATATATCGGATGATCCGTTTCACCGCTTTCAGGTGAACCTCCTTCGGTGCTGATTGATATCTCGCACAAATCCCAACACTGAAGGATATATCCGGGCGACTAGCCGTGAGATATAGTAGACTTCCAATCATACTGCGATACAGTTTCTCGTCTACATTCTCACTTTGTGATTCACTTCCAAGTCCCTTATGGCTAGTTCCCATTGGAGTCGGAAAATCCTTAGAATTTTCAAGATCAAACTTTTTGACCAACTCCAGTGCATACTTGGATTGACACAAGTGAATTCCTTCATCGTTTTGTTTAACTTGTAATCCAAGAAAATAAGTCAATTCGCCCATCATGGACATCTCAAATTCGCTTTCCATGGTCTCCGCGAATTTAGAAGCATCATTATCTCTTGTTGCTCCAAAAACAATGTCATCGACATAGATTTGAGCAACTATGAAATTGTTTTGATAATGCTTCACAAAGAGAGTCCTGTCAGCTCCCCCTCGAGTGTAGCCCTTTTCCAAAAGGTGCTTTGTCAACCTTTCGTACCATGCTCGCGGTGCTTGTTTCAGACCGTAAAGAGCCTTTTTCAGACGAAAAACATGGTTAGGTAGTTTATGATCCACAAAACCTTTCGGTTGAGCCACATAAACTTCCTCATTTAAAAACCCATTTAAAAAGGCGCTCTTAACGTCCATTTGAAATAATTTGATTTTAAAATGACAAGCAATCGCAAACAATATACGAATGGACTCGAGTCTAGCTACAGGGGCGAAAGTTTCATCAAAGTCTATACCTTCTACTTGAGAGTAGCCTTGAGCAACTAACCTTGCTTTGTTCCTGATGATAGTACCTTCTTCATTTTTCTTGTTCTTGAAGATCCATTTGGTACCTATCACATTGTGTTGCTTCGGAGGCTTCGTTAATTCCCAGACTTTGTTTCGCTCGAATTGATGGAGCTCTTCCTGCATTGCTTTAATCCAGTAGTCATCTTGGAGAGCTTCATCAACATTCTTTGGTTCGATTTGAGATACATAGCATGCAAATCCGCAAACCAATTGTCTCCGTGTTCTAACTCCTTCTTGTGGATCTCCAATGATGTTCGATTCAGGGTGATCCTTGGAGATGCGTAACGTTTGAGGTAGAGGAGTAGACGGAGGTACACGAGATGATTCCTGCACATCAGATAACTTGAAGAACCGTTAGATGCATCAACATTATTATCGAAAGAATTGTTAGAAGAAGATGCATTAGCAGGTGTATCATCATCAAGAGAGATATCGAGGGTAGATTTTTCAGATTCAAAGTGAAAAGCTTCATCTACCTTAACATTTATCGATTCTACGATCGTCTTAGATTCTAAGTTAAAAACTCGATATGCTCTGCTGTTTGTAGAATAACCTAAGAAAATCCCTTCGTCACTTCGAGAGTCAAATTTTCCAAGATTTTCGCGATCACGTAAAATAAAACACCGACTCCCAAAGATACGAAAATATTTGATGTTAGGTTTTCTACAAAACCAAAGTTCATATGGTGTATTCAAAGTCCCCGGGCGCAAATACACGCGATTGATAACATAAACAGCAGTGTTCACCGCTTCAGCCCAAAAATAAAAAGGTAAGTTCCGGCTGTGAAGCATAACACGTGCCATTTCCTGTACGACCCTGTTTTTGCGCTCGACTACACCATTTTGTTGAGGTGTGTAAGGTGCAGAGAATTCATGTTTAATGCCATTAGAAGTGCAAAAATCAATGAATTTGGAATTTATGAATTCCCCACCTCTATCACTCCTAACTCGAGTAATCCTTTCATTCTTTTCAATCATAATACGATTGCAGATTTCGAGAAAAGAATCAAAGGTATCAGCTTTTTCTTTTAAAAATGCTACCCAAGTATATCTAGAAAAATCATCAACCAATAAGAAAATATACCATTTACCTCCCAGAGATGGTTGACGAGTTGGCCCCATTAAGTCCATATGCAAAAGTTCCAAAGGCCGTTTTGTACCTATGTGGTTCAAGTTCTTGTGTGCAGTCCTAGACTGTTTTCCCTTTTGGCAACCGCCACACACAAGGTTTTGTTCAAAAGAAAGTTTCGGAACCCCCTTGACCACATCTTTGTTTGAAATTCTAGCAAGTTCCTTAAAGTTTATGTGACCTAGCCTTTCATGCCAAAGTGTTTCATTTTTCAAAGATGCTAGGTTACATTTTTCAGAAATCTTAGAGGAACTACATAACAATTGTTTTCTGATCTAACCCCCTTTAAAAAGAAAGCATGGTTCATGTCAGTTACAGTGCATTTATCAGATGAAAAATTAACTGAATAACCACTATCACAAAGTTGACTTATGCTTATGAGGTTAGTCTTAAGGCCATGAACAAATAACACATTATCTAGAACCGGGCCATCTGGAATAGCTACCGTTCCCTTTCCAACAATTTTGGAAGACCGACCATCTCCGAAAACAACAAGTCCTCCGGAGTTTTTCTCAAATGTTTGAAAACAGTTTTTATCGCCGGTCATATGACGGGAACACCCGCTATCCAGATACCAAGACGAACTATCATATGCATGCAAGGAAACATTGGTAGCAAGACAAGGGAAAATTTCACCTTTGCGCACCCAAACCTTTTTGGAATGCGTCGGTAATGATCGTGAAGTTGATCTCCTAGGTGAGAGCGTCTTGCTTGAAGAATTGCTGCTCCTTGATGATGTCGTCTTGAGCGGTGACTACCAAGGCTCTTTTCCTTCAAATAGTTTGCAGTTGTTTTTCGAGGAATAGCCTTTTGGTAGTCATTGCAAGAGGTGCTTGAGGTGTGCGTTTGGCTTCCGTCTTGCAATTTCTCCTTATGTGCCCTGAAATGCCACAACGAAAACATACCTTAGATCTTGACGATCCCGAGGAGGATGTAGTAGGCTTGTTGTCGTTGCTTGTCGTGAATTCCGGTGTCGGAGGAGGAGATACCGACTGAGGCACAAATACTGTCCCACTCGAACTTGGAATGTCTCCAGTTTGAGTGTATCCGAGGCCGAACTTATTTCTTTGACCAAGACCAAGAAGTCTGTCCAACTTACTCCTTCCAGAAGAAAATCTCTTTAAGTCATCCTTCAGTTGGCGTATGGTCTCCGTCATTTCCAATTTTTCCTGTCGAGCCTCGCCGTTGAGCTTCAAGAAGTAATTCGCTTTGTTCACCATATCCATATAATTCTTCTCGAGTTGCTCATTGGACTCTTGAAGGGAAACATTTGTTTTAATCAGATTATCCCTTTCCACTTCAAGATCGGTTGAGAGAGAGGTTACCCTTTTTACTTCTTCTTCGAGATCCTGCAATCTCCCTTTCAACCCCTTGTTTTGCTTAGCCAGTTTCTTTGAATCCCTCAAAAGCTTATGGTAGGCTAAAGCAAAATCTTCACCTTCCGAATCATCTGATTCATCGTCCGTTGCAATCTTTTCAACAGTGGAGTTGGACAGTGAGTCGGATGTACTTGCCATTAAGCACATGAAGGGTGAAGAGGTGGACGCGTGGAAAGCTGTCGCGTTGTCTTCTTCATCACTTGAGGATGACTCATTTGACGTGGAGTTGTCATCCCAAGTGACGACTTGCATCGCCTTCTTCTTTGCCGGATTCTTGTTGGGACACTCCGTTGCAATGTGGCCGTAGCCTCGACATTTGAAGCACTGAACTTGTCCCTCAGAACTTTTCTTATCCTTTGAGAAGTTCTCTTGCTTTCTTGACTTGTAGCTTGAAGAACCCTTGCCTTTCTTCGACTTTCCGAAGGATGGAGTTTTGCTTGAATTTCCCCTTCGAAAGTTGCGGCGAAACTTCCTTGTCAAGAGAGCGAGCTGCTTCTCAAAGTCCTCCATAGAAAGGTTCTCGTCGTCGTCCGAGGAGGATGAATCCGCGTCTTCTTCTTTAGTTGATTTCAATGCGTAACCTGAAGACTTAGAAGAGGATGCCTTTCCAGAAGAATAGTTAGTAGGAAATGTCATTTCATAAGTTTGTAAAGCACCTACTAATTCTTCTACACGCATTTCGTCCGGGTGTTTAATTGTTTCAATGGCTGCGACCTTCGGGCGAAATCGTTCAGGAAGAGTTCTTAGAATTTTTCTTACAACTTTAAATTCTGGAATCTTCTCTCCCAAGTTAGCACATGAGTTTACGATGTCTTGCAATCGTGTGTAATAGTCAGTGAAAGATTCATTCTCTGCCATAGAGATAGAGTCAAACTTGCTCGTAAGCATTTGCAGTTTCTGAATCTTCACAAGGTTAGTTCCCTCATGCGTAACTTGAAGAACATCCCAGATTTCTTTCGCAGTCTCACATGCCGAGACGCGAGAGAACTCAGTTTGTGACAAAGCATTAAATAGAGCATTAATTCCCTTGCCATTGTAAGAAGATAAGTCTATCTCTTCCTTGGTCCATTTCGACCTAGGTTTTAAGGTGCGAACATCATCTATAATTTCAGTTGGATTAGACCATCCTAATTCAATTGATTGCCACACCCTTTCGTCGATGGAAATTAAAAAAGCTTTCATCCGTACTTTCCAGTACGCATAATTTGTTCCATCAAAGAAAGGGGGTCGATTGATGTTTCCACCTTCAACCATTGTTTACAACCCTATTCCCGCTCTGATACCACTTGTTGGGTTATATAATAAGGATCTAAATAGGGGAAAAAACACCTAGAGGGGGGTGAATAGGTGTAAACAATAAACACTCAAAAAATCATTGCGCAATAAAACCCAATGCGGAAAAATAAAAGAACACGCAAGATTTTTACGTGGAAAAACTCCAAACCGGAGTAAAAAACCACGGGACCGATAACACGGCGAAATCCACTAGAATTAACACACGTACAAGGTGATATAACGTACTCACAGACGACTCAACCTTTTACCATACGCTCCTAGTAGATCTTCTCCGCTCGCTCCACGACGCTTCTCGAATCCACGATCCGCGCCCAACGCTGAATCCACAGCGTCCAACGTCGAGTCCACGACGTCCGACCGAATCCACGGTCTTCACCCAATGGCACGCTTCGAATCCACGAACGTACCTCGCTCCGAATCCACGAGAGCGGTTGCACCTTGAATCCACAAGGCCACGCGAGTCCACGCGCCGATTTTGGGGTAAATCGTTGTTTGTTTGGGTGGTGATGATCCGCCGAATACTTAGATTAAAGATAGATCGGAAATACCATCTAAGTATTCATTGATTTGATTCTACTCAAAATGTGAGTATGGAAAACCTAGAATCAAATCAATCAATATAGATGAAGAAACATAGAATAAATCTATTGATTTCCTTTCTTCTCTATATGTGGATTTTTCTTTTCGGCTATCTTTTTCTAATTTGCCGATGTATATGGGATGCCTAGCCCTAGAAATGAATATAGGGCTATTTATAGGTTAGAAACCATTGGAAGAAGATAAGGATCAAAAACAGCCTTTTCTGGAAATTTTACGACGGCGATCCGGATTGGAATTGGACGATCCGGATCGCAGAAGCAAGAAAGACGATTTCCAGAAAAATGCCTGTTCGGGATCCGGATCGTAAGTCCCGATCCGGATCGTTCATACAGTTTCACCAAACATCACGTTCGGGATCCGGATTGCAATTCCTGATCCGGATCGTGCAAGCAAAAGGTAAAACCAGTGTTCGGGATCCGGATCATGAAATGCTGCGATCCGGATTGAAACAGTGTATGAACAAACACCCTTCGGGATCCGGATTGCAAACCACGATCCGGATCCTGAACATGTCCCATGTCCAGTTTTTGATGATTATGCAATAAAATTCTTCCAGGTGTTTCTACACTATAAGAAGTATTCGGATCATCAAAAATCTTTAGTTAAACGTACCTGATCCTTTTGAATTCTTCTTTCTTGAGATTGAGGTATATGATCCAAAGTTTCTTCATCTTCAATCTTCAAGACTTAATACTTTCACGAAATACGCCAACTCAAATTCCGTAACAATCTCCCCCTTTGGCGGTTTCGTGACAAAACACAAATCCACAAAATAAAATTCAAAAAGGATATTTTTGTTGCTATCACCATACAACAAAAATTTACAATGAAGATCCAGAAAATTTAAAACATGAGATAAACTCCTAAAACAGACTCTAGACTTAGACATCTGTACTCTCTGCACAAAGAAAACATTCTTGACAAACAAAATCGTTAGATACCTCAAGAATTGAAACATACAAAACCAAGTACAGAGATAGAGTTTATTCTCATCATGACATTTGAAAATTCAGATATGTGAGAGAATCATAGTTAAAACCAACATATCTTCTAAGCAATCAAAAACCAAATGTCAAAATATTAGTCCAACATCAACTTGTTAGTAATATACATGCCCAAATAGTTAGTCAAATAGTTAGTAGAGGCATGCCACAAATCACAAGAGAAAACCAAAGTTGAGGTTGAGAAGAAGTCATACTTACCTTAATGTGATGTTACCATATTTTCTCTCTAAACTTCTCCCCCTTTTTGTCACAAAACAAGCCAATAAAAATAAAATAAAGGAGAGTTAAAAAGATAAACAAAACAACAAGAAAATCCTGCAAAAACAACAAGAAGGGTTAAAACATAGAATCACTCCTGAGAATCAGAGTCATCAGATGTTGTGCAACCCATTTTAGCAAACATCTTCTTCATGAGCTTCTTCATTGACGAGACTGACTTAGTCAAAGTGATCTGTGAAGCTGTGATGACTTCCAATTCCTGTTTCACTACTTGAATTTCCCCTTTCATTTCAGTAAATTCCTGCGACATCCGTTCTTGTTCATTTGAAAGTCGCTGTTGTTCTTTAAAAATGGAATTAACTGAAGCATCATCTTCTGAAGTTGATGGAGGTGGTTGCTGTGCTGGTGGTACTGGAGCTGTTGAGGTAGTGGCTGGTTGTCGAGCTCGTTGGTTTGGAAGAGGATCATCTGGTTTCGTGGAAAGAGATTTTACTATCGTTGTCTCATTGATTGTCCCCAAACTGTACATATAGGAGCTTGCGCTTGTATCAACTTTAAACTTCCGAAGGATTCGCATTATGATCATTGGATAGGGTAGTCTCTCGGTGGGGTGAGAGTGTTCCACATATCGCGACATCCTTAACCAAATAAGATAGGGAATATTCATGTTTGCTCCCATCAAAATAGTCTGGTTTCCAAGAAGATACAGGAATAACATTCTATCCCATCGAAGGACCTTCGTGTTCATATTGGGAAGAATGTTGTAGCAGACAATGAAGTTGATAAACTTATACTCTGTTCGAAGCTCTTTCGAGAAAACAGAATTTCCGGCAGACAGAGTATCTGGAAGGCAGATTCCATTAACTACAACTCTCCAGGAGTTCTCGTTGAAGTTTTGAGTCTTTAGATAATTGATTCCATCAGATCTGGCTTTCATATTGAGCACCTCTCCAATCAGTTGAGGAGTGACTTTGATTTTAATACCCTTAACCACAGTGTGAAATTCTCGACGTCCGTCATCATGATCAATTAGACTTGCAGCATTCTGATAAAACATTCGAACCGAATGTGGACAATAACCAGTCGATTCAGGAAAGTTGCAAATTGGACCGAGACCAGCTTGATTAAATAAAGTCGCAAAAGCTGCAGATCGTTCCATCATTGGCTTGACATTGACATGTCTCTCGCCAATGCATTCTCTTTTCTCAAAATCCTTTATTCTTGTGGAGGTAATGAATTCCTCAGGAGGAGGCTGGGTGGCAATAGGTTCATTAATAGAAATGCCCTGAGCACTACCTCTTTTTCTTGCACCAGTCTTTGTTCTTGTTCTAATCTGACTTGGTTCCATAGGAGCTTTTCCTTTTTCTGCAGCAGTAGGAGGAACCTTTTTCTTTGGGGCTTCTGCAGGTGCTTTCCCTTTGAATACAACAGGGACATCTTGCTCAATCTCTAGGTTATCCCAGTCAATCGAGTCCGTTTCCGAATCCGTGTCGGAGTCTGTCACGCCCCGGGGTCGAAACTGCGACCCGGGCTCGCCAACAGATCCGCCACCTATGCCAAACCCGCATAGGCGAAGCGTCCTACCTGCAAGAAAAGTACTATAGCTAAACAGATATCAGAGCTAAAATAAAAACCTGCTGTATAACTAAAAACAATCACTGTACAACTGGAAATAATACAACAATGTCCGCCTCCCAAAAGACTAATAATAATACAATATCGTCAAATACAAGCTCTGAACCTAACCGGGAGGTAACTCCAATAAATACATCAGTGTACAGTCTCTCAATACATGATATATCCTCACTACATCAGTCTCTCAAATGAGGAAAATAAAACAACTAATTTACTGAAGCTCTCCTCTAAAGGGGTACCGCTACTCTCCAAACATGGGTAGGGATCTAGCTCGCGACTCCCTCGCCTCGATCAACAACCGCAGAATCAGCAACACCCGCAAGACTCTGCAAAGCAAAGGAGAGGAAGGAAAAAGAAGGGGGAAAACCCCCAAAGGGTGTGAGAACTACACCAAAAGAGGGAGTTCTCAGTGGGTACCACCGCCAGAATCGACGGTCTGCCCACCAAGTCCTCAAGAGACAAAAACTAACCAAAGCCGTAAAGACAGATAAAAAAGAAGCTGGAGCCTCTCAACAGCTATCCTGCCCCTAAGCTTGCTATGCCTGCCATGCCTGCCTATGCCTGCCATGCCTGCTATGCCTGCTATGCCTGCCTATGCCTGCCATGCCTGCCTATGCCTGCCCTGCCTGCCTATGCCCACTATGCCTGCCTATGCCTGCCATGCCTGCCTATGCCTGCCCTGCCTGCCTATGCCTACTATGCCTGCCATGCCTGCCTGCCTGCCATGCCTGCCTTCCTGCCATGCCTGCCCTGCCTGCCTATGCCTACTATGCCTGCCAATGTCTGCCGGCCTGTCATGCCTGCCTATGCCTACTATGCCTGCCATGCCTGCCTGCCTACCTATGCCTGCCTATGCCTACCATGCCTGCCATGCCTGCCATGCCTGCCATGCCTGCCTATGCCTGCCCTGCCTGCCTATGCCCACTATGCCTGCCTATGCCTGCCATGCCTGCCTATGCCTGCCCTGCCTGCCTATGCCTACTATGCCAGCCATGCCTGCCTATACCTGCCCTGCCTGCCTATGCCTACTACGGTCAACAACTCACAAAGACCTTGGGACCACCGTATCCCCAAACGGTTCCCAACAACACTAGCACTGGTCCAAACACCGCCACTAGACTCCACTCGGTCCCCCCCTGACACGAGTGCAACTATAAAGCAAATGTCTGTAATAAGCCCAATCTAATGCCACCAGTAGAACTGGTACTGCCTGCTCTGCCGCGACGGGTATGCCAGCCTACGCATAACACCGAAGCAAAGGAGTCCCAAGGACTCGAAGTCTGTCAGCCGCGCACTCCGGAGTGGCACTCGTGGGGAGCGACCCACACGAGAAAAGTATCTCAGTAACACAAGTATCATGAATCAGCAGGACTGGATCATAACTCGGATCAAAGTGGGAAACTCTGTCCACTAGAGAAATCAGATACCCAATCTGGTGCATAAATAAATGTCCGGTCAACCGCCCAATATCCGCGGTTGCCGCAAAGCCCCACCACTAGTCCAACCTGTCCCAGACACCAAGTCCCGACTACACTACCCAGAACCCCTGCTCGAATCTGAGCAACACAGACCACCTGACTAACAAAGAAGGAGAAAAGGATAACATGGTTTCTCCTAAGTCAAGTTCCAAAAGTAGTGCAGCGGTAAAAGATGGCCTAACTACATGTCCATGCACGCATGCTTTGTTCTCAGAAATAATAAAAGTGGGTGAAGCATAAATTAGTAAAGCATGCTAAAACATTCCTACTATGGTATACCAATCTCACCCAAGTGGGCCATTCCTTGCTTACCTCTCGCTCATATCGGTGGTACATCAAATACGCCCGTTATCGATCATAGAGGGGTGATATCCCCACATGTGCAATTACATTCACCATGATATAAAAACCTTATACAGTTACTAAATTAAGCTCACCCACCTGAAGTGTTCAATCCAAGGCAAACCTGGGGTCGGTGAAGAGCGTGGCCACTCGCTCGCACAATCCGCTGAACCCGTATCCACGGTACATGTCGCGCCACCTCGGCTCCTTGCAGTGTTCCAAAAAAAACACTCGCGAACCCTCCTGGGTACAACAAAAGGTCCAAAGTTACACTTTATGCTAAAATATCCAAGTATACACCATCTGTTGAAACCAGCCCCGAAGATGTGCAATTTTCACCTGCAGAACGGACTCTGAAAAATCCAACAAAATTACTGTCGCGTTCCTCGCGTCGATACTTTCGAAACGAGTACCTGCACGTCAAATTCTGAGCCCCGTAGGCCGAGTTACAAATTCCACAATACAGGGCGCTCACAACACACAACCACACATCTGTATTTCCATGCACAGATAAAGGGAGAAAAATATACCTTCGGGCAAGCCTCAGAAAAATCCAATAAAAATACTGTGACAATCCTCGCGTCGAGTAGATGAAAAAAATGTATAAGCACGTCGCCATCCGATGCCCGGTTGCGGAGATAAAAATCCGACAAGGTGTCGCTGTCCAGAATTCCATCAGAAAACCGTGTCACAGTAAACTCAGAAAAACACCTCGAAAAGCGCGAAACTAGGGGCAACAGAAAATACCAAGATCGTAGCTCTGTCTGTCGCGTATCCAACGACACAAGAATCGCCTAAAACGGAGGTCGGAGTAGGCCGGGGAAGCTCGCGCACCGAAATGCGACGAAGGGGAGAACAATAAGATGAGCGTCGTGCCGCGCATCCGCCAGCTGGAAAAATTCTCGCGCGCTCCGCGAGGTCCACGGCGCCCCGCCGCACCCCACAAAATCCCCTCCCCCACACTCTCTCTCGCTCGGTTGGAGAAGAAGAACCAGGGGAGAAGAAATGGTGCGCGGGGAGGAAAAGGAAGAAGAAGAGAAGAAAGAGGGGAGAGGAGGGCTCCTGTGGGCCAGGTCCACGGTGCACCGGGCCCGCTGCCAGGCGGTCCACCGCACAGGGGCGCGTGCGCCAGGAGCAGGCGCGCGCCCCCTGTGCCACGCGGCACGCGCCACACGGCGCGTGCGCCAGGAGCAGGCGCGCGCCCCCTGTGCCACGCGGCACGCGCCACACGGCGCGTGACACCGCGCCACACCGGGCGCGTGACACCGAGCGGACGCGTGCCTCCCCGCGTCCGCGCGGGCGCGAATGGGGGCACGCCACGTGGCGGCCCCCCGCGTCACCTGCGCAGTCAGGCGCGTTTTCCCAACGCGCCTGTCTGCGCTTCCCTCCCCCCTCGCGCAGTACACCCGAGCGCACCTCGGGATTCGCGCCGCGATGTCTCGAGATCCGTGCACACCTCGAAAAACGCGCGCGTCAACCGGGCTCCGAAAAAAGCAAATAAATAGTCCATTCTCAACGATTTCGCGCGCTGAATCCAAATACGGTGTCCGATTCTCCAAATTCTCATCTGAAAATTTGCCGAAAGCCCCCGGAAAGCTCACTTGATCCGATTTTCGCGCCGGGTCCATTTCTAAAGTCCGATTTGCCAAATTCCAACTCTAAAATTGCCGAAGGCATCCGGAGAGGTGATCCTTTATCCAAACTTCGCCCCGATTCCAATTTTAATATCCATTGCGCGCGAAACCACTTCTAAGCATTCAATGGGGCCATCTGGCTACTCTCGTGATCCAATTAACACACCGAGTCCATCAAAAGTATCCAGTTGGTGTTCAAACGCCACCGACACGCCACATAGGCCTCCAGAAGCTGCTGGTCAGCCAGTAATCACCTCGTGGGGATCCAGGTCCTCACATCCTCCCCCACTAAAGAAAGTTTCGTCCTCGAAACTAGCTCAATTCCACCAGGAGTCACAAACACTAAGGATAAGTACTCAATATCATCATCTCCAACTCCAAGTTGCTGCTCACTACCCGTGACCACTCCTCAACAACAACAACAGCTACAACCAGCACGGCATAGCCCGATTGCGCCACCTCTAATCTCACGAGCCAGAATTCGCAACGGGCGTCCCTCGTACTCCAAACATTCCTAGATCACAAATGGGGCGAGTCAATCACGGGCGAGGGATCCAAAAACAAAACACTCCTGAGCCGAGACGTGAAACAATACAGGGGCTCCATCAGAAGCTGGGGGAGACAAAATAACCACCAGTGCAACACGCACCAAACCGTATCCTGGTGCCAATCTCAACAAGGCGACCCGAAGCGTACGCACACTTTCATCCAATAAGCTGGGGTCTTCACTCGGTTACTTCCCGATCCAAAATCACCCGAGTGGGCTACTCAACCGCAAACTACCCTCAAAAGGGATCCTCAAGAGACACAATCTCATGCCACAGTTGGTCACTTAACATGCCAACATAACCCCAACAGACCCACGGGTCGAAGTCGATCTCTCAACTAATAAAGGACACTCTGACGGGGACCAAACCGTCAGTGAACGGGACTGAAAACTGGCTCAAAAGGCGATCATAATGCTGATGCCCAAACTCGCGGTCAAAAAAAATCTGAATCAGCAACGACAATTCGCGTAAATCCCAACCAAGATGCTGAAAGCTGTAGGCTCCACTGATGCCGCATGGTAGAAACTGTAAACTAAAGCTGAAATCTTATCTACCATATAGTACAGAACAGAAATGCCGAGTAATCAGGACTGATAGACAAGCAGGCATGGCCTACGCCCAGGTATATCAATCAAAGCCGGAAATCATAGGCGTACTGAAAGGCTCAACTGTGGGATCCAAGCTGCCTGCAAAACAGCGGTTCGTCCTGCCTCAATACTCATAGGGTTGGACTATTGAAGTGTGGACCGAAGATCATCCCACGGTAATTCTACAGCCACAATGGGAGGCGTCACTAAAACACACCAACCATCTCCCAACACTGGAACCACTAGCATTGGCGCGGCATCAGTCTCAATATCCATTGGCCATGCTCTCCCGGCACTGCCAAGTCTAAGAAGCTCCTCTCCTCAAGGATAAATGTTGGTTTCAGTCACACTTGAATAACATCTATTTGGTCGGGTTCCACCGCCACTCCAACGGCTAGAATAAGGTGACCCAAGAAGGTATGCTTCAGAAGCTACAACTTGTACCTCAATAACTTGGCATACAGCTTCATCCACACAGGCATGGTAGCACATCCACAAGTGCTCCACGTACTCCAAGTCGCTCTGGGAGTAAATCATAATATCCTTGGGGGAACACCACTCTCAATCCGTCCAAGTACAACTGGGACGCACAATTTCTCCAATCTTCAAGACAACAGGGCATTACTTATTCCATTTGGCCTTACTATGAGCTTATAATGCCCATACCGTGTCCTGAACGCCATCTAGTCAAATTCCTCGGCTGTCTGATTCCGAGTAGTAACTGCCGGAGTATAACTCCATCAAAAGGTCCTAGATACCACCCGGACCTGTCTACACTCGAACCATAAAAGGACCCTCACAGTCGTGTATCAACGACGTGGCATCATCACCGTGTACCAACGGCGTGGCATCACCGCGGTATACCAACGGCGTGGCACTAGGTCAAACAGACCCCTCGATCCATCAGATCCTGCAACTGCGCCATCAGCTCTCTCAGCTCTACAGGCGATATCCAATAAGGTGCTATCGAGGGTGGCGCGGTTCCCCGAACCACGTCAAACGCAAATCTCTATCTCCCTAACCGGCGGCATTATCAACAGCTCAGGTGAAATCATACCCGGGATCTCATGAGCAACAAGGATATTCCTGAGTCCCGGTGCCGCCGTAAGCACCTCTCACACTGTCGCTAAAACCTGTGTGCTCGAACAATCTCAACAAGCAAGCCTTCTCTTGTCCGCCTTGCCGAAGATCAAAGTCCTCTCTCGCCGCAGTCAAACATTCTGTGGCATTGTGCAAATCAATCTCAAGCACAGGGTCGAAACACCGAATTGCCACAATTTCCAATAATTCTGCCGGTAACTCGCAGTCTCGGCCGCACTGGACATGATCCAAAAGCCTCATCCACGTGCACAACAACAACAGGAACCTGTACCTCTAGTGCACGTGGTAACAAATCTGCCTCTAGCCCATGCAAGAGTGGAACATGCTCTAACTCCGACTACTGTGGTGAAATCCCACCTGCGACACTCGATCCACCACCGTGGCGCCCTCCAACCAGGCGGCACAGATTCATCCGCTCAAAGCAAGTGGTTGTCGCTCAATCTGCCTGAAGATCAGGACTATCCACAAGGGAGCACGACCTCTGTCCCTGATCACATTGAGGCGACGAATAAGGTCCTCCGCAGATAACAAATCCACGCTACCGTTGCGCCACGCTGATATAAATACTGATGCTGCCTTCGGGGTCCACCCGATCTCCGGCATCTCGGAAACTCATTATCTTGGAGAAAGAAATCAGAAATGCCTCTGCCGGCCGATCTGTCCTCCATCACCCGGCGCCAAGCGCCAAAATCCAGAACTCGCCTCTGCGGCAGATCCCTATCCAAAGGAACTGCAGCGCCATGCTCCAACACAACGCCTACTCCAACGAGACGTCAAAACCTATAACGGAGGGACTGAATAAACTGAAAGGTGTCCTGGCGCAATCCACTCCCAGTCTCACATCTCCTCTGCTGTCAGCTATCCACCCTGCCTCGGTGCCTCGGCACTAAACATTGGCACAGAGGGGGTTACCCAATGCTCCGACAACTGTGTCACCAAGACCAGCTGCTCACTCCGCCGCTGATAAGCCTCTGACAATCCTGTCATCTGAGTCCGGAGTCCTCTGACCTCAATCCGGGTATCCGGCCCAAAACCAACCGCTCATGCTCAATTAAGTTGATGGACTTGCTTGGTCAA
>CM054946.1:10771672-10869190 GCA_029168755.2 Tillandsia fasciculata | reverse complement strand
CTCACTGTGAATTTACATTTTAGTTACAAATTTTAGCTAATTTTGCTAATTTGCACTTTTAGTTAATTTTGCTAATTTTGCTAATTTTGCTACAAAATTTCTCATGTTCAGCCCTCTCACTGTAGAAGCGTGAGCTTGAATTGATCTCACAGTTAGCTTGATCACCAATGATCCAGTCAAGCTTGATCACCAATCACAGTCATGGTTGATCACAGTGAAGCTCTCACTTGAGCTCTCACTGAGCTCTCCAAATTAATTTTTTTACAAAGTTTAGTTAAATAATACTGAAATTTAGGGCTAGAGCTCTCACTGTGAGAGCTTCACTTGAGCTTCACTGTGAGAGCTCTCACTTGAGCTGTCACTATGAGCCTCACTTGAGCTCTCACTGTGAGCTTCACTGTGAGAGCTCTCACTTGAGCTCTCACTGTGAGCTCTCACTTGAGCTCTCACTTGAGTTAATAATACTTGAGCTCTCACTTGAGCTCTCACTGTGAGAGCTTCACTGTAAGAGTCTCTCACAGTGAAGCTCTCTGTGAAGCTCTCACAGTGAGAGACTCTTACAGTGAGGGAGTGAAGATCACTCTCTCACTGTGACAGACTGAAGATCACTCTCTCACAGTGACAGAGTTAAAAGTAGTATTTTGAAGTGGTTAAATTTTGTTTTGTAGTTGAAATGGCTAATTCTCGCATGCCCATAAGTGTTCATTGGGATGGACAGTTAGTTATCGATGGGAATGGTCCACGATATATCGGCGGTCAAAAGAAGCTAATCGGGATACCGACTGATTGTACATATAGTAGGTTTGAGACGAGAATGTATCGTTTAGTAAATTGTACAAGCGAACAATTTCGTCTAAAATTTACTATTGGTTGTCCCACGATCGGTGGTGGATTGTTAGCTCACGAAGTACTAGATGATGAATCATTGGAGGGAATGATAGGATTAGGTCTACATCATGGTGTTGTGACGGTATATATTGAGAAAGAGTTACAACCGTCGGCTAATTTTGAACCGCAAGGATATTACACCCAAATGCTCCACAATTATATTGATTTGGGTCCTTCCGCCAATTATATTCCACACGAAGGTGGTGTCGGAATGACCAAGGTTAGAACAATCCCTAATAATTTTGTCATTTAGCATAATATTTAATTGGACTTAAAGATTGTATACATTGCAGAGAAAGTGAGTATGACCCGATTGAGAGTGTTGTACCTTGCTCGTTTAGTAGTGTGCCACCAACGACCACATGTGTGGCACCTACGACCACACACACGCAAGCCACGACCTCACGCGGACACACGCAAGCCACGACCTCACGCGGACACCGCAGGCATGCCACGACATCACGCGAACAATGCACGACCTCCCGTATTGAACCTAGCATGTCTCATTTACAACTAGAACCTTCTGATTGGGGGTAAGTACAAATATAAATTAAATGTTAAGTTTTAAATTAATGGCAAATTTGAAACTTTAGGTTTACCAAATTTGCAGGTTATCTAATTCCTATGAACATTGGAATCCACCTGCTGTTAATGAATTTGATACGAATGTTGAGGAAGGAGGTGATAATGTTGACAGGGGTGGTGATAGTGATTTTAATCATGAGGATTCACCAATCCATGATGATCAGAATAGTAGTGAGGATGACGAACCGGATGTTCCATTTCCAGATATAGATGAAAATCATGATGGAGGGTTAAATGATCTTGCAAATGCAATTTACACTCAAGTGGACAACCCACAAATCAGCAATGATTATGTAGACAATCCAGACGAGGAAATTGAATTTATTGATCATCCGGATCGTTTTATTTCCGATACTAATTGGATTAATCAGTATGCTGTAGATCAAACCCCTCTTAATATTCGACAAATTGGAGCTGGTCGACCTAGCATCGACGAGAGTTGGGCTGGACGTGTCTTTCAAGATAAGCCATCTTTATTGGATGCACTAGACCGGTGGCATATTGACCATAATGTACAAATGAAAGTATTGAAATCTACAAAAACGACGTACACTGTCAAATGCGTAGTAGAGGAATGTTCTTGGAGATTACATGCTTCAGTACCAAAAAATGCGACATATTTTAGGGTAAAAACATATGCTGGTCCACACACATGTGTGATTCCAATACTTAATGCGGCGAACCGTAACTGTAATTCCACCCTTATATGTCAATTGATCCTTCCGGTGTTAAAAGTCAGACTTAATTTAAGGCCAAAAGAAATTCGAGATATGGTGCAAGCAGAGTATCATACTGACATAACATATTGGAAGGCTTGGCAATCAAAGATTAAAGCATTACAAATTATTTACGGGAGCTGGGAGCAATCCTACACCGACTTGCCTCGTTACCTTTCAATGGTAAAGAATTTTAATACTGGTACTCAATGGCATCTGGATCATTTGTGGCCGCGAGAAGGAATTTGTACCTTTCATCGTGTTTTTTGGTCATTTGGACCTTCGATACAAGGATTCGCACATTGTCGGCCGTTGGTTAGTATTGATGCTACACATTTATACGGCAAATACGAAGGTCATGCTTTGATAGCGACTGCTGTAGATGCAAATGATGGATTATATCCTTTGGCATTTGCAATTTGTGAGGGAGAGAATGCCGGGAGTTGGCGATGGTTTTTGCATAACTTGCGTCGCTATGTTACCCGTGATAGACAGATTTGTTTAATATCTGATCGATTTCCTGGATTGAAGGAAATAGTTGCTGATATCTATCGTCCAGCACGAGGGCACGCGCATCGTTGGTGTCTTCGACATATGAAAGCAAACATGCAAAAGCGCTTCAAGACCGAGATATTGTTAAATAAATTCTGGAATATCGGAGAGGCTGCAACACCGACGGAATATAATCAGCTGAAGGAAGAATTAAAGGCGTTGGATAACGATGCATGGGAGTGGGTCCATAATCTAGACAGATATAAGAGTACTGGGCAAGAGCATTTGATGGAGGCAGACGGTTTGGAATCTTGACTACAAATCTTTCTGAATCCTTAAATGGGGTTCTTAAGGACACCCGTGGTTTGCCTATCACAGCTTTTGTTGCGTCTACTTTTTATAAGCTTAATACCTATTTCTGCAAGCGCCGTGATGACGGTGTACAATGGAATGACGCTTTTGTCAGTAAAGTAAAGAATCAGATTACTCAAAATTTAGAAAAGGCGCGGGTACATTTCGTTGTAAGATTTGGCCTCACCGAATTTGAAGTACGTACTGGAGATTTCGACTACAAAGTGATCGTCGATGGTTCAAATGTCGAATGCTCATGTTGTGAATTACATCTAACAGGAATACCTTGCTCGCATGTCTTAGCAGTTTGTAGTACAACACATATGAGATTACCATACGAGAATTTTACTTCACACTGGTATAGTACAGACTGCTATCGTGCGACGTACGCACCACAATTTCATCCTGTTCCTGATAGACGGCACTGGCCACGACCCCAAGGTCCGCCGATTGTACCGCCCCCTTTACGAAGGAAGAAAGGTCGTCCACGATCTACACGTATTCGTAATGTAATGGACGAGGGGGTGGCCGACGAGGGAAATGCTCCATTTGTAAGCAGGAAGGCCATTATAGGAGCACTTGCCCACAGAATACACAAATAGCGCAACGAGGACGCCGGCGTATGATTTACACAATTATATTTATCATGTTTTAATATTTATTTATATCTATCAACCATGTTACTAATATGTAGATTATTGCTAATTGCAGATGGCAGATCACGAGGACGCGGGGCCAGTTGATGCGTCGGTATTAGTAGACCAGCATCGCCATCGGTCAGCCTTTATCACGACTGAGGTAAGAGCTATAAAATTTCATTTGATATTTTATTGTAATACCAATAAGCTGAATTAATGTAAAAGCTAACTATATTGTTTTCGCATTACAGGGGTATCGTGCGGTGGAGTTCTCAGAGCATGGTCGGAAGATCAACCAGTGGGAGATTGAGCATCCAGCTGTGCTAGATATCCTCCGTCTATCTGGATTTTACGGGGTAGCACGGTTGAGACGAGTACAGCTGGATCAGGCTCTACTAGCGGCCCTTGCCGAGAGGTGGAGACCGGAGACCAACACGTTCCACTTTCGACATGGTGAGATGACCGTCACACTCCAGGATGTGGCGGTCATCTCAGGTCTCCGTGTCGACGGTCCACCGGTAACGGGGAGTTCACTTCAAGATTGGGTGCCGCTCTGCGATGCATTGTTGGGAGCTCAGCCCGATATATTAAAGGGGTCGCAGATACGCCTCACGTGGCTATCTGATCACTACAGCCATATACCGCTAGATGCCCCTCCAGCACTAGTCGCAGCTACAGCCCGTGCATATATGTTATATCAAATCGGGTGTAGCTTGATTCCCAACCCCAGCGGACGCACAGTGCACCTAAAGTGGCTATCACTAATGGCTGATTTCCATCTGTGCGGGGTTTATGCGTGGGGTGCAGCTTCCTTGGCTTCTATGTATCAAGCGCTGGGATTTGCCTCACTGCAGGGGAAGGCCGAGTGTTGTTGTTTTGGCACGCTATTGCAGGTATAATATATAATATATTGATTTCATTATTTCAAATATTTAATCTTTTATTTCTAATATTAAGTCGTTTGTGTTAATATATAGATTTGGGCTTGGGAGCACATTCATATCGGCCGACCTACAGGCGTCCGAGCGCTACCCGACCTTGCAGATCTCCCTCTGGGTTGCCGGTAAGATATTTATTTAATATAGTAGATTTTTGTATTTCATAGGTAATTACAACTAATATATATATTTTCAATCTAGATGGGCAAACGCTGGAGGACTACGCTTCAGAGCCAATGTCAGGACCGCTGACATTGAGTTTTATAGAGATGAGTTAGATCAGCAGAGAGAGACGCAGGTATGTAGATGTTTAAATCAATACTTTACATATATTTTTTCTAAACATTTTTATACTAACTGATCATTTTGTGTCATTAACAGGTTATATGGATGCCGTACACAGAGGACATTTTAGCTTCATTACCAGACTTCTGTGTACAGGGCTCGCAAGTCTGGCGTTCAAGGACAGTCATCATCTGCTATCACATAGTAGAGATGCATGTACCAGACCGAGTCCTGCGGCAGTTCGGTCTTCTCCAGCATGTACCTATCAATGTGGAGTCCATCGTACGCATGACATCACGTGGGCGTGCGGATGAGGATTGGGCTGCATTTCACGCTGCATACATTGAGAGGTGGGCTGAGAGGCTAGATCACATTGTTGATCAGCATCCGGCTGCTGGTGATGACCCGCTGGAGGCGGCATCCATTTACATGGAATGGTACTGGAGGATTACCAGGAGATGGATATATCATCCAGTGGAGCGTCCTCCGCTGACTTATCATCCACGTGGGCATATCAACAGGACAATGGTATAATCATTTTTTTGTAGAAATTTAACATGTTTTGTATATTTAATCTGTTAATTGAAATGCAGGCCGATACGCTACGACAGATGGATACCACTATAGGCCAGCTATTGGATGATCGTCCATCGCCGACGAGGATATTCAGGACTCTGACAGATATGCGATCGCATATTCATACGGCACTACAAAATGAACCGTCAGTACCTACTGTCAGAGTTGCTGAGGGACGAGGAGATTATGCTCACGCATCGTCCTCGAGACATCAAGTACCTTCATATCACAAAAAATTTCTAATTTAGTCTTCAATTTCAAATTACCTAACTATTTACGCCATTTCAGGTGCCGCGATCTCCAACTCCTCCGATTCAAGGAGATTATGCTCACGCATCGTCTTCGAGACATCAGGTACCTTCATATCACAAAAAATTTCTAATTTAGTCTTCAATTTCAAATTACCTAACTATTTACGCCATTTCAGGTGCCGCGATCTCCAACTCCTCCGATTCAAGGAGATTATGCTCACGCATCGTCTTCGAGACATCAGGTACCTTCATATCACAAAAAATTCTAATTTAGTCTTCAATTTCAAATTACCTAACTATTTACGCCATTTCAGGTGCCGCGATCTCCTACTCCTCCGATTCAAGACCCTACGACATATCCCTCGACGTCAGAGACACTCCCGCCTCCTGTTTCACGGACATCATTTGCTTCAACATATTCACGTCGTCGTCCGTCGTCATCATCACAACACGAGATCCAACATATTGATGAAGGTGCTATTATCGAGGAGCTCGATCAGTTAGCAGCGGCCGAGCAACTTGATGATACGCCGATTATCGAGCTTGTTGTTCCTCGTGGGCGTGGGCGACCGCGAGGGCGTGGACGTAGGCGTGGCCGAGGAGGTCGAGGGAGAGGATAAGCTTAAAATTGAGTATTATCTTAATTTTGAGTTTGAGGGTGTATTCTTAATATTTTTGTAATTACATTTTTTTGATCAAACTCAACTGTTACATCTGAATGTTGTGCATATATTTCTGGTGATTTATGAATGTTTTAGTTCACTATATACATGTTGTCAAACTTGTTGTATTTTTCATTCTGCTATGAAACTTGTTGTACAAATTTTGATTTTTACACTTGAGAAAGGAAATCTGGTGGGTGGTGTGGTTAAAGGCGCTGAACCATTCAGCGCCTTTAACATATAAGCTAAAGGCGCTGAATGGTTCAGCGTCTTTAACATTATAAGTTAAAGGCGCTGAATCGGTCAGCGCCTTTAACATTATAAGTTAAAGGCGCTGAATCGGCCAGCGCCTTTAACATTATAAGTTAAAGGCGCTGAACCATTCAGCGTCTTTAATATTATGTATTAAAGGCGCTGAATGGTTCAGCGTCTCTAACGTGTATACAACCCAGCGCCTTCTTATCTGAGGACTTAGCCAATTTCGCAAAAAAATTGGCCAAGTCCTGAGGTGCAGTGTGTAGCACTGAAGACGCTGAATGAATCAGCGTCTTCTCAAAATATACTGAAGACGCTGACTCATTCAGCGTCTCCGTAGGGTTTTTTAGGAGACGCTGATTGATTCAGCGTCTTTCATGAGGCATACTGAAGACGCTGAATCATTCAGCGTCTTCAGGTCGTCTGTCCGCCGTGGCGCCCACCTGGCAAAAGTAGGGTTAGTTTTGCAAATTTATTTTTGCCGAGGTCATTTTGCAAAAATCTAAATTCTAGAGGGTTAGTTTTAAAAAATCCCCAAATGGATGGATTGGAAATTTTGCTTTAGGTGCTAGCTACATCAGTTTGCCATGGTACAACACCTATTTTGGATCATTTGTTGAATTTATTTGACTTAATTTTACACTAACTCTTAATTTTTGAACGATAGGTGGGCAGGCCAAGCTTTGTTTGGAACTCTTAATCCCGACATCATTGTCCTCACACTCTATAGCATAGCTGGGGTACTTTCTCATCGAGATGGTTAATTTTCGCTTTCGATATTTGCTATTCGTAAACATGTTATATCTTCTGCTGCTTAGCTCGGTATTGCCATTGTAAATGATTTTAAAAGCATGGAAGGCGACAACATTTTGGGATTGCAGGTCATTCCTTTCTTTATCTTTTCATCTACCTGCAGAATATATTGTTTCAAAATGTGAGAATTTGGGTTTGAAAATGCAGTGCTAAATATTTTGATATCTTATTAATTGTAGTCTCTTCCAGTTGTTTTTGGCATTGATACAGCCAAATGGATGTGTTGGAGCAATTGACATTACTCAAATAACCATTGCAGGTATGAAGCACCATCTTAATTTTACAGCTCTTTTTTTTTTTTTTTTTTTGAGAGAAAGGTAGCATGCTACCCGCTTCGTTTATTTTTTAAATAAACTTAGCTGAAAATATGAAGCAACTAGGCTTCGAACTCGGGTCTCGGATATCAACCACTAAGCCCTTTTGCCACTTGCGCCAGGGACAGTTGATAATTTTACAGCTCTTGTCTTTCATATTTATTCAGCTATTTAGAAATCTTAAAAACTTTTGAATAACAGCTCAAACTGACTGAGTTAGAGACTTTTTTTTTTTTTTTTTTTTTGAATGTTCTTATCATCTTGGTTGATGTTTGGTATTTCAGGTTATCTGCTTGGTGCTAGTAAACCATTCTATGCATTAGCCTTGCTTGGGCTGATACTTCCACATGTGTTTTTTCAGGTAATTACATACAAATTTACTTGCTGTAATAGCTGATAATCACAAGAAAAAGCTAAAAAAGTTGCTTTTAGAATGTTGGGAGGTTTTCTTTGATGAGTTCAGAATTTCTCAATTTGCTATCACTTGCATAAATAATAAATGAATTAAAGAATGCATGGATGCTTAATTTATTGTCTTATTACTCTCTTCTAATTGCTTGTTCTTTGCAGTTCCAGTTTTTCTTGAAGGACACTGTGAAGTATGATGTCAAATATCAGGTATGCATACCCAAAAAAAGAGAAAAAAAAGTACCAGTTAGCTACTAAACCTTGAAGTCTAAAATCGAAAATAAAATTGTAAAAAGTAAAAACATAGCGATCTCATAAAACTTTTAAAAGTACATGGTCATTCCACAAAAAAATCATAGCTTACTTTAATAGTACTAATTTGTTGAGGGGTGGCAACTTTTTTTATTTTTTTCCTTGAGTTCTCAACAGGTCAAAGCCTATACTTTTCTGTTTTGGTGCTATTGGTCTATACACACAAGCTGAAATTTCTAATTAGCCAAATCCCTAATTTATATTGGTTGTGTGCCAAGTATTCATAGGGTCTTTTTTGTTCCCAGAATTTGCTCTTTGAAACTATAGATCTCAAGTGGAATTACACCGAAAAGACCATGATGGCAATTGTGCTGGACATGAAGGTATATGTTCATCAGATTTTGCTATTGAGCATTGGTTATAGCGACCATGTCAGATCTATTCTCAATAACTGATTTAGAGTTTGGATTGTTGGACTAGAATAATAGGAATGGTAACTTTAGCTTGACTTCTTAATCGAGAGAGAGTACGGCTTAACGACGCGTAGGAGTCGGAGGAGTGCAGCAAAAATGGCGCGTAGGAGGCTGATGGCGAGGCAAAACGGCGCGTAGGAGGCGGATGGGGAGGCAAAAGCGGCACGTAAAAAATAAGGTATTCTAAATGCGGTGAATGGCTCACCGCATTTATAGAATTTTATTCTTAAAAACGGTGAATCATTCACCGCTTTCTTAGTCCATTACGCTAATAAAATTTTGAATACAGATATAAAAAATAAAAACCAGCGGATTTGAATTTAGGTATGAATTTATATTATATAATAAATTATAAATATTTGATGCTATATTTAAATTTATATTTTAAAATTTTAAATTTAATATAATATCTATATTTTATATAAAAGATATTTTATATAAAAGCGGATATAAATTTACATATGAAATCCTAAAATGAATAAAAAAATATACCACTAATAATTACGTAGCGAAACTGAATTCTAACGAATAATCTTATCTTTTATTTATTAAATATTAATATATCATTCCATATTTTTTTAATATTTTTAAATTATCTCAAATTTTAAAAAATAAAATAAATCAAATTATAAAATAAAATTAATTAAAAAATAAACTTGAATTAAAAATAAATTAAATGTAAAAAATAAATTACTTCAAAAATTAATGAGTTTTATTTAATAGCCGTGAATGGTAAACCATTTACCGCTTTTAGAATGCGGTAAATCATTCACCACTTTTAAAAGCGGTGAACGGTTCACCGCATAGCAATACTATTACATTAAAGGGCGAACCTTCAATGGATTCTCGCATTCTCCGCGTTTTCGGCTACGCGGGTCCCTCTCTCAGACTCCCATCTCTCTGACCTAGCATTTATTGCCGCCGCGGCATGGCGATTTCCTGCGGATGCTCCTCATCGGCACATTTATTGCCGCCGCGGCATGGCGATTTCTTGCGTATGCTCCTCATCGGCGCATTTATTGCCGCCGCGGCATTCCCCATTTCTTTCTCTGCTCTCTCATCTCTCTCTCTGACCTCATGGCGATTTCCTGCGGCATTTCCCATTTCTTTCTCTACTCTCTCATCTCTCTCTGACCTAATGGCGATGCATGGCGATTTCCTGCGGCATTTCCTATTTCTTTCTCTACTCTCTTATCTCTCTCTGGCCTAATGCAGACCAAGTTCTATTTTTTTTTTTAATAAAGCTGTTCTAGCAGGTTGTAACCCAGATTTGGTTGTTGCTCTTTGGAGGCCTTGGATTGGGAGCTTTATTAGATATTTGGGTAAGTTTTCTTTAAGCTGTGTATTTAGATTACTATTAAGATAAAATACCTGAATATTTATGTGGACTCCATACTGGTTTTCTTCATTTTAGGCTGGGCACAAGTTTCCTATTGTTTTTTATCTAGCTTTGGGTGGATCCTTTGTTTCTTACATATATTCAGCGCCACCTCTAAAGGTAAATCAGATTTCATATACCTTCATGATGAACTCTGTTAGCTGATATCTGTTCTAATTTTTTTCACACAACAAATTTCGTATGCTGCAGCTTAAGCAAAATGGATGGATTGGAAATTTTGCTTTAGGTGCTAGCTACATCAGTTTGCCATGGTACAACACCTATTTTGGATCATTTGTTGAATTTATTTGACTTAATTTTACACTAACTCTTAATTTTTGAACGATAGGTGGGCAGGCCAAGCTTTGTTTGGAACTCTTAATCCCGACATCATTGTCCTCACACTCTATAGCATAGCTGGGGTACTTTCTCATCGAGATGGTTAATTTTCGCTTTCGATATTTGCTATTCCTAAACATGTTATATCTTCTGCTGCTTAGCTCGGTATTGCCATTGTAAATGATTTTAAAAGCATGGAAGGCGACAACATTTTGGGATTGCAGGTCATTCCTTTCTTTATCTTTTCATCTACCTGCAGAATATATTGTTTCAAAATGTGAGAATTTGGGTTTGAAAATACAGTGCTAAATATTTTGATATCTTATTATTTGTAGTCTCTTCCAGTTGTTTTTGGCATTGATACAGCCAAATGGATGTGTTGGAGCAATTGACATTACTCAAATAACCATTGCAGGTATGAAGCACCATCTTAATTTTACAGCTCCTATCTTTCATATTTATTCAGCTATTTAGAAATCTTAAAAACTTTTGAATAACAGTTCAAACTGACTGAGTTAGAGACTTTTTTTTTTTTTTTTTTTTTTTGAATGTTCTTATGATCTTGGTTGATGTTTGGTGTTTCAGGTTATCTGCTTGGTGCTGGTAAACCATTCTATGCATTAGCCTTGCTTGGGCTGATACTTCCACAGGTGTTTTTTCAGGTAATTACATACAAATTTACTTGCTGTAATAGCTGATAATCACAAGAAAAAGCTAAAAAAGTTGCTTTTAGAATGTTGGGAGGTTTTCTTTGATGAGTTCAGAATTTCTCAATTTGCTATCGCTTGCATAAATAATAAATGAATTAAAGAATGCATGGATGCTTAATTTATTGTCTTATTACTCTCTTCTAATTGCTTGTTCTTTGCAGTTCCAGTTTTTCTTGAAGGGCCCTGTGAAGTATGATGTCAAATATCAGGTATGCATACCCACAAAAAAAAAGAAAAAAGTACCAGTTAGCTACTAAACCTTGAAGTCTAAAATCGAAAATAAAATTGTAAAAAGTAAAAACATAGCGATCTCATAAAACTTTTAAAAGTACATGGTCATTCCACAAAAAAATCATAGCTTACTTTAATAGTACTAATTTGTTGAGGGGTGGCAACTTTTTTTATTTTTTTCCTTTAGTTCTCAACAGGTCAAAGCCTATACTTTTATGTTTTGGTGCTGTTGGTCTATACACACAAGCTGAAATTTCTAATTAGGCAAATTCCTAATTAATTAGCCAACCAAGGAGTCGTGGGGTGATCTGAAAAGTCCATCAACGCGAGTCAGAATCATTTGTACGGACACAGTACAATAGCAGAGATAATAAGGAGTGAAATATTCTGCAATTGCTGAAAATTTTGAAGGTTTTAATTTGCCTTGCGTATCATTTGATTGTGAGTTTCATTGTTTTTTTTTGTCTCCCTTTTGTTTAGACATACATGTTCGCAGGGACGAAGCTAGAATTTAATTACGAGGGGGGCCAAAATATATTCAAATAAAAATTTTAGTACATCATTATTTTTTTAAATTTATTAATTAAATAATTAATATAAAAATATTAAATTTTTTTAATTTAAAAATATTTAATATTTAATATTTAATTATTTTATTTATATTATTTTATTCAAATAAGTAAAAATTTTACTAAATATAACCGTAATTCAATTAGAACTTTAGCTAAAAGATCTATTAAATTTAGTATAATATTTTATTTAGTTAAATAAAATAGCTTACCAAAAATAATTAGAAATTAAAAATATGAAATAAAAAATTTGAAGTTAAGATATGTATTTCAAATAACTTGTAATTCAATTAGAATTTTTTATTTAGTTAACTGTAATTCATCTAAATATAACTAAATATAACCGTAATTCAATTAGATCAATGACTTTAGCTAAAAGATCTATTAAATTTAGTATAATATTTTATTTAGTTAAATAAAATAGCTTACCAAAAAATAGTTAGAAATTAAAAAAATATAAAATAAAAAATTTTGAGTTAAGATATGTATTTCAAATAACTTGTGTAAGTACGAGACTCCTAATATATTTTCATCTATTTAAAATATATATAAATAAAAAATAAAAAAAATTATGTTGGCATAAAAATAAATATTAAAAAGTTGAGGGGGGCCATTATTATCTAAAAGAGAGAAAAAGATAAATTAGTATGAAGGACTATTGAGCAATATTAAAATATTGAGGGGGGCCATGGCCACCTTGGGCCCTACTATGGCTTCGTCCCTGCATGTTCGAGTATGATACAGTACATGGTAAATAAAATCACCGTGAGATCGCTGTGAAGGACAATAAGACTCTTCTCTTCGGCAAAAAATCAGTCACTGTTTTTGGCGTCAGGTAAGTCACTTCTTGGATCCCTTGCCTAATAATTTTGTTGTGCCTTTCTAATTTGCCTGTGCTCTACAAGGCTATGCTTTCAATATCTAAGCATCAAAGAAGGCTCTGCCTTCAATAGTTTAGTATAATGTGAGAGATGCTACCTAATTTCTTCTCTAGATGAAAAACAAGATCTTCTGACATAGAGTTAAAACTATGATATGCCTATGCTTATGTATTAAAAGAAAATTTTCAATGAGTACTATAATTTGGGTTACTTTTCATGTTGAATCTACTCAATTCCAATGCATGATGGTATTCTAGCTATTGTAGTAAATGTACAATATTTGGCCTTGAATCACATAATATCTCTTTAACTTTAGAAAAATATCTTTTGAGTTCAGGACTTGCTATGAAATTGGTAGATCTAAGGATTCTTCTTTAGTTCTTTATGCTTCTTTTTTTTTTTTTTTTTTTTTTTTCCTTCGGTTTGTAAGATTAATTCCTAATTATTCTTCAACCAAATTGCTAAGTATTTGATGGCAGTTTATTGATTTCAAGGCAGCCATCGGCCTTGGACTGTTGCTATTTATCCAACTTGTAGAAATTTCCATCACGTGAGGTTGTAATGGAACTCACATATGTGCCTTTGGAAATATTCTTCTTAGCTGAAAAGAAAATCTTTGTTCGAGTGACAGATGTTAAATTTGTGTCTTTTTGCCTCATTTTCTCCTTATTGTTCATGAAAAATTATGTTCTGACTTATAACGTTGAAAACCTTATAATATATAAAATATTTCTACCTTTATAAATAATTTATTATTTATTACTTATTAATTACTAATTATTAATATTAATTTACTGTAAATTTATTCGTCCGCCGCGAAGCGCAGGTCTTTAGCTAGTAGAAGACTATTTTTACAAATTTAATTTAAAGAGGATTATTTTTAAAATTATAATATAAAATAAGATTATTTATAAAAAAAAATTCATTATATATATATTTAGATGATTTATCAATTTATATCTTATTTTAATACAATCTAATTTTATTTCTCATTCTCATATGAACCAAACATATATTCTTAACAGTTCCAAGTCAAATTGAAAAGAAATTGTATATAGAAATATAAAGACTAAGCATTCTATTAGTAATAACTAAGCCAAAGTATTTGGACTGTTTGAGTCGGATTGCTAGTTAAACGTGTGATTAGGATTGACGAAAACGTCGAATGAAGAATGTCTTAAGGATATAAGATATTTATGCCGGTGGTTCAGGAGGAACTGAGTCATTAGCTCTAGTATGCTAAATCGTTGCGATGTTTACCAATTATGAATGCATTTTCAATTCCAATTCCAATTGCAAACCAAACATTCTGGGTATCAAGAGAATCCCCGTTTCTTCACATTGATAGAGTATTAATGGTGGGTGTGTTTTCATGGTTGGTGGTTGAGAGAGAGAGAGAGAGAGAGAGAGAGAGAGAGAGAGAGAGAGAGAGAGAGAGAGAGGTTGTTGGTTTGGTGTGCTTTAACAATCAAGGATACTAGTTAAAGATCCGCGCTTTGCGGCGGACAAATAAGTTTACAGTAAATTAATATTAATAATTAACTAATAGCATATCGTAATAGAAAACGTTGACCTAAGTTCATTCAAAGCCCTTTTTTTATAAACTTTATGAATTAATTCTGGAAAGGTATATCTAATATAAGATAATAATGCTTAAATCATATGTTATATAATTATCCTACTCTTCTACACTTTTTTTTATTTGTAATAAAAAACAAATTATAAAAAAATAAATTTCAAATTCGTTATTTGAAACCTAAATTTAAAAGGTATTTCTATATTGAAAAATAAATTAAAAATTCTAATTTGAAGCCTACATATATTTTTTAAATTTTAAATTTAAAAGGTACAATTCAAAATTTAAATTTTTAATCTAAATTTCGATGCGGGAAAGTTGGGTGCACCCGGTGTAGGCTTTAAAAATTTAAATTTATATTAGAAAAATAAATTTTGACATGTTTTTTTTTTATAATTCATAATTGTTAGTTTCCTTCTCTTACAATCAAAATTTAAATTTTAAATCTAAATTTAAATTGCTATTTAAGTGGCGGTTCGTAAATTAAACCGTACATCCGGTGCACAACTTAATGGAAGGCAACAAAAGTCAAGCCTCTCCGCATTTGATGGCTTTTGGGTGGTCTGGAGAAGTTTGGCGCACCGAGTGCACGCTCTAACTTACGAACCGCAACTTAAATAACAATTTAAATTTAGATTTAAAAAATAAATTTTAATTGTAAGAGAAGGGAATTGAAAATAATGAATTATAAAAAAAAAACGTGACAAAACTTTTTTTTTTAATATAAATTTAAATGATTAAACTGTACACCCGGCGCACCCAACTTTTCCGGACCGGCCAAAAGCCCCCAAATGCGGGGAGAGCTTCATTTGGTTGCCCTTTCATGTATTTGTATTGATATGCTGGTTATTTGTCTAATCAAACTATGTTGTCCTTTGGTATGCCATTCTAGACATTAATTTTTCGTTAGTTTGTCTGGTATGTATGCTAGTTCTTTGACGTATCATATTTCCTTTGTCTCCACTCTGCTTACTATGTTGGGCATCTACTTCTGAGTTTTGAGTTAGTTTACTGTGCAATGTGTTGATTATCTGCTGAAAACTGCTTCAATCTTGACACCCTTATCCTCTAGTCTATACCGCGGTGATAATGTAAGCCTACAAAAAGAGATCTAGTAACATTGGGAAGTATGGCATAGATTCCACTTGTTGCATCCACTATACAATATATTGGTTATCTTTTAGCATGTGCCAACTGTACCCGTATCATTGTTAAATTGTTGAATCTTCTTTTTGTCGTACTCTAGACATCTATTTTGAGTTGGAATGATGAGCATATAATCTTGTTGTCCCCTTTTCGACGGTGCGATTACTGTGGGAGCTGCAGATAGGTTTTTTGGATGTTTAGCGATCCAGGTGGGTTGCACGTTCCCCCAAAGTCATTGGACTCCCTTCTATATCTATTGCTTTTCTTATAAAAGCATGTTAGATATAGCAATATGATCAATATACTTGTTAAACTGATCTGGAACATTGACTAGCACAGATGTAACTGATTTCTTATCTTATGAGGGTAGAGGCCACAATTTTATATAGATCACTCGTTGCCCATAAGTGTAATGAAAAGATGCCAAGTGGCACAAAAGTACAAGCCAAAAGGGAAGGCTACAAGCTCCCAAGAGTCCTACTTTAATTACCCTACCTAGAAACTTGAAGAAGCCCATGACTCTTCGGCATCCACGTCCGACATCTTGATATTCGTAAAGAAGCTTCTAGATGGATGTAGTAAAACCTCGTGAGGTGATTAGTAGAAAAGTTATGTCCCTGACAACCTCCCCACCTAATGAGCATACGCCCTCGCTGCGCGCTGGTGTTGGAATTCCTCGATCATGGTAGAATATTTTCAGAGAGTGTCAGCCTTCTCCCAGCTTGCTTTGCCATGCGGGAGGTTCTTCCACTTGACTAGGTACTCAACACTCGGCGGGACTTCACGACGACGGATGGTGCGAGTGTCCAGCAAAGTTTTGACCTCTTTGTCAATGGATGTTGTCATAGTAGCGGGAGCGCGCTGCGACACGCTCCTGGTGGGATCCTCGGGGTCGTCACGGAATGGCCGAAGGCAGCTCGCATGAAAGACGGTGGATCCGCAGGTTGGTTGGTAATTGCAATTTGTAGGCAGATTTGCCTGCTCGCTTCACCACAGTGAACGAACCCTCATACTTCCGTATTAGGCCGCGATGAATCTTGCAAAAGGCTTTGAATTGTTGTGGCTGCAGCTTGACCAAGACTTGGTCTCCATCAGCAAACTCCAAGGGTTGCCGCTTTACATCGGCCCACTTTTTCATCCGATGCGCTGTTTTTTCCAAACAAGCCCTCGCGATGTCTCCCTTTTCTTGGAGATGCGAGGTGAATTGAAGAGTCATAGAGTTGCGGCCTTACTAGCCTGCAGCAGCAGAGTGTAGAGTGAGCGGCTGTCTTTCCGTTGCAAGCTCGAACGGGCTGTGGTTCGTAGATTCGCTCCTCCGCAAATTGTAAGAGAATTGGGCCACATCCAGATGATGTACCCAGTCCTTCTGACTAGCACTCACATAGTGCCTCAAGTATTCCTCCACCAAGGCATTCACCCGCTCCGTCTAGCCATTCGTCTGCGGATGAAAACTTATAAAGAAAAGCAATTTCGACCCCAAGTTCCGAAACACCTCTGTCCAGAACTTGCCAGCGAACCTTGGGTCGCGATCGCTCACAATGTTTTCACTGATCCCCCAAAACTTCACCACGTTGCTGACGAAGAGCCGTGTTGTTTCCTCCGCCGTATAGACGAAGCGACTAACCTGCAAAAGATCATACTAACCACTATACAGATATCAAAGCGAAAAAGTAAACTACTGAAATAAATACATGCAACTCCAAATAGTACATGTCAGGTCCTCACAATACATAAGTCTCTCCAAAATAAAACTCTCAAAATAAAAGTATATGATACCACCAACCCACTGACAGTACAAAAGCATCACCAAAACTGAGAGAAGCGAAAAATACGAAAATTGAAGATCTACCTCTCGTGGAAACGATGCCGTAGAAATTGGTCAAAAACTCCCTCGGATCAGCCCAGGGGAGCCCACGGACGAAACATCGACGGAAAAGATCGGTATCGATGGCACATCGAAGCTTGCGATGTCAATGAAGAAGCTGAGGAAACGGCTTCTAGAAAATCTCTGGGATCCCAAATATCGAAGAAGAGTCGCTGAGGAAGGTTCCTGTCGAAGAAGGGCTTAAGAGAGGCTCGAAAAAACCCCAAAAGAAGGCACAAATGGGCTATTTTATAGCCCAAATCCACAAAAGGGGGGTTTCGGATTTGGGCGCAAGAATCGGGCGCCCGAAACCCGGCCCCCGGCTCAACACTGTTCGCGCCCGGATTCACCCGGGCGCGACCCGTGTCCACGCGGGGTTCACGGCGCGGCGCACGGAGCGCGGTCCGCGCCGGGCTGCCGAGTCCATGCCCAGCAGATCATGGTGGAGCATCGACGTCGGGGCATGCACCATCACCTAGTCCATCGGGGACACAGCCAGTAGATCAGGGTGGAGCATCGACGTTGGGGCATGCACCATCACCTAGTCCATCGGGGACACAGCCAGCAGATCATGGTGGAGCATCAACGTCGGGGCATATACCATCAGATACTACGCCACCATCGGGGTATGTACCACATGGTCGTCGTCAACGAGGACCTGATCTTATTTATTTTAGGCGAGCATGGCACCAAGAGTCCTCCCATACTGATCAGCCCTCATCTTCAGCTCCTTCACAGCCAGAGGGCACGGCTATTTCACATTTGGACCAATTCGACAGTATAGAGTCATTTGATTAGTTTACATTGTTATGTATTGTTATATTTATATTATTTTGTTCTGATGAGCTGTGTTGTGCTTTGTTGTATTGTTGTGCTATTGTGTGATGTGATGTGATGTGTTGTGTTTTGTTGTGTTGTTGTGTTCTTGTGTTGTGCTATTGTATGATATGATGTGTTGTGTTTTGTTGTGTTGTTGTGTTCTTGTGTTGTGCTATTGTATGATATGATGTGATGTGATGTGTTGTGTTTGTTGTGTTGTTGTGTTGTTGTGTTGTGCGATGTGATGTGATGAGATGTGATGTTTTTTGTTGTGCTTTGTTGTGTTGTGCTATTGTATGATATGCGATGTGATGTGATGTGTTGTGCTTTGTTGTGTTGTTGTGTTGTTGTGTTGTGCTCGTAATCAGGTATTTTGCTTTTTTTTGAAATGTTGAAACTTACTGCAATCATTGTTCAATGTAATATTTATAATTTTGTGCACTCTGAATGTTCATCTTGATCAGATTATTAATCTCTTTTTTTGTACAGTTATAATGCTTGTAATTATTATTTTAACTATAACTTAACTGGGAGGAACACGATCCATAGCATTTTTTGAAGTTTTTGTACAGTTCTTTCAAGACTCAAGCCTCTCAACTTTTTTTTTTACATTTCGAGACCAGGCCTTAGCATTTTTTTTTTAACTGTAACTTATCAAGACTCAGCCTGTCAACTTTTTCAGTGAATGAGCCAGCCGAGCTACCCTGTCAATCGTAAAACGTAGTTGAGTCTTGTATTGCAGGAGCTAAACTAATTGCTCTCGCTCGCCTCTTCCAGTAAAATTTCAGTAAAAAAGATTACTGGGCTTAAATACGCATGCTGAGAGTGCGTGTTTAAACACGCACTCTCAACATGCGTGTTTAAACACGCAGTTTGAACATGCGTGTTTAGACACGCATGTTCAAAGTGCGTGTCTAAACACGCATGTTGAGAGTGCGTTTTTAAACACACACTCTCAACATGCGTGTTTAGACACGCATGTTGAACCTGCGTGTTCGACTCAATCCGAGCTGTGCTCACCCGCTGACGTGGCGCGCACACGTGGCACCCAGTTGGCAGGTATAGGGCCATTTTTGCAAATACAAATTTTGCAGGGCCATTTTCAAAAATACAAATTTTCATAGGGTCATTTTCAAAAAAAGCCCAGTTGACTTTTTGTTCAAGATATTTTTAAGGCGTAGAAACTATATTCAATCGATCTCGAAGAAATTATGACAATGTCAATAGTGGAGAAGATTTCATGTTTTTATCAGGTGGACGAGTTATAGGGAAGGTGGAAAGTGTTATTCTAGATGAAATTTTTTTAGCACAGGCACACCGTTAGGTATTACTTCATTATGAGAAAATTTTTGACTATCGAAGGTTAGTATCACTATAAGATTAATTGGGTCTATGAGTTACTACATGCATTAATTGTTTATGTTTAATGCAGTAATTTTTTAGCTGCTCAACGAAGAGCCAATCGGAGTATTCGAGCTAACCAAAGTGTTGAGCATAAATGGCTGGTTGAAAAGTTTTTCGGATGGCTCCTTGGGCAGGTATAGCTATTAAATCATCAAATTAGGTATAATTTTAAGGTTCCAAAAATGGCTCATTCGAGATTGTTATATGACTTGATTATTTTAAAATTTTTTAGGTACCAAAAATGGCAGAGAGGAAGTGCTCAGATGAGATTATAGCAATTGCACGGGGTCCAAACAACGTTGTCAAAAAATTTAGTGGTTTCATCATTAATGGGTTTAGATTTCACACAAAGGATCGTGAAAGTTTAAGAAAAACTCAAAATTCTGGAGTTATGGTTGAAGCAGAGGGACAAAGTTATTATGGTGTACTCAAAGATATCATTGAACTTGATTATTATGGGAGTTTTAAGATTGTCTTATTTCGTTGTGATTGGGCAGATATCACACCGCAAAAAGGATTAAAGAAAGACACAAATGGATGCACTCTAGTGAACTTTTCTAAGTTGATACACAGTGGACAATTATTGAAAGATGATCCATTTGTATTTTCATCTCAAGCAAAACAAGTATTCTATATATAAGACCCCAAATATGAGGAATGGTTCCAAGTCGTTATGACAAAACCAAGAGACTTATACGACATGGGAGCACATTCGCAGGATGACGCTGAAACTTACACTCAATGCATGTCGTGTGATGTTATTGTTGCTGATGAATTAAATGACTGCATAAGTTGGGCTAGAAAAATATAGCTTTTATGCGTATCAATTGTCTTGCTAACTTTTCATTTAGTTTATATGATTTCATGAGAGCAATTGTCTATCTCTATTGTTTGTTTTGTTTTATTTTGCTTTTTTTTCCTAATCTGACACATCTATGCCTAAAGGAGAATTGTAGAACCCCAAAGTGACTCATTTATTGTAAATTCATTTCCGACCTTTCATAATGTATGATAGGGTACACAGAAAGAATTGGCTTTGATTACGTTAGCTACTAATTCGACTTTTTGTTATTCAGTATTGAGTTCTTGTTATTCTCCCCAGCATTTTATCTCTTTCTTCTTCTATTTCATACTTTGTGTTTTTTGACAGTACGATTGAGTTTGAGAAGTTTGCATGTTTTTCAATGTCAAAAATATCATTAGGCCTATTAGTATTAGGAAATTTTGGGCCTACTCTGATGCATCTCTTGTATACACTAGTTGGTTTGATTCTTGTGTATTTGAATCTGTTACATATTTTATATGGCAGCACTACACATAGTTTAGTCAAATGTTTTGGATTTATGGTTTTAAAACCTGTTTGGCCTGACTTTTGGGAATGCTGCTCCATTCAAATAGTAGTTGCTAGGCTTTTTATCAAACAGAACAATTTTAGTAGATCTAATCATGCGAAACAGTCCCTGACAACCCTCTGTTTCTGTGCTTTCTCTTCGTTTGTACTTGAAAGGGCGTTTTCTTTCCTTGTCCTCCGATTTCAGTTAGTTCTTTCTATGCTCTAGGTCATGCATGTTAGAAATGCTTTCCATTATTCTTTCTTCTTTTTCGTGTTTTATTTAGCAAATGTGTTCAGGAGATTTCCTTCTGTTCTTACTTGTTAGTATTTGTCTCGAGAATGTAGTATGTAAGGCGATAATATATTTAATCTTAACTAATTTTTGACATTAAAGATTTTAAATTTGAACATATATTTTTCTGAGGCATGCTTTTGCAGTTTAATTTGTATTTCATATTGATACAACATCAGTTTGATGCCAAAAAAGTTATATGATATTAAGTTTAATGACTTATCTACTGCCTGATTTAGGTTCTGTGAAGGAGGAGAGCTTCTGGACAGAATTCTTTCAAGGAATCTTATCCTCTAGTTGTTTCATTACTATGAATTCCTATTCTATATTCAGCTTTGTAGTTCAGCACCAAGTACTAATCTTTATTGTGAGCCCGAAGAGTGTGGATCGTTCATATGCATATCTTGTTGCTCGAGCAGGGGTGGAAAGTACTCAGAAGATGATGCAAAAGCTGTCATGGTGCAAATATTAAACGTTGTTGCATTTTGCCATCTTCAAGGGGTGGTACATCGGGATCTTAAACCAGAGGTAATGAATTTTGCCATCTTCAAGGGGCGGCAGCTTTTTGTTTTGTTTTTGTTTTTTGTTTTTATTCTTTGCTATTTGTTTATATCATTTTGATAACTTCTTATTTTGTTTGAAGGCCATCATATATGCTCAGTGTGCTTATTAAAAGTTTCCTTGGATCATTTTCCTTTTAAAGAGCACCAACCGTATATATTCTTTATAACATTTGTATGAGATAATTTGCTCTGCAGGTCATTATAACAGATTACTTCTTCAAAGCAAGCCTGGATGAAAAGTTTCTTGTGGCTGATGTCCAGGTAAATATCTTTGAAGTGGATAGAAACTTTGATATTGAGGGGTAGATTTAAGAAAATGAATTATTTATCCTAACTATCTTTGATCCCATCTGCTGCTAATACTTTAGAAATTGAAATATTTAGATCATCATAGAAAAGGCCATCTAGCATTTTCAAATGAAATGAAGAATTTCATTTCGAACTGAAAAAAATTACACTTTATTCACGTTATTTGTTGTATATGCTGTAGCTGGTAGATTTCTTTCTCCATGAAAAGGTTACACTTTATTCACATATTACTTTGTAACAAGGATCCTTCTAATATTTAACCTCATACATGTCCAGATTGAGGTGAAAATTGATGGGCTTAACGACAGCCCCGAAGATGTTTCAAGTATTTTGGTAGAAGCTTCATTGTATGACAATGAAGGACGGCGTGATTGTGCAACCAATGAAGGCAACATTGACTTGACTTTTTTTAATGTGGCAAACATGGAGCTCAAGTCACCACCGGCTGGAAGTCTTGGCTTTCATGGTTATCATCTTTCAGGAAAACTAATACCCCCTACACCCAATATTGACAAACAAATAGTTCACCCCACTTCTTTTGTCATCCAACCAGCTTTTGTTTTCATTCCTTTGTATATGGCTTCTATTTTCATATCTTTATATGCAGCTGTGCATGCAATTCCTTCAAATGATTTATCTTTACTGGCACCTTAGGCATCAAGATTTATTGGCAGTCATGTTATTAACTGGTCGGAGCTTCACATATATTCTCATTTTTAGGTTGTTGATGATGCTTATTTTTAGAGGCTTTCTTTTCAGCTGAGAGCTAGCAAAATTTTAGTTTTTCTATGTCAAATCAATCTCAACCATATGCTTTCTTATAATTTTGCAGAACTTGCTTGGAGCTCTTATGGAGCAGGTTGGTTCCCTCAACATATTTTGGAGCAATTACTCATTTACTTAGACATTCAAGCAGCGGTGTGAAAAAGAAGGTGCTAAGCATAAACTAGTTGTTTCTTTATTCACAACTGAATGCACGTAAACAATTCACTTTTGTCTCTGCAATTGATTTTTTTTTTCCCTACTTTGTGAACATGCGTTAGGGTTATTGTGTGAGACAGTGAAGGATAAAAGTATGGCTGAGAAGAGACAAAAGGATACAAGAAAAGCACAGTATAACGCCTTTCCACTCCATGTTGATGAGATCGCCACTCCTTCATTTAATGAATTGTGTTTAAATATAGTTCAATTGATTGATGATACTTCTGATAGTTCCGAGGTCCCTACAAAGATTGCTGCAATTTCTTCTCTTGAAACATTAGCCAAAGAATATCCATCTGATCATTTTGCCATAGATTGCTGCATTGGAGCAGCAGCAGCTGCAGCACATGCTGCTGCTGCTGCTGCTGGCAGCAGCTGCACTTGATGCAGCTGCTGCTGGCAGCAGCAAGCTGCCCTTCTCCCCTTTTTTTTTTGTTTTCCTTTTCCTGCCAAGAAAGAGGAGAAAAGAGAGAGAGAGGCGAACCCTTACTGGTCACAAAGAGGGAGAGGGAGGAAGGGGTCTTCTTCTTCTTCTCCTTCTTTCTTCTTCTTCTTCTTCTTCTTTCGTGAGTGTAATTAAGAGGGATAGAGAGAACATTTAAATCTCTGCAGGGGGTTGGTTGGGAGGAGAAGCAATTTTACTAAAATGCCCCCAACTTACCCATTTTTCCCCAAATTGCCCTCCAATTCTGCAGTTTTGCCCCTGTAGTGAGCAAATTCGGATACCCCTCTTTCTCCGCGTTTTGCCGTCAACTGGTTAATCGAAACTGCAATTTTCTTTCTCCCCTTTATTCTACAAATTTTTCTTAAACTCTCCACGATCTCTTTTAAATTTTTGGGCTACTCTAAGCCCTCGAAAGAGGGCCCCGAAACAGCTTGCCGATAAACTGCATCAGCAAAACTGCAGTTCCAGAATTCTTTAAGCATTTTGCTTCGCTTCGTTCTCCTATTTTCTTTTAATCTCTCACCTCGGCACTTCATCCCTTTTAATCAGCAAACTTTTCTGAGACACCCCACGATTTCTTTTTAATTTTTTAAGTCCTCGAAATAGGGCTCCGAAAAAGCTTGCCGATAACAGAATTCAGGATTCCTGAATTTTGCTAAGTCCTTGAGCTTCAACTCACTTTTCGACCCGATGCTCTTCGCGTCGGTTCGAACCGCACCGAACTCAACTGTAATCATATTTAAAATATGTTACAAGTCTTTTCGCCGCATTTCGCCATTTTGCGAATTTCGGCGAACGAGGACTTAAGCTTTATAATTTGAAGCTTCAAACTCTCAACTATAACTCACTTTTCGACTCGACGGCTTTTGCGTCACATTTGAAATGTGTTACAAGTATTTTTTTACCGAGTTTCGCCATTTCGCGAAAATCGGTGCATTACAGTATGTCTACTGATTTTTGTAAGCTGAGCTACTTTTTCTTTGACTTGTGTTGCATTCTATTTTCAGTTGTGGCTCCTCTACTGGTTTCTCATGGATGATAGTGTACGAGGACCAAAGAATTCCTTATTATCCTAAACCCAAGAAATTCATTTATTAGAACAAACTTATAGATTTTGTTTTTGTATTCAAACACTACCGATGCTCATTCTGTTTACTGATTTTGTGGAGGGCAATTGGTCCTGTTAAGATGCTTTGTATCTACATATATACAGCTGTAGAAAAGGACTATAAATGCTGAGATGGCAAAAAGTTGATTTTGCAACCACAAATTACGCTCCGCTTTTTAAAATTTGAAGTCTATATTAGTTTTGACAAATACATCCAAAGGCCCCTTAGTTGTGTTTTTTGATTGAAGGTACTAATACTTTAAAAGCCACTTAGTTTATCATAGGCCATTTTGTTCTGTATTTGCAGAGCTTGGAATGCTAACCTGGCATCTAGGTGTCGGCAACTATCAGACTAATGAAAACCTTAGAAAAATTTGGAAGCCAAGGGTCACTATTACATTGTTTGCATTTGGTTGTTTCGTTGGCTTTGTCTTTCGGGAATGAGCGAAGGCAGCGCAGTTGACTATGCATTATTTTCACTTAGTTCAAGACATGTTATGTGTGCTCTCAGAAGGTTCCCAAACAACGAGGCCAAATTGAAGAACTTCTATGAAGAGCACCTGCACACTGATGAAGAAATACAATATTGCCTTGAGGGAAGAGGTTTGTTCTTTGTGTTTGTAGTTCTTCTTGCACATCTTAACAGCATTCTACATACTTTAGAGACATTTATGATCTTAGTGTATTTATTCTTTGTATTCTTTAAGATATTTTGATGTTGGGGACCATGAAGCAATTCATATTTTTGTCGTCAATTCTAATTTAGATTACTTTATCTACACATTTTTTTTTCCTATCGGCTTGCTTCCATTCTTACATCTTAATTTCTTTGGATGGTTTAGAAGTAAAATATGATTTTTTTTAAATAAAAATGATAAATTTACTTGGTTGTTCTTTTTGGATTCTGTGTTTTCTACATTGTCTTTTTATCTCCAAGATATAGGTAGTGAATTCAAAAACATTAAATCATCTCAATCTAAACTGTTAGTTCATTTATAAATAAATTTTTTTCTTTGCATTTTTAAATTACGGAATTTTTTTACTACTAATTCTAAGTTTTGGTTTGTATGCAAAAGAAGACACAATTGACGGCGATGAATTCCGAGACTAAAGGAATTGTTCCATCACTCTAAGTTAAAAAAAAAAAAAAAATTGTATTCTTTGTTTTCCTATTCTTAATTATTACGTTATTTTTAAGGGTTAACTTTATACAGTTTCTTGTAAACTTATCGAATAGCAGATATATCTCTATAAATTTTAATTTTTTATATTTATTCCTTCAAAAAAATTTAATTGTTTATATATATTTCTCTGGTTTGTTACTGTTAGATTATTATTTTTTTTTCCACAAAATATAAGTGAAATGTTAATTTTATTTTTGCAAATATATTCCTTCAAAAGTTTCAACTGTTAAAAAATATACCTATGCTTAAGCATAATATATGAAAGGATAAAAAGATAAAGTTACCTCATTCACTAAACAAGGTTAAGTATTTAATATATGATTAACTATATTTTTTTAACGGACAATGACGGTAGGGACATATATAAACAATTTAGGACTTTTTCGGAATAAATATGAAAAGTTGAACTTTATTGGATGTATCTGGTATTCGATATGTTTATAGGGAGATGTATGAAATTAACCTTATTTTTAATATTAATTTGTTAGATTTAATTTGGATGTATAGTTATTTTTTTTCTTTTAGATTTCAAAGTATAATTAAAGCATTTGTTTAATAAAATACCTTTGAGAAAACTTCCAGTAATTTATCTATATACTATATGCTTTTTGAATTAAATGTGAGAATTTTATAATATATAATTTACTTACAATTTTTCTATTCTTCATATTAATTATGCCATCATTTTATATGTTATAACTGTAAAAACTTATTTGGACAAGTTGTATTGAAAATTTGATAGTTGATTATAATAATAAATTTTAATAGTGCCTACCTGCGAAGCGCGGATTCTTAGCTAGTGTAATATGTTATGTTATTTTTCATATTATACGTTTTACAAAAAGACAGTAGCTGAATGTCAATTTTACTCTAGAAGACATTGATTTGTAAGGTTTCACTAGCTTGTCTTTTTGTTTGTTAGGGGGACATTAAACCATATATTTCACCATTGTATGCCGTACAATATTTGATCATATCATAACACTACTTAATTTTAGTAGGGACCATTTGATGGCTTTCTTTGATTTGTAAGTAGATCATTTTTGGCAATATTAGATATGGGTGCTACTTAAGTGTATGATATTTTTTTTATAACATTACGTGTTAAATCAAGTGTTTCATAGTGATGGAGTTGAATTTTTATTTTTTTAATGTTTTTTTTTTTTTATCTTGAGATGATATCATCTAATTATTTGTTGTGTGAATAAGTTCAACCCTTGTTGATTTCGATATTGAAGAACGAGTCTTACATATTTGCAATTGTGAATGGAGTGTGGTTGCATGAAAGTAATTGATATTATAGTGTTGATTGAAGATGCCTAGTTTTGAAAAAGATTTAATTGTTTGACGGACTAAAGATTTCATGATTCAAGTACTTGTACTATAGATGTACTAAAGATGTTGGACTTGAGTATCTTGCTGAATAGGAAAGGACTTGATTTGTAAGGATTGAGCTTTATACTTAGAAAATTTTGGCTCTGGTAAGATTGTGGATGATTGCTTGAGAAGTGATTGAGATGGCTTCAATACCTGCGACAAAAACCACAGTGCACATCATAAAATTTAGTTTTTTTCTTAAAAGTGGAAGGTGCTTGCAGAGGGTAAGCACTGGCCATATATAATTAATACTGCACAAAGCTATGGCAATAGACTTGACAGCATAGAAGATGTTTGTTTAGTTGACCTTATGAAGCAGAATTAATTAAATACTTGATTTCCTAATTTACTAAGATTAATAAATTAATTGATTAATTAAATTTGTTTGCCAATTAAAATATAAAGTCAATGTATAGCACATTAGTTAATAATAATATATAATTATTTAGAAGGAAGTTAGTAGTACTAGTTTTGACATGAGTAGTGATGAATTACCCTAAAATAATTTGGATATATACATTAAAGGCTGTATTAACTTTGACTTGAATTTGAGTTTTTAATTCAATAATAATGTCTTGAACTATACATTTAAATTTGAATTCAAATTTAAATTTTAAGTTAAAATTGTGAATCCAAATTTGAGTTTCAAATTTTGATTTAAGTTAATTAATTCGGATTTTGGATTTAAATTTCAATTAAAATTTTCATCTTTTAGTCAAAATTTAATTTCAATTGAATTTTCTTTTCTGAATTTAATTTTTCTTTTGAATTTCATCTTGAATATAATTCAGATATATAGTTAGTTTAACATATTCAGGTTGCCACCCTACATATCCATTATTTAATTAGTTCAGTGAGTATATATGCTATTTATTTGCTGAATTTTGTGTCTCTCCTGGTAGTTCAGTGTGCTATCCTAGATATTTTATTTTGAGTTTGATTGACCTCAACAAAGCTTGCCCAAAGTCTGGAAAAGCCTGTCCTCGTCTCTTAATACTAATTCTAGTTATTTGTTGAACCTAACTATGTTGTTCTTCAGTATGCCATTTTAGAGGGGATTTTTTAAAACTAACCCTATGAAATTTCGATTTTTGCAAAATAACCTCGGCCAAAAAAATTTGTAAATCTAACCCTACTTTTGCCACCTCGGCGCCACGCAGGCGTGCCAGCGTGAAGGCGCTGATGCGCTCAGCGCCTTCACAATATTACTATGAAGACGCTGAACCGCTCAGCGCCTTCATGCCTTGTGTTGAAGGCGCTGAACGGTTCAGCGCCTTCATAGGTATATTGTGAAGGCGCTGATCCCTTCAGCGCCTTCATCATATTATGCTGAAGGCGCTAGTGCATTCAGCGCCTTCAGCATACACTACAACCGCGGCCAGGACTTAGTCATTTTTGGTGGAAAAATGGCTAAGTCCTCAGTGTGAGCCAAGATTGGCTTCTCTGTAAAGGCGCTGAGCCACTCAGCGCCTTTAGTGATATACACTAAATGCGCTGAGCGGATCAGCGCCTTTCGTTATTTACAATAAAGGCGCTGAGTCGCTCAGCGCCTCTAGTGCAGAACACTAAAGGCGCTGAGTGGCTCAGCGCCTTTAGCTGGGCACACACCCAGCACTTAGCAACACATTAAAAAAATCCCAAAATTGTACAATAAGTTCATGCATTGACAAAATACATTCACAAACACCAACAAATAACATTGATCAATCTACCAGCAATCATTTCATTCACAGAATTGAGTTGAATAACATGAAAGAATAAAATTTACAAAAATTGAGCTCAAAAGCTCAATTTTGAGCACGTCCTCGACCTCGACGTCCTCGCCCACGCCCACGTCCACGCCCTCGCCCTCGCCCTCGCCCACGTGGAACAGCAAGGTCGATGATAGGTATATCATCGAGAAGCTCGACTGCTGCCGACTGATCGAGCTCCTCGATGATACCACCCTCATCCTGTGACGCTATATGCTCGATCTCGTGTGGCGATGATGACCTTGGACGACGGCGTGAATATGTCGATGAAAATGATGTCCGTGGGACTGGCGGCGGGAGCGAAGCTGACGTCGAAGGTCTTGTCATCGGTGCCTGAATGGTCGGAGATGGAGATCGTGGCACCTGAAAGAGTGTAAATAGTTTGTTAATATGAATTTGAAATCTTAATTTGAATTCTATGCTAAATCGTACCTGATGACTCGAGGTCGCTCCCTCATTTGAAGGTCGGGCTGCCTCTCTGGTCGTAGGTTCAGATGGTACATGCTGTAGTACCATCTGAATATCGCCGCTTATTTCTCTCATAGTCCGAACAATAGTATCAGTCGGCGGTGGGTGCTGCGCAATCTGGTCGACAATGGTTTTAACATGTCGTAGTGTGTCGGCCTGCATTATAAATTAGAAATTAAAATTAAATTTGCAGTTCAGGAAAGTTGAATATAGTAAAATTATATATATAAATTTTAATACCATTGATCTCTCGATATGTCCACGAGGGTGGAAAGTCAGCGGAGGACGCTGTACTGGATGAGAAATCCATCGTCGTGTAATCCTCCAGTACCACTCCATATATATGGATGCCGCTTGCACAGGGTCATCACCAGCAGCCGGGGCTTGATCAAAAATGTGATCAAGCCTCTCGGACCACCTCTCAATGTGGTCAGCATGAAATGCTATCCAGTCCTCCTCCGCACGCCCACGTACTGTGATGCGTGGGATGGACTCCACATTGACAGGTATATGCTGCAGGAGACCGAACTGCCGCATGACTCGGTCTGGCACGTGCATCTCCACGATATGAAAGCATATCAGGACTGTCCGTGCACGCCAGACCACTGAGCCATGCACACAGAAATCAGGTAATGTCTGTATAACCTGATCTGTGTAGGGCATCCACGTAACCTGTTAATCGACAAAATGATTAGTGTTGAATAAAACATCTACATACTTAAAGTATGTAATAAAAGATCTACATACCTGCGCCTCTCGCTGCTGATCCAGCTCGTCTCTGTAGAACTCAATGTCACACGTCTTGACATTGGTTCCGTAACGCAGCCCTCCAGTGTTGCCCCATCTAGATTATAAAAAACATATATTAGTTGCATTTATAATTGAAATACAAAAATCTACTTTATGAAAAAAAATATCTTACCGGCAACCCAGGGGTCGATCGAACATATCGGGCTCATCTAGGATGCGCGTAGGTCGGCCGATGTGAAGATGGTCCCAAGACCAGATCTGTAAATTGACGCCAACAGGTGAAATGAATTAAACTAATATATATTACCAATATAAAGATAAATCTGAAATTCAAAAATCACATTTTATACCTGCAATAGGGTAGCAAAACAACAGCATTCGGCCTTCCCGTTCCTCGCGGCATCAGCTAGTGCCCGATATAGATACGCCAGTGTCGCAGCGCCCCACGCATAAGCGCCGCAAATAGCAAAGTCAGCTAAAAGTGGTAGCCACTTTAGATGAACTTTGTATCCGCTGGGGTTTGGAATCAGACTACCGCCGATCTGATATAGCATATAAGCGCGGGCGGTAGCTGCGACTAATCCGGCGGGGGCATCCAGAGGTATATCATGAAAAGTTCGATATAACCAATCAAGTGATACCTCAGGTTTCTTGAGTTCCTCAGGCGCCGCCCCCAATAACTCCATGCACAGAGCATGCCAATCCTGGATGGTGGAACCAGAGACCGGTGCACCATGCACACGGAGACCCGAGATGACCGCCACATCGTGGAGTGTGACGGTCATCTCACCGTGGCGCAAATGGAAGGTCTGGGTCTCCGGTCTCCACCTCTCGGCAAGAGCGCTCAGTAGAGCTTGATCCAGTACCAACCGTCGCAGTCGGGATAACCCGTAGAATCCCGACTGGCGAAGCAGGTCGAGTACCCCTGGATGATCAAGCTCCCACTGGTTCATCTTGCGGCCGTGCTCTGAGAACGGGACGGGATGATAATCCTGTAATGCAAAAAAAAATATAGTTAGCTCTTACATATAAAATATAGTCAGCTTATTTATAATATTTGAAAAAATATAAAATTATATCTCTTACCTCAGTCGTGATAAAGGCTGACCTATGGCGATGCTGGTCCACCAGTACAGACCCATCAACTGGCTCCGCGTCCTCGTGATCTGCCATCTGCAATTAGCAATGTACATATTAGTAACATGATTGATAGAAATAATTAAATATTAAGACAAGATAAATATAATTGTGTAAATCATACGCCGGCGTCCTCGTTGCGCTATTTGTGTATTCTGTGGGCAAGTGCTCCTATAATGGCCTTCCTGCTTACAAATGGAGCATTTCCCTCGTCGGCCACCCCCCTCGTCCATTACATTACGAATACGTGTAGATCGTGGACGACCTTTCTTCCTTCGTAAAGGGGGCGGTACGATCGGCGGACCTTGGGGTCGTGGCCAGTGCCGTCTATCAGGAACAGGATGAAATTGTGGTGCGTATGTCGCACGATAGCAGTCTGTACTATACCAGTGTGAAGTAAAATTCTCGTATGGTAATCTCATATGTGTTGTACTACAAACTGCTAAGACATGCGAGCAAGGTATTCCTGTTAGATGTAATTCACAACATGAGCATTCGACATTTGAACCATCGACGATCACTTTGTAGTCGAAATCTCCAGTACGTACTTCAAATTCGGTGAGTCCAAATCTTACAACGGAATGTACCCGCGCCTTTTCTAAATTTTCAGTAATCTGATTCTTTACTTTACTGACAAAAGCGTCATTCCATTTTCACCGTCATCACGGCGCTTGCAGAAATAGGTATTAAGCTTATAAAAAGTAGACGCAACAAAAGCTGTGATAGGCAAACCACGGGTGTCCTTAAGAACCCCATTTAAGGATTCAGAAAGATTTGTAGTCAACATTCCAAACCGTCTGCCTCCATCAAATGCTCTTGCCCAGTACTCTTTATATCTGTCTAGATTATGGACCCACTCCCATGCATCGTTATCCAACACCTTTAATTCTTCCTTCAGCTGATTATATTCCGTCGGTGTTGCAGCCTTTCCGATATCCCAGAATTTATTTAACAATACGTCGGTCTTGAAGCGCTTTTTCATGTTTGCTTTCATATGTCGAAGACACCAACGATGCGCGTGCCCTCGTGCTGGACGATAGATATCAGCAACTATTTCCTTCAATCCAGGAAATCGATCAGATATTAAACAAATCTGTCTATCACGGGTAACATAGCGACGCAAGTTATGCAAAAACCATTGCCAACTGCCGGCATTCTCTCCCTCACAAATTGCAAATGCCAAAGGATATAATCCATCATTTGCATCTACAGCCGTCGCTATCAAAGCATGACCTTCGTATTTGCCGTATAAATGTGTGGCATCAATACTAACCAACGGCCGACAATGTGCGAATCCATGTATCGAAGGTCCAAATGACCAAAAAACACGATGAAAGGTAAAAATGCCTTCTTGCGGCCACGTATGATCCAGATGCCATTGAGTACCAGTATTATAATTCTTTACCATTGAAAGGTAACGAGGCAAGTCGGTGTAGGATTGCTCCCAGCTCCCGTAAATAATTTGTAATGCTTTAATCTTTGATTGCCAAGCCTTCCAATATGTTATGTCAGTATGGAACTCTGCTTGCACCATATCTCGAATTTCTTTTGGCCTTAAATTAAGTCTGACTTTTAACACCGGAAGGATCAATTGACATATAATGGTGGAATTACAGTTACGGTTCGCCGCATTCAGTATTGGAATCACACATGTGTGTGGACCAGCATATGTTTTTACCCTAAAATATGTCGCATTTTTGGGTACTGAAGCATGTAATCTCCAAGAACATTCCTCTACTACGCATTTGACTGTGTACGTCGTTTTTGTAGATTTCAATACTTTCATTTGTACATTATGCTGAATATGCCACCGGTCTAGTGCATCCAATAAAGTTGGCTTATCTTGAAAGACACGTCCAGCCCAACTCTCGTCGATGGTAGGTCGACCAGCTCCTATTTGTCGAATATTAAGATCAGTTTGATCTACAACATACTGATTAATCCATTAGTATCGGAAATAAAACGATCCGGATGATCAATAAATTCATGTTCCTCGTCAGGATTGTCTACGTAATCATTGCTGATTTGTGGGTTGTCCACTTGAGTGTAAATTGCATTTGCAAGATCATTTAACCCTCCATCATGATTTTCATCTATATCTAGAAATGGAACATCCGGTTCGTCATCCTCACTACTATTCTGATCATCATGGATTGGTGAATCCTCATGATTAATATCACTATCACCACCCCTGTCAACATTATCACGTCCTTCCTCAACATTCGTATCAAATTCATTAATAGCAGGTGGATTCCAATGTTCATAGGAATTAGATAACCTGCAAATTTGGTAAACCTAAAATTCCAACATTGCCATTAATTTAAAAACTTAACATTTAATTTATATTTGTACTTACCCCCAATCAGAAGGTTCTAGTTGTAAATGAGACATGCTTGGTTCAATACGGGAGGTCGTGCATTGTTCGCGTGATGTCGTGGCATGCCTGCGGTGTCCGCGTGAGGTCGTGGCTTGCGTGTGTCCGCGTGAGGTCGTGGCTTGCGTGTGTGTGGTCGTAGGTGCCACACATGTGGTCGTTGGTGGCACACTACTAAACGAGCAAGGTACAACACTCTCAATCGGGTCATACTCACTTTCTCTGCAATGTATACAATCTTTAAGTCCAATTAAATATTATGCTAAATGACAAAATTATTAGGGATTGTTCTAACCTTGTCATTCCGACACCACCTTCGTGTGGAATATAATTGGCGGGAGGACCCAAATCAATATAATTGTGGAGCATTTGGGTGTAATATCCTTGCGGTTCAAAATTAGCCGACGGTTGTAACTCTTTCTCAATATATACCGTCACAACACCATGATGTAGACCTAATCCTATCATTCCCTCCAATGATTCATCATCTAGTACTTCGTGAGCTAAAAATCCACCACCGATCGTGGGACAACCAATAGTAAATTTTAGACGAAATTGTTCGCTTGTACAATTTACTAAACGATACATTCTCGTCTCAAAACTACTATATGTACAATCAGTCGGTATCCCGATTAGCTTCTTTTGACCGCCGATATATCGTGGACCATTCCCATCGATAACTAACTGTCCATCCCAATGAACACTTATGGGCATGCGAGGATTAGCCATTTCAACTACAAAACAAAATTTAACCACTTCAAAATACTACTTTTAACTTTACAGTCGGAGACCGACAGTGAAACCTCTCACTTTGAGCGATCTCACAGTGAGGGGATCGCTCGCTGTGACGGTGAAGCTCTCACTGTGAGAGATCACTCTGTCACATTGAAGCTCTCTCACAGTGAGAGAGAGAAAGAGAGATCACTCTGTTTTTTTTTTTTTTTTTTTTTTTTGATTGTGCAAGGAGTTTTTTTTTTTTTTGATTGTGAGAGACTAGCTACACAGTGAAGCTCTCACAGTGAGAGAGCTTCACTGTGAGAGACTACCTAATCAGCTTTTTTTTTTTTTTTTTTTTTTTTTTTTTTTTTTTTTTTTTTTTTTTTGCTGTATCGTGCATAGGTGTACATAGAGGGTGATTTTTTTTTTATTTTTTTTTTAATTACCAAATTGTGAGACTACCAAGAAATTTTTTTTTTTTTTTTTAATTAGCAAATAGAGAGTCTCTCACAGTGAAGACTTCACTGTGAGCTCGATCTCTCACAGTGAAGTATCTTCACTGTGAGCTCTCACAGTGAAGTATCTTCACTGTGAGCTCTCACAGTGAAGACTCTTCACTGTGAGAGAGTCTCTCACAGTGAAGACTTCACTGTGAGAGAGATCTCTCACAGTGAAGTCTTCACTGTGAGAGACCACTCTCTCACAGAGTGAGAGAGAGAAAGAGAAAGAGAGAGAAGAGAGAGGGAGTGAGCTCACAGTGATTTTGAGAGCGCGAGAGAGACGGCGACGGCGAAGGCGACGGCAACGGCGAGAGGAGATAGGCACAATGCGCGAGAGGAGATCGACACTGCAACGGCGACCTCACTGTGCTCGAGGCACTGCGACGGCGGAGGCGACGGCGAAGGCGACGGCGATCTGCTCGGAGAAGATGAATGTGCTGCGGAGCGGGGCTCGTGTGGGAAGAAGGCGGAGAAGATGAATGAGGGCGCACTGTTGCCCGTGCGGGGGTTATGGTGGTGAAGAAGGCGCTGACGCGGGCAGCGTCTTTAACATTAAGTTAAAGGCGCTTATCCGCTCAGCGTCTTCAGTATTAAGTTAAAGGCGCTGATCCGCTCAGCGCCTTTAACATTAAGTTAAAGGCGCTGATCCGCTCAGCGCCTTTAACATTAAGTTCAAGGCGCTGATCCGCTCAGCGCCTTTAGTGTATATCACTAAAGGCGCTGAGTGGCTCAGCGCCTTTACAGAGAAGCCAATTTTGGCTCACACTGAGGACTTAGCCATTTTTCCACCAAAAATGACTAAGTCCTGGCCGCGGTTGTAGTGTATGCTGAAGGCGCTGAATGCACTAGCGCCTTCAGCATAATATCATGAAGGCGCTGAAGGGGTCAGCGCCTTCACAATATTCCTATGAAGGCGCTGAACCATTCAGCGCCTTCAACACAAGGCATGAAGGCGCTGAGCGGATAAGCGCCTTCATAGGATTATTGTGAAGGCGCTGACCGCTTCAGCGCCTTCGCAACGTGGCTCCGACGTGGCGAAAGTAGGGTTAGTTTTACAAATAACTTTTTGCCGAGGTTATTTTGCAAAATACCCTTTTTCATAGGGTCATTTTTAAAAAATCCCCCATTTTAGACATTATTTTTTGGTTAGTTTGTTCAGTATATGCTTGGTTGTTTGCTCAATCTTAATATCTCTCATGTTATTCAGTTTGCTATCCTGAATATCTACTTTTGAATTAGTTTGTTGATCATTTGCATTAGTTATATGCTAAAAACTATTTCAATCTGGATCCTGTATTCTCTGGCCTATACCATGGCGATGATGTTAGCCTACAAAAATAGACATAGTAACATTCGAAAAGGTAGCAGAGATTTTGCCTGGTGCATCCACTATGTGTATGCAAGTTATCTTTATGTTTATGTCAACTCGTATTATTTTTAGATTGCTTAATCATTTTTTACATTCCTGTAAGTTTTAGTTTGTCATTCTAGATATCTATTTTTTAGTTGGGTTGATGAGCATATAAGCTGATTATTTGCTGAAAGTCCTGCAATCTTGGGCAAAGTGGGCCGTTATTGGACCATTTTTCCTTAAAGAGCCGTATTAGGCCCACTTTTCAGTACAATTGCAGGACTTTCAAATCCGGCCCGATTCCGGTCCAAACTCGTCCCATTCCGGTTCGGCCCGTGCCAGGCCCGTGCTAGCCTAGTATTTTTAATTTTGGTTTTAAAAATATTTATCTTTAAAAATATAAAGGATTTTAATTTTTTTTTTCTAGCTATTAAAAAGTTATTATGGATAATAATAATCAAAATTTTAAAACTTTTAATTATTTATATACAAAAAATTAAAATTTACAATTTAAATTTTGTTGAGTCACATGAAATTCTAAATGAAATAAAAAATTATTCTAAATAAATTACAAAAATAAATAAAAATTACGGTTGATGAATAAAATAATTTAAAAATAGATATATCAAATCAACAATTGTTTGAATTCAAATAGTAAATTCAAAATCAAATTTATATTTTAAGTTTGATTCATAAATTTAAATATAATTTATAATTTAATTTTAATCCACTCTAATTAAAAAAATTTACTTGTTAATTCAAATTTAATATCGTAAACTAATTTTAACTCACAGTTTAAACAAAAAATTTAGTTTAAAATTTATAAATCTTAATTTAAATTATATAACTAAATTTCAACTTGGAATTTCAAGTGAAATAAAATTTTAAATGGATATCAAATTTGAATTAAGAATTTGAAATTTTAATTAAGTTAGATGAAAATTAAATTTTAATTTTTGAAATAAGTGTGAATTAAAATTTTGATATATTTATGTTAAATTTTGAATTTATCTGAATTTAAAAACATACCCAAATATCCAATATGTATCAACAATTAGGTAAATTTAAATTAAGATACCTAAAATTAAAATTTCTAATTTAACATCTAAATCTTCATTACTTTCTGTTGTCCCGATTAATAAAAATATTAGGGCACAGTGAAATGCTCTTAAATTTTACCCAAAAATGGAAACTTTCTTAATTTTATCCAAAAAAGCAAAGAGAGAAAACAATGTGCAAGGACTGAGCAGGGCCGTTTCTCCAAACGAAGCCGGGCCGTAGAATAGGCCGTCCCAATTTAGGTCTTTTTTAATTTTAAAAATTAAATTTTTTTATATATTCTCAATTGATTTTATAAAATATATTTTGTTTTGTAATTAAATATATAATTTTATATATATTTTTAGAAATTATTGAAATTTTGAATATTTTAAATTAAAATTTGAACAACATATATATATATATATATATATATATATATATATATATATATATATATATATATATATACATACTTTAAAATTAAAAAGATATAAAAAGGCCGGCCTGGTATGAAGGTCCACTAAACAGCCCTAAGCCTAGCATAGGCCTGCCCAGCTTAAAAATAGGGCCACATGGTGGCCTTTTTTATTGATGGGCTAGGCCAAGCCGGTCTTTGTGACCTGGGTTGGGCGGCGCGGCTCAGCGCAGGTACGAACCGTGTGGGGCCCACAGTGGCCTTTTTTAATGCTCGGCTAGGCCCAGCCCGGCTTGGCCCGACGTTTTTACGGGCAAGGCCCGGCCGTCTTCCATGACAGGAACTGAACGGCTCGGCGCGGCCCGGCTCGGCTCGGCGCATTTCGGAGCTGGTCGCCTCGGGAAGGCCCGGCCCGGCCCGGACTGATTTTAAATCCGGGCCGGGCCGGGATGGTCTTATGCAGATTGAAAACAATGTTGCAGGAAAAAATAATTAAAATTAAAAAATATATAATTATTTATACAAAAAATTAAAATTTACAATTTAAATTGATTCATAAATAGATTTGTCAAATGATTTAAAAATAGATATATCAAATCAACAATTGTTTAAATTCAAATAGTAAATTGAAATTGAAATTTATATTTTAAGTTTGATTCATAAATTTAAATATATGTTCTAATTTAATTTTAATCCACTTTAATTTAAATTTGTTAATTGTTAATTCAAATTTAATATCCAAAACTAAATTAAACTCAGTGTAAACTAAAATTTAAATTAAAAAATTATAAATTGAAATTGAAATTATACAACTAAATTTCATCTTTGAATTTCAAGTGAAATAAAATTTTAAAATCAAATAAAGTTAAAATTATATATATATATATATTTAAATTAAATTCAAATATGAATTCAAAAATCATACCAAACTATTCAATATATATCAACAATAATGTAAGTTTAAATTAAAATATAATTTATATATTTTAATCAAATATAACAGATGAATTTGTTTTTTTAGTTTAAATTTATGAATTTAAATTTATAAAAAAAATAAATTTAATCTTATATTATTTAAATTTAAATTATATAATTTTATATTAAACATGTAAATTACATAGTGTAATTTTTAAATAGATATATGGAAATTTAAAATTTTTAATTTATCATCTAAGTTTTTATTATTTTATAACGTTCCAATTAATAAGAATTATGTTCTTCTTTTGGCCTTCTGGGAGGTTTTAGGCAGAATTAAGAAGGAGCAGGAGCTTCTCTCTCCTCTCTCCTCTATCTCTCTCACTCTCTCTCTTCGCTCTCCTTTCTCTCTCGTCGTCCCCGCTTGAATCCGAGGTGAGTGTCTTCTTTCTCTCTGTTCTTCTTGAGGAGGGCTCCGTCTCGATGTTTTGGATGCGTCTTCTTGTGAATCTTGCGTTGTTGTTGACGATGATGTTGTGGAGCGTCTGATGCTCATTGGGTGGCTCAGATTCGGCGGCGGGGGCGCGCGGTGTCACCTCTCCTGCGACGGTTGTAGGGGATGGATCTGCGGTCGCCGGAGAGGTACCATCGGAGGTACGATGAGGAGTGCGGCGGCAGCGTCGGCGGCGATGGCGAGATCTGCTCCTCCAGCGACGACGCCTTCGACATCCCCCCCAAGAACGCCCCCCTCGAGCGCCTCCGACGGTGGAGGGTATGTTATCCTCTTCTTGATTCGTTCACCTACTAGGGTTTTTTTTCGCGTGTTCCGATGCAATGGCGCTCGTTCTCGTGGTTTCTAATCGTAACTGGATCTTGAACAACAGTAAATGTGCTTAGCGCGCTGCATTATAGAGGATGTTTCTTGAAGCATTTATTTGCGCTTCATTTAATTATTATTATTTCTTGTTATTGAAACTTTTGATCTTAACATGTGAGAATGTGTTTGGACTTTTGATTTTCTGAGCTTAAATAATGTTAAAACCGAACTTAGATACATTGTCTCTGCAACTATTTCTACGGCTGTCATATGAGGATGATGTGAGTCAACCTTCGTCGGACTAATGATGGTTTATCAATGCGACATTTGCATTTGCAATAATTTTTGGCATTGTAAAAATTGTGGTCGCGAAAGAAAGGGTATGAAAGTGTCGTAGCTCTCTTCTCTGGATTATTATAGAGTTATGTAACTCATTCCCTGATATTAGATCTTTTAGAGGATGTGGTATAGGGATTCTGTTGAAGAGAGATGCCGAAGATTCAAAAGTCCATTTATTGTCTCCAAGTACTTCAATATTCAGTGCAAGCACCAAATCAAATTTACTCCATAAACATGAAAACTTTATAAATTATCGATCATCTCAATCATCAGATTTTTTTTTCTCTTTTTTTATCATGTGATAGAGTGTTTCATTTTGTCAAGTTAATTTTCTGATATAGGAACATATGTCATACTTTTTATCAAAAATTTAAGTGTCGTGATATGAGATCGTGCTGAAAACTTGCCGGCACGGTACGGCACGATGTGTGCCGAGTGGTTCCGATGAGTGCCGTCACGAAAATGCATGTGTGCCGACACATAATGGCATGAAATAATTATTTTCTTTAGCAACAAATTTTTTAATTACTTATTATATATCTTTATCAATTTTTTTAAATTTTATGGAGAAAATTACTTAGTAATTTAAAGAAAAGAAGGTTTTTAACTGTGCCATCGGTACGGAAGCTGTATCTTGCCAGTATCTTGTTGGCACGATAGATATGGACCGTGCTGATGGATACTTAAATTCTTGCTTTTTATTTAGATAAAAATATATGAAACATATCTAAAGTACGACTCATTTTGATTCAACTACTAAACCAATAAAAGTTTTGATTTTGCTACCTAACTTTTTAATTTATTATTTTTAGCCATTTAATGACCTTCAACTTTAAAATTTGAATGCATCATTTTTATGGCCTATCTAGCATATTTCATATAATTTATGTAACCATAATTTCATTAAAGTAAGTAATAGGCCTAAAATTTGTACCGGAAGAGCTGTTAAATGGCTTATATCAAATATATTGAAAGATTGGGTAAACTTTTAAAAGGCCGGGTAGTTTAATCAAAACGGGCCAAAGTTCACGTGTATTCATTTTTATCATTTTGCATTGGTGAAACTGTGAAATTGGGCTTGTATTAATCAGCATGTTAGTAGATAGTGATGATTGCCGTGATTGTTTTCTTTCTTTACTTTCAGCAAGCTGCTCTTGTGCTCAATGCATCCCGTCGATTTAGATACACTCTTGACTTGAAAAGGGAGGAAGAGAAGGAGAACATAAGGAGAAAGATTAGGGCTCATGCTCAAGTTATACGGGTATCATTTTACCATATTGAAAGATATAGTTTATACAGAAACTTCGGAATGTACTTGTTCACTCTAATTTTGAATTTCACAGGCAGCATTTCTTTTCAAGGAGGCTGGGGAAAGAGAGGCACCTGGTAGCTTTCTTGCTTTCTCTTGTTTAATTGTTTGTTCACATAACATAATGAGTTAGTGTTCAACATGTTAGTATTCTCACAAGCATCTGACTTGGATCTTTAAATTTAATCATTTTGAAATCTTTTGTTATCTTTACTTTTCTTTGAAAATGAAAAAACATGTAATTATCATAGTATTCCCATCTAAATTAAGCTTGCAACTTCTTCTCACCGCACGATGAACCATCCTTACTGCTTGTTTGCCCCTGTTTTCACTTTTGCTTTCTGTAATAAACTGAAAAAAGAAAGTTGAAATGTGCAAGACCAATTGCAAATTTGTAATGGTGTTGTAGAATATTTATGTGATTTCCGCAATAATGGTTTGTTTGGTGTTTGAATATGTAATTAAGCTCGTCCTTGATCTAGTACTAGCTGGTAACATAGTTTAAAGTGGGTCATTAGTTTAAAGTGAGCCGCGACTTTCTCTTTGATAGAGATATGCCATTTTCGCTATATTTATTTGGATTTTTTTTTGGTTGGTTAATCCTGAATTTATTCATGAATTGGAATTCTAGCATCCATACGAGATCTAGTTAGTTACAACTGATCAAGTAAAAATGTATTATGAAGATGAAAAAACATGCATGCGAACTTGTTTTATCTTCCAAAAATGTGTCTTTGTGTATATTAGTAAATCCAATAGGTAATACTTAGTAAATTAACTAGTAGTTTGTTAGATAATTAGTATATACAATCAATATATAATGCATTAGTGAATAACAATTTATAATTATCTGGAAGGAAATCAGTAGTCCTAGCGGTAGAGCAAGAAGGAAACCATCCGTCCCTAACTTGCTATTTGTATGGAAAGACAATGGGAAGCTTGCTACTGAAGGAGCTACCCTTTCCGACAGGTGATGTTGCTCTTTTTACTTCGTTCTTCTACTACACACCTTTTTGACTAAAAGTTTTTTTGTTGTTGTTGTTGTTGCCATCTGTAAAGTTCAATAGTTTTTTTTTTTCCCTACATGTACTGAATTTAGTATTGTACAACTCGCATGTAACTATAGATAACTAGTTGTAGACATTTAGTAAATTTTAGAGTTTGTAAATTATTTGTCGTTGGTAGAATCCAGGATGAAATAAATTAGAAAATGAGTCATTGATTGATTTGTTAAAAAATAAACTTTATATTTCCAAACCGGGAGAAAACTTGATTTAAGACACCGGGGATGATATTGAGAATAAAAATGCATATAAAGGAAAATGAAAGTTTGGTTAAATTTTAGGATGATTGAGAAATTTACCTTAGAGTTGAATTAGGGATGGAGGGTTTTCTTTTGTGTAGAGAGCATGTAATTACCAAATAGAGGTATAGTGGAAGAGCAGAATGCAAAGGAATTCCTACTGAGTATTTTGTCGATGAATTTTTTTTGTTGACAAAAGAAAAGTACTTATATTGTAGATGTTCTAACTATCTTAGATTTGCATACTTAAATTCATTTGTGTTCAACCCACTTCGAATATTATATTTCACACATACACTTATTAGGAAATTATATTTAAAATTCCGTGAATGGAAATATTAATAGTCGTGCATTAATTCAACAACCCAAAGGTTTTTCTAAACATCGATTGAAATAGAATTCATGGATAAGCTTCTACATATAAACCCTAATATCATATAAATATTCTCAACACGGAATATCATGGCACAATATCAATTGATTCAATGCATGGTCCGACCCACATATTTGGGTCAATTAAATAATCCTATAGTTCAACTTGAAAAGAATTGATTATCGACATCGTTACATGGTATCACATTGTAGGTTACCTACCTATCCTAAAGTAAATTTCATCCTCAAATTCAATTGATTGAAGTCCTCAATAGTTAGGTGAAAATATCCATTAGAAGTAATTTTTTATTATCTCAATTGTCCAAGAACTCATGATCATGTTTTTGGATGATAACATAATTAACATATCGGCAAGCAAATTCTTGAACATATGAACTAGGCTCCTCTAGAAAAACAATTGGCCCAATCAACTTTCCTATACTCTTCCTAGTGTGAAATATACAATAAATTTGTTAGAAACATATTTGTTGTCGATCAAATTTACTATTCAATCTGTTCAATTAATGAACAAAAATTCACAGCTTCATTTAGAAGGAAAATTTTATCACCAACATTAAGTACATAGTACCACATCACTAATCACCTACACGCACCAAAGTAAGTTTTATCCTCAAATTCAATTGATCAAGCACCTCACTACTTAGATGGAACTATTCCTTGTGAGCAATTATTATTTTTTTCTCAATTTCAAAATTCTTTAGTATGCTTTCCGTGCATAACATAGTTTACATACCAACAATCAAATTCTTAACCATCCAAATTAGGCTCCTCTCTCCGGCTATATATATACTGTTTCAATGTGGTTGGTTTAATCTTGCAACCGTGGTGGGTTTAATCTTGCATCTAAAAAGAACTGATTCCTTGCTATCTTATTTTGAATTGGATCTTGCAAACGTGGAATACTTGCTTTCTTCTCTTCTCTCTCTACATCTGAAGGTATTTGAAGGTAATTCCCATTTTTCCCTGACAGTTATTTGCTTCTCTGATTTATACTGGTCCTCCTAGGGCATTGTGTTTAGGCTTTCCCTTTTAATGAATTGGTATATTGGTATTGGTATGGTATAGATATAGAATTTGTTTTCCCTGTGCTTCTCTGGGATTCTCAATACTGCTGGTGCAGGCATGGATGTCGTCACGATCTGCTTTACGGATTTGCTATCAAATATAGCTCAAAAACTGGGTATCCCAGCGCCAAAGTATGGGCTTACGGTTGACACGTCTGCTCGACTTATCGCTTATGTTGATGTGGAGATCGAGAGAAACGAGTCCGTAGTCGAGACCATTCGTTCTTGGGGTTCGCCTGCTTGTGCTGCTGGACCATCTGAGGAAGAGGCAGCACGCAAATGTGTTCGTACTCTTCGTAGTGAGCTTGCCTTTAAAATTCAGGATGCGAATTTTGACGACGCTAAATTTTACAAAAATTTGTACACTCATCTCTCCGAACAATATAGCGCACTGCACTCCAAGTATACTACTCTCAAGTGGGACTACAAAATGCTCAAGAACTGTTACACCAAGGCTACTGAAGAAAGAGACCGTTTTTTAACTGAGCGCTTTGAGATACATGAAAGTTTGAAGAAGGTCTATGAAATAATTACTGGATCTACCATGGTTGTGGACACCCCTCCGGCGTGTGCTGCACAGGGTCCTACTAATGTGTCCGAATAGTTGTTCCATGCGCGGTCTATCTCCTTTTGATTGGCCAGGGTTTGCCGTTCTAGAACTGGTCCGCCCTTTTTGTTTGGCCAATATTTTGTTTATCCTGTACCTTTAACTATGCCATGCTTAATGGCTACCGGCCCGGTTCCATCTTTTTTTGTCTACAAATGTACTGTGTTGGGGGTATAAAACTCCTCTATATGGCACAGTGTATATATATATATGCGTGCGTGTGTGTTCCTATGTTATGCATAAAGTTTCGATTTCCCTACTTTTAGTTCTCGCTCTCTAACTTTCCTTAGTATTATTACTTACATTTTACCTCCTTGACAGGTGGGGGCACTCCAATTCCATGTAAGGATAGATGGACCACATTGAGCACTCCCTTTTTCCTGTCTTGAGTTTTTACTTGCTTTTTCCATCACGCAAATGTTGTTTTTTATATATTCTATCTACCTCCATACTATTATTGCTTGCAATAATTGTTACAAAATAATTGCACTAAATTCTCTTCTATGCAGTGCTCATACTTAAATGATTTAGTGACATTGAAAAAAAAATTATGGTTGCTATTATAAACATAAAGCTGACTGTATTTTGGATGGTTTCTTTGATCATGCAACTACGGTAACTCTAAATGGTTTTCTTCTTCTTCTCTGTTGCTTTTTTTTTTTATAAGGCGATGATGATACAGGCAGGCAAATAAAAGAGGTAAGGAATTGTCTACTCATTGACCTAGAATATTGCACGTGCATTATCTGGATGGCCTATAATGTATGCAGCCATTTTGTGCGTAGCCGGCATACGTGCATTATCTGGATGGCGTACAATATATGCAACCGTCTGTGCGTCGCCAATATTCTCCGTGCTAATCTGAGCCTTATACTATTCCCCCCCCTTCCCTCCCTCCTCCTTTGTTCCTATATATTTATTCTTGGTTTTCCACTTTGGTTTTATTTTGTTTTCCTTTAGTATTTATCCTTCTGGTTTGATATATATATATATATATATATATATATATATATATATATATATATATATATATATATATATATAGTTTCTAGGTCTTATGAAAAGATGATGACACTTTTTTTAGTCTATTATTAATTCATTCCCGAGCCTCTGATCTCTCTCAAGGAGCGGTAGGAGAATGATGAGGTCCCGAACATTTTGCTTCGCTCATTTCTCACAGCAATAACTGTGCTTTTGGTGCTATTTTTTTACTGCCCTATTGATGAGCTACTTCCTCAGGTATGCCATTTGTGCTTCCCTCTGTTGTAAATATTGTTGCTTTGATGGCTGCAATTTGTTGATTAAGTAGGCATTATTCGATTTGGGAATGTGTGAGTGTTAATCTTTGTGTTTGATTGGGGAATGAGAATGCAACTTTAGAATTTTCCAGACTTTATAGCTGCAATTTGCTAATTTAGGTGCATTATTCGGTTTGGGACTGTGTGAATTCGTACATAGCTTATAGTGTTAGTATTTGAGTTTGATTGGGAATGGGGATGGAACACTGGATTGTAAGACTTGATAGCTGCAGTTTACTAATTTTGTTGTGTTGTTCCATTTAGAGATGTGTGGATTGCTTATTAGTTTGCACTTTGGTTTGGAAATGTGTGAATTGCTGATTAACTTGCACTAATTGAATGCAGAAAGGTGAATAAGTTTATTTATCCAGTAATAGCTGCTACATTGTGATGTAATTAGGGTCTTGCCAAACTAAAATTAAATCCTGCTTAGTGAATTAAGCTATGAATGATCATTTAAGATGTATTTCCAGTTCATTTACTATTGTGGAGGAAGGAAGGTTTGCTTTGAGCTAATTATTAAGTTGTTGTACAGATCTGATCCTTCAAGAATTGTTGTGCTGAAGTTCATATGAATACTAGGACTTCAAGTTCGACGAATTGGAGGAAGTGCTGCGCTACTATCCTACTAGGACTTCGAGTTTCACTGCAGGGCGCACAGCTCCGTAGGCACATTGATGCCACTCTGGGTAGTGGAAAAATATAACTAAAAATATAATAGCTTTATGCGTGTACCGAATTCTGACCAATGTTAGAGTCACACAGGAGGAGGAACATTTCCCAGATCCCAAAGGTGGATATATGGATCACCTCTCATTGAGCCTCACTTACATGATGGTACATCTCACATCTCGCATCTCCCATCTCATATCTCACTTGCTGATTAATTTGCAGTAATTGAATGCAGTAATTTGCAGTAATTGCTGACTAATATTGTGGCTAAGATGTATTCTGCAAATTAACAATGTTTCATCACCCTTACGGTATATGTTATGTGACATTTTCTTGCTGATTTGTGTAGATTAACATAACTGGGGGTGTTATTATTAAGCATTATTTATTTGCCAGGAGGGTTCAGGAAACCATCTTGCATGGTGTGGTAAAATGTACTGAAGTTCAATTCTTTCCATGATAAATAAAACGAAAGAGTTATTAGAATACTTGCAGAATAAGAGTTCTTAATTCAGCATTGCTGCATTCTTATCCAAAAATTCCCTGAACAGAGATTAGGAAGGTAAGATCTACAGCACCGGAATACTGATTGGCCTTCGAAAAGTATGTTATCGACGCAACTTCCAGCAGAGATCCATTAAGAGTTCAAATTTTGGAGTTTCGATGTCAGATTCCACAAACAAAAAGATCCAAGAGCACGAGTACATTTCTTTTTCTTTATTTAAATTTTTCCCTCTTAGACTTTTATTTCTCCGTGAAGTCATTGGGATTTTTAAAATTTAGTTGTGGTTAATTCAACTTAAAAGGCATATCGATGGTACGCTGGGCAGCGGGAACTTAAGAGATGCCGTGCGGCTGTCGACCGGAGAACATCTTAGTGAATGGCTTGCTGTCAATAGTGAAATCTCTGACCCTTCATTGTGTATCAGATGAATTTTTTTTGTATGAAATTTGACATATTTAACATATCAGACGGATTCTGATCCTGCAGCACCACACAGCACCTACTTCCCCTCTGGTTTATGCCATAATTGTATCTATTTTTTGTATGTATTTCCTTCCTACTTTTTTTAGACAACTAATTCGATATGAAGCATCATGCAGCCTGCTGGGGACACTCCCTCAGCCTGCAGATTGGATACAAGCTAAACAGTTGTTACGTTATACTGTCAATAGTGAAGCTGAATGATTTGAATTCATTATCTTCTTAAACCACAACTATTTTATATCTCATGCAGTCATGTAGTGAATTCATTTACTTTGAGTTAATTATTAAGTTGTTGCACAGAACTGATCCTTCCAGAATTGTCGTGCTGAGGTGCCCAATGAACTTGATTCCATATGTTTCCACTTCCTTGCTTTAAAGGAGGTGTTTTTTCAAGTAGGTAAATTACCCACCATGCTTTATCTGATTAGTAGATGCCGATTATTCGCTAATAAATTCTGCTGATCATTCACTAATATTCTTACTAAATTTGGTTTGCATTTTGATTATTTAGCAGAGAAATACATTAAAGGGGGGGCCTAAATGTATTTGTATAAATTTTGTCTATACAAATACATTAAAGGGGAAAGGCTAAACGAGATGGAAGCCTAAATTAGATAGAGATGCCATCTTTCGACAAACTGGAGATTACGTCCAGAATTTATTCCCAATGTGTTCTGTTTGATTGAACAGAAGTTGTTGAATAATCACTTTGAATTATATATTAAACCAACCTCAAGTACCTGCCCTCCTTTACCTGTTACTAATTCAAGTAGATATTAAACTTCAAGTGAGAAGTATTCAGTAATTAGCAGATATTCTATTTATTTAAATTTATTTTTCGAGTTTCTTTGTAGATGTCATGATGCAGAACAAAGACTTGACGTGAAGGATAGACATCCAGTTAATAGCAGGGACAAGCATAATCTGTATCCAGTAAGTAATCGGAGACCAACTCTTTAGTAAGTAATCGGAGACCAACTCTTTAGTAATAATTTACTTAGTACAGCAGCTGTTTGTCTAACTCTAGAACAATAGTTGACCTATCTAGAACAGTAGTTGACCTATTGATACTCCTCTCCATTAGGATTTATATGGTTGAGGAGAAGTAGATTTTACAATTTTAGTTGCCTTTGATGCTGTTATGTCCTGGCAGCAGAATGTTAAAGCTTTCCCTGCGGTACTCAATGCTGTTTGTTGAAGTGCTATACTCAATGACAGTACTAATGTATTCTAGACTTTTTCTCTATCGAGTTCAGAGGCTTAACTATGCTTGGGCTTTTTTTTTGTTTAGGATGACTCATACTTGGAGAGCTACATCAGCACCATCGGAGTTGATTTTGTAAGTACAAGTTGTTTTGGTTGCTACTTCTGAAGTTATTCTGAGTTGCCTCGAACACTTATGACTGTTTTCCTCCTTCAGAAAATACGAACTGTGGAGCAGGATGGAAAGACTATCAAGCTTCAGATTGTGAGTACCTAAAATATTGAACTGTGTTAAACTAAGTTTGATTTGATTTTTTGAGCTGGTTTACTTAAAGATATATTTGTGCCTCTGTTAGCACGTGGGTACTCCTTGCCATCTCATAAAGTATGAAGACTGGTAGTTTGACTGGTGGTTTGACACCGTGATATTATTGGATAGAATTCATATAAACGAAAGGAATTTGAGGAGCTAGAGAGCAAACCCTGCATATGTTTGATACTTTGGGCTCTAAAGCTGGATGAATCTTTTGATTGATTTATAGACCTGCTTTATACATATCATTCCACACCTCCCCAGGAGGCTAACGTCTGTAAATCTTTTGATCTGATTTGATTTCAGGAGTATAAATCATTACTCAGCCAATGTGATAAGTTCTCAAATTTAGTGATTGAAGTAAAATAGCAATTTTGAGAGATAGCAAAGGCATTATTTCTGGGCCTAAATATATTTTTCAAGTTATGATAGATAATTATAAGTTAGGGATGGGCATCAGATCATTTAAGGTAAATAAGCGTTTCTTCTCCGAAGTTCCGACCAAAGTCCAAAGTCAGTTCTACCAAAAGGATAAGCCTGAAATCGAAGAACAAATAGTTTCGACTCCTTCCGTACAGACTGAAAATGACATATTTGAAGAGGTATCTCTGTCGGGAATAACACAATCTAGGTATAGCTAAATTTTTTATTTTCCCTACGTGATCTTGCATGTATGAAATACTATGTTTTAGTTGCTAATGTATTGCATTGGTTTTTATCAGATTGTCTACAGATGTTGCTAAATTACCTTCAGCAATTGAAGAACCACGCAGAAAACGTTTTAGGTAATTTTGTTGTATAAACATCTTTTTGACCAAGCTTTTCATAAGGAAATTTTTCTTTTTTCCTTAACTTTTCATCTGTTAACATTGCAGGCTCTCAGAAGATAAGGAAGCATCCACCAGCAATAAATAATTAGGCTTTTTCTATGAAGAACAATTAACTAGATTACTTTACGTTTTAATTATGCATATTTTTGGGGTTAAATTTGAGGTGATGCTATTTGTTAGTAAACAACTGTTATATGTATTAATTGTACTTTTGTGCTTTTTTTTTTTTTTCTTAACTTATAAATTTGAAAACTTTATAATATATTAAATAATTTATTATTCATTGCTTAATAATTATTAATTATAAATATTAATTTATTCGGCCGCCGCGAAGCGCGGGTTCTTTAACTAGTATACATTAAAGGCTGTATTAACTTTGACTTGAATTTGAGTTTTTAATTCAATAATAATGTCTTGAACTATACATTTAAATTTGAATTCAAATTTAAATTTTAAGTTAAAATTGTGAATCCAAATTTGAGTTTCAAATTTTGATTTAAGTTAATTAATTCGGATTTTGGATTTAAATTTCAATTAAAATTTTCATCTTTTAGTCAAAATTTAATTTCAATTGAATTTTCTTTTCTGAATTTAATTTTTCTTTTGAATTTCATCTTGAATATAATTCAGATATATAGTTAGTTTAACATATTCAGGTTGCCACCCTACATATCCATTATTTAATTAGTTCAGTGAGTATATATGCTATTTATTTGCTGAATTTTGTGTCTCTCCTGGTAGTTCAGTGTGCTATCCTAGATATTTTATTTTGAGTTTGATTGACCTCAACAAAGCTTGCCCAAAGTCTGGAAAAGCCTGTCCTCGTCTCTTAATACTAATTCTAGTTATTTGTTGAACCTAACTATGTTGTTCTTCAGTATGCCATTTTAGACATTATTTTTTGGTTAGTTTGTTCAGTATATGCTTGGTTGTTTGCTCAATCTTAATATCTCTCATGTTATTCAGTTTGCTATCCTGAATATCTACTTTTGAATTAGTTTGTTGATCATTTGCATTAGTTATATGCTAAAAACTATTTCAATCTGGATCCTGTATTCTCTGGCCTATACCATGGCGATGATGTTAGCCTACAAAAATAGACATAGTAACATTCGAAAAGGTAGCAGAGATTTTGCCTGGTGCATCCACAATGTGTATGCAAGTTATCTTTATGTTTATGTCAACTCGTATTATTTTTAGATTGCTTAATCATTTTTTACATTCCTGTAAGTTTTAGTTTGTCATTCTAGATATCTATTTTTTAGTTGGGTTGATGAGCATATAAGCTGATTATTTGCTGAAAGTCCTGCAATCTTGGGCAAAGTGGGCCGTTATTGGACCATTTTTCCTTAAAGAGCCGTATTAGGCCCACTTTTCAGTACAATTGCAGGACTTTCAAATCCGGCCCGATTCCGGTCCAAACTCGGTCCCATTCCGGTTCGGCCCGTGCCAGGCCCGTGCTAGCCTAGTATTTTTAATTTTGGTTTTAAAAATATTTATCTTTAAAAATATAAAGGATTTTAATTTTTTTTTTCTAGCTATTAAAAAGTTATTATGGATAATAATAATCAAAATTTTAAAACTTTTAATTATTTATATACAAAAAATTAAAATTTACAATTTAAATTTTGTTGAGTCACATGAAATTCTAAATGAAATAAAAAATTATTCTAAATAAATTACAAAAATAAATAAAAATTACGGTTGATGAATAAAATAATTTAAAAATAGATATATCAAATCAACAATTGTTTGAATTCAAATAGTAAATTCAAAATCAAATTTATATTTTAAGTTTGATTCATAAATTTAAATATAATTTATAATTTAATTTTAATCCACTCTAATTAAAAAAATTTACTTGTTAATTCAAATTTAATATCGTAAACTAATTTTAACTCACAGTTTAAACAAAAAATTTAGTTTAAAATTTATAAATCTTAATTTAAATTATATAACTAAATTTCAACTTGGAATTTCAAGTGAAATAAAATTTTAAATGGATATCAAATTTGAATTAAGAATTTGAAATTTTAATTAAGTTAGATGAAAATTAAATTTTAATTTTTTGAAATAAGTGTGAATTAAAATTTTGATATATTTATGTTAAATTTTGAATTTATCTGAATTTAAAAAACATACCCAAATATCCAATATGTATCAACAATTAGGTAAATTTAAATTAAGATACCTAAAATTTAAAATTTCTAATTTAACATCTAAATCTTCATTACTTTCTGTTGTCCCGATTAATAAAAATATTAGGGCACAGTGAAATGCTCTTAAATTTTACCCAAAAATGGAAACTTTCTTAATTTTATCCAAAAAAGCAAAGAGAGAAAACAATGTGCAAGGACTGAGCAGGGCCGTTTCTCCAAACGAAGCCGGGCCGTAGAATAGGCCGTCCCAATTTAGGTCTTTTTTAATTTTAAAAATTAAATTTTTTATATATTTCTCAATTGATTTTATAAAATATATTTTGTTTTGTAATTAAATATATAATATTTATATATATTTTTAAGAAATTATTGAAATTTTGAATATTTTAAATTAAAATTTGAACAACATATATATATATATATATATATATATATATATATATATATATATATATATATATATATATACATACTTTAAAAATTAAAAAGATATAAAAAGGCCGGCCTGGTATGAAGGTCCACTAAACAGCCCTAAGCCTAGCATAGGCCTGCCCAGCTTAAAAATAGGGCCACATGGTGGCCTTTTTTATTGCTGGGCTAGGCCAAGCCGGTCTTTGTGACCTGGGTTGGGCGGCGCGGCTCAGCGCAGGTACGAACCGTGTGGGGCCCACAGTGGCCTTTTTTAATGCTCGGCTAGGCCCAGGCCGGCTTGGCCCGACGTTTTTACGGGCAAGGCCCGGCCGTCTTCCATGACAGGAACTGAACGGCTCGGCGCGGCCCGGCTCGGCTCGGCGCATTTCGGAGCTGGTCGCCTCGGGAAGGCCCGGCCCGGCCCGGACTGATTTTAAATCCGGGCCGGGCGGGATGGTCTTATGCAGATTGAAAACAATGTTGCAGGAAAAAATAATTAAAATTAAAAAATATATAATTATTTATACAAAAAATTAAAATTTACAATTTAAATTGATTCATAAATAGATTTGTCAAATGATTTAAAAATAGATATATCAAATCAACAATTGTTTAAATTCAAATAGTAAATTGAAATTGAAATTTATATTTTAAGTTTGATTCATAAATTTAAATATATGTTCTAATTTAATTTTAATCCACTTTAATTTAAATTTGTTAATTGTTAATTCAAATTTAATATCCAAAACTAAATTAAACTCAGTGTAAACTAAAATTTAAATTAAAAAATTATAAATTGAAATTGAAATTATACAACTAAATTTCATCTTTGAATTTCAAGTGAAATAAAATTTTAAAATCAAATAAAGTTAAAATTAAATATATATATATATATATATATATATATTTAAATTAAATTCAAATATGAATTCAAAAATCATACCAAACTATTCAATATATATCAACAATAATGTAAGTTTAAATTAAAATATAATTTATATATTTTAATCAAATATAACAGATGAATTTGTTTTTTTAGTTTAAATTTATGAATTTAAATTTATAAAAAAAATAAATTTAATCTTATATTATTTAAATTTAAATTATATAATTTTATATTAAACATGTAAATTACATAGTGTAATTTTTAAATAGATATATGAAATTTAAAATTTTTAATTTATCATCTAAGTTTTTATTATTTTATAACGTTCCAATTAATAAGAATTATGTTCTTCTTTTGGCCTTCTGGGAGGTTTTAGGCAGAATTAAGAAGGAGCAGGAGCTTCTCTCTCCTCTCTCCTCTATCTCTCTCACTCTCTCTCTTCGCTCTCCTTTCTCTCTCGTCGTCCCCGCTTGAATCCGAGGTGAGTGTCTTCTTTCTCTCTGTTCTTCTTGAGGAGGGCTACGTCTCGATGTTTTGGATGCGTCTTCTTGTGAATCTTGCGTTGTTTGACGATGATGTTGTGGAGCGTCTGATGCTCATTGGGTGGCTCAGATTCGGCGGCGGGGGCGCGCGGTGTCACCTCTCCTGCGACGGTTGTAGGGGATGGATCTGCGGTCGCCGGAGAGGTACCATCGGAGGTACGATGAGGAGTGCGGCGGCAGCGTCGGCGGCGATGGCGGCGATGGCGAGATCTGCTCCTCCAGCGACGACGCCTTCGACATCCCCCCCAAGAACGCCCCCCTCGAGCGCCTCCGACGGTGGAGGGTATGTTATCCTCTTCTTGATTCGTTCACCAATTAGGGTTTTTTTTCGCGTGTTCCGATGCAATGGCGCTCGTTCTCGTGGTTTCTAATCGTAACTGGATCTTGAACAACAGTAAATGTGCTTAGCGCGCTGCATTATAGAGGATGTTTCTTGAAGCATTTATTTGCTCTTCATTTAATTATTATTATTTCTTGTTATTGAAACTTTTGATCTTAACATGTGAGAATGTGTTTGGACTTTTGATTTTCTGAGCTTAAATAATGTTAAAACCGAACTTAGATACATTGTCTCTGCAACTATTTCTACGGCTGTCATATGAGGATGATGTGAGTCAACCTTCGTCGGACTAATGATGGTTTATCAATGCGACATTTGCATTTGCAATAATTTTTGGCATTGTAAAAATTGTGGTCGCGAAAGAAAGGGTATGAAAGTGTCGTAGCTCTCTTCTCTGGATTATTATAGAGTTATGTAACTCATTCCCTGATATTAGATCTTTTAGAGGATGTGGTATAGGGATTCTGTTGAAGAGAGATGCCGAAGATTCAAAAGTCCATTTATTGTCTCCAAGTACTTCAATATTCAGTGCAAGCACCAAATCAAATTTACTCCATAAACATGAAAACTTTATAAATTATCGATCATCTCAATCATCAGATTTTTTTTTTCTCTTTTTATCATGTGATAGAGTGTTTCATTTTGTCAAGTTAATTTTCTGATATAGGAACATATGTCATACTTTTTATCAAAAATTTAAGTGTCGTGATATGAGATCGTGCTGAAAACTTGCCGGCACGGTACGGCACGATGTGTGCCGAGTGGTTCCGATGAGTGCCGGTCACGAAAATGCATGTGTGCCGACACATAATGGCATGAAATAATTATTTTCTTTAGCAACAAATTTTTTTAATTACTTATTATATATCTTTATCAATTTTTTTAAATTTTATGGAGAAAATTACTTAGTAATTTAAAGAAAAGAAGGTTTTTAACTGTGCCATCGATACGGAAGCTGTATCTTGCCAGTATCTTGTTGGCACGATAGATATGGACCGTGCTGATGGATACTTAAATTCTTGCTTTTTATTTAGATAAAAATATATGAAACATATCTAAAGTACGACTCATTTTGATTCAACTACTAAACCAATAAAAGTTTTGATTTTGCTACCTAACTTTTTAATTTATTATTTTTAGCCATTTAATGACCTTCAACTTTAAAATTTGAATGCATCATTTTTATAGGCCTATCTAGCATATTTCATATAATTTATGTAACCATAATTTCATTAAAGTAAGTAATAGGCCTAAGATTTGTACCGGAAGAGCTGTTAAATGGCTTATATCAAATATATTGAAAGATTGGGTAAACTTTTAAAAGGCCGGGTAGTTTAATCAAAACGGGCCAAAGTTCACGTGTATTCATTTTTATCATTTTGCATGGGTGAAACTGTGAAATTGGGCTTGTATTAATCAGCATGTTAGTAGATAGTGATGATTGCCATGATTGTTTTCTTTCTTTACTTTCAGCAAGCTGCTCTTGTGCTCAATGCATCCCGTCGATTTAGATACACTCTTGACTTGAAAAGGGAGGAAGAGAAGGAGAACATAAGGAGAGAGATTAGGGCTCATGCTCAAGTTATACGGGTATCATTTTACCATATTGAAAGATATAGTTTATACAGAAACTTCGGAATGTACTTGTTCACTCTAATTTTGAATTTCACAGGCAGCATTTCTTTTCAAGGAGGCTGGGGAAAGAGAGGCACCTGGTAGCTTTCTTGCTTTCTCTTGTTTAATTGTTTGTTCACATAACATAATGAGTTAGTGTTCAACATGTTAGTATTCTCACAAGCATCTGACTTGGATCTTTAAATTTAATCATTTTGAAATCTTTTGTTATCTTTACTTTTCTTTGAAAATGAAAAAACATGTAATTATCATAATATTCCCATCTAAATTAAGCTTGCAACTTCTTCTCACCGCACGATGAACCATCCTTACTGCTTGTTTGCCCCTGTTTTCACTTTTGCTTTCTGTAATAAACTGAAAAAAGAAAGTTGAAATGTGCAAGACCAATTGCAAATTTGTAATGGTGTTGTAGAATATTTATGTGATTTCCGCAATAATGGTTTGTTTGGTGTTTGAATATGTAATTAAGCTCGTCCTTGATCTAGTACTAGCTGGTAACATAGTTTAAAGTGGGTCATTAGTTTAAAGTGAGCCGCGACTTTCTCTTTGATAGAGATATGCCATTTTCGCTATATTTATTTGGATTTTTTTTTGGTTGGTTAATCCTGAATCTATTCATGAATTGGAATTCTAGCATCCATACGAGATCTAGTTAGTTACAACTGATCAAGTAAAAATGTATTATGAAGATGAAAAAACATGCATGCGAACTTGTTTTATCTTCCAAAAATGTGTCTTTGTGTATATTAGTAAATCCAATAGGTAATACTTAGTAAATTAACTAGTAGTTTGTTAGATAATTAGTATATACAATCAATATATAATGCATTTGTGAATAACAATTTATAATTATCTGGAAGGAAATCAGTAGTCCTAGCGGTAGAGCAAGAAGGAAACCATCCGTCCCTAACTTGCTATTTGTATGGAAAGACAATGGGAAGCTTGCTACTGAAGGAGCTACCCTTTCCGACAGGTGATGTTGCTCTTTTTACTTCGTTCTTCTACTACACACCTTTTTGACTAAAAGTTTTTTTGTTGTTGTTGTTGTTGCCATCTGTAAAGTTCAATAGTTTTTTTTTTCCCTACATGTACTGAATTTAGTATTGTACAACTCGCATGTAACTATAGATAACTAGTTGTAGACATTTAGTAAATTTTAGAGTTTGTAAATTATTTGTCGTTGGTAGAATCCAGGATGAAATAAATTAGAAAATGAGTCATTGATTGATTTGTTAAAAAATAAACTTTATATTTCCAAACCGGGAGAAAACTTGATTTAAGACACCGGGGATGATATTGAGAATAAAAATGCATATAAAGGAAAATGAAAGTTAGGTTTAATTTTAGGATGATTGAGAAATTTACCTTAGAGTTGAATTAGGGATGGAGGGTTTTCTTTTGTGTAGAGAGCATGTAATTACCAAATAGAGGTATAGTGGAAGAGCAAAATGCAAAGGAATTCCTACTGAGTATTTTGTCGATGAATTTTTTTTGTTGACAAAAGAAAAGTACTTATATTGTAGATGTTCTAAATATATTAGATTTGCATATTTAAATTCATTTGTGTTAAACCCACTTCGAATATTATGTTTCACACATACACCTATTAGGAAATTATATTTAAAATTCCGTGAATGGAAATATTAATCGTCGTGCATTAATTCAGCAACCCAAAGGTTTTTCTAAACATCGATTGAAATAGAATTCATGGATAAGCTTCTACATATAAACTTTAATATCATACAAATATTCTCAACACGGAATATCATGGCACAATATCAATTGATTCAATGCATGGTCCGACCCACATATTTGGGTCAATTAAATAATCCTATAGTTCAACTTGAAAAGAATTGATTATCGACATCGTTACATGGTATCACATTGTAGGTTACCTACCTATCCTAAAGTAAATTTCATCCTCAAATTCAATTGATTGAAGTCCTCAATAGTTAGGTGAAAATATCCATTAGAAGTAATTTTTTATTATCTCAATTGTCCAAGAACTCATGATCATGTTTTTGGATGATAACATAATTAACATATCGGCAAGCAAATTCTTGAACATATGAACTAGGCTCCTCTAGAAAAACAATTGGCCCAATCAACTTTCCTATACTCTTCCTAGTGTGAAATATACAATAAATTTGTTAGAAACATATTTGTTGTCGATCAAATTTACTATTCAATCTGTTCAATTAATGAACAAAAATTCACAGCTTCATTTAGAAGGAAAATTTTATCACCAACATTAAGTACATAGTACCACATCACTAATCACCTACACGCACCAAAGTAAGTTTTATCCTCAAATTCAATTGATCAAGCACCTCACTACTTAGATGGAACTATTCCTTGTGAGCAATTATTATTTTTTTCTCAATTTCAAAATTCTTTAGTATGCTTTCCGTGCATAACATAGTTTACATACCAACAATCAAATTCTTAACCATCCAAATTAGGCTCCTCTAAACATCAATTGACATAAATTCCCTGAATCGGCTTCTAAATATTCTTCCTGCCATAATCATTATACAAACTCTCTTTAGATAAATTTGCACAAACATTATGCCACAATCTCAATTGATTAAATTATGCATTACATAATTTACATACCACCAATCAAGTTCTTGAACATCCAATCAATTTTTCATCCTCGAAACAAAAAATAAATTACATCTCAAAAAGTTTTCAATAAGAGTTGTTTAATTTTCGTACTTCTAACTTAGTTATGTTAAACTCATTTTAAATATAAAAATTCATGTATACACCTACATAGGAAATTATATTAAAAATTCTATAAATTAAAATACTTAATACTAAAAACTCAATTGTCCACGTTACAAGAGTGCTCGAGTAATACGTTTTTATCAATAAACAAGCATTTTGATTCAACTATACAGGGTCAACTAAGTGAAAACCTTTCTAAGACAGTACGTCTTTTCTCATTGCTCTATGTAGTGTAATTATATATGGTCAGTTTTACCCTCTAAATGTACCTTATACTTTTATTCTGGTTGGTTATATGGTGTAGTGCATTTTGTTGAAGTGTTGTTTAGCTGTACTATTTGAAGAAGCACTAAATGCTTTGTTGCTAAAACTCCCTTGATTTCTATTAAAATCCTTCTAAGAATATTTTCTGCTTTTGTGGCTCGCATGCACATTGCAACTTCCAAACATTGCAAAAGCTCCATCCTTTTTCATTTGTTAAATGATTTAGTGTAGGTTATTGTAGATGAAAGTTGAAGCAAAAGCTAGACTGAAGGGGTACTAAGTGCTAACTTGATTTGGTACGTTTTTGCAATGTCAGTCAAGGCATTGTTTTCTAGATCGGTGAAAGTTGGTCTAGTGCTTATTTGGTGTAGTGTGAGACTTGAATTTTGCATATACTTTCAACTACAAGAATCTCTACTAGAGCATTTTGAAAGGAAAAGTTTGAATCTTTTGCTGTAGTTTGGAGCTTAGGATCCTTTGAAGCAAAAACTTTAATTCGGAGCTTTTGTTTCTTCTACAGAGGGAAATTTTTTGGAGATTTTAACAAAAAAGCAGTTAATGTATAGTTTATAGGATATGCGGAATCTAAAAATATATGAAATTTGATACTAAACGTTTTAACATGTCAAGTAAGGATTAGAACTTGTTCTCGGGGTCTTAGTAGTGCATTGATCGGTTTTATTTTCTTTCTAATCGTTGAATTACTTGTTTTATATTATACATTTGTTTCCATATTTGTTTTATTTTTTGGGTTTCAACATTAATTAGTATTTTAAGCAAGATGGTAGCTTTACTTGTTTTAATTCATAATTGATTTTATTTTAGTTATAATTTTTGAGTTTGGCTTGTTGGACTAGAATAATAGGAATGGTCGTGTTAAGCTCGAGTCTGAGTTGCAACTGGCTCGGAGGATCCCTCGCGAGCCCAGGATGGCGACGATGATGATTCTTGCTACCGAAGGGTCGAATCGGAGACGCAACACACCGTGATGAATCAATTCTGAGTGTGACGGCGCCGATGATGATTCGAGTTAAATCGTGTGGATGGAATTGAGATATAATGACGGCGCCGATTTTGCTATTGAGTATTGGTTGTAGCGACCATGTCAGATCTATTCTCAATAACTGATTTAGAGTTTGGCTTGTTGGACTAGAATAATAGGAATGGTCGTGTTAAGCTCGAGTCTAAGTTGCAACCGGCTCGGAGGATCCCTCGCGAGCCCAGGATGGCGACGATGATGATTCTTGCTACCGAAGGGTCGAATAGGAGACGCAACACACCGTGATGAATCAATTCTGAGTGTGACGGCGCCGATGATGATTCGAGTTAAATCGTGTGGATGGAATTGAGATATAATGACGGCGCCGATTTTGCTATTGAGTATTGGTTATAGCGACCATGTCAGATCTATTCTCAATAACTGATTTAGAGTTTGGCTTGTTGGACTAGAATAATAGGAATGGTCGTGTTAAGCTCGAGTCTGAGTTGCAACCGGCTCGGAGGATCCCTCGCGAGCCCAGGATGGCGACGATGATGATTCTTGCTACCGAAGGGTCGAATCGGAGACGCAACACACCGTGATGAATCAATTCTGAGTGTGACGGCGCCGATGATGATTCGAGCTCAATCGTGTGGATGGAATTGAGATATAACGACGGCGCCGATTTTGCTATTGAGTATCGGTTATAGCGACCATGTCAGATCTATTCTCAATAACTGATTTAGAGTTTGGCTTGTTGGACTAGAATAATAGGAATGGTCGTGTTAAGCTCGAGTCTGAGTTGCAACCGGCTCGGAGGATCCCTCGCGAGCTCAGGATGGCGACGATGATGATTCTTGCTACCGAAGGGTCGAATCGGAGACGCAACACACCGTGATGAATCAATTCTGAGTGTGACGGCGCCGATGATGACTGATTTAGAGTTTGACTTGTTGGACTAGAATAATAGGAATGGTCGTGTTAAGCTCGAGTCTGAGTTGCAACCGGCTCGGAGGATCCCTCGCGTGCCCAGGATGGCGACGATGATGATTCTTGCTACCGAAGGGTCGAATCGGAGACGCAACACACCGTGATGAATCAATTCTGAGTGTGACGGCGCCGATGATGATTCGAGTTAAATCGTGTGGATGGAATTGAGATATAATGACGGCGCCGATTTTGCTATTGAGTATTGGTTGTAGCGACCATGTCAGATCTATTCTCAATAACTGATTTAGAGTTTGGCTTGTTGGACTAGAATAATAGGAATGGTTGTGTTAAGCTCGAGTCTGAGTTGCAACCGGCTCGGAGGATCCCTCGCGAGCCCAGGATGGCGACGATGATGATTCTTGCTACCGAAGGGTCGAATCGGAGAAGCAACACACCGTGATGAATCAATTCTGAGTGTGACGGCGCTGATGATGATTCGAGTTAAATCGTGTGGATGGAATTGAGATATAATGACGGCGCCGATTTTGCTATTGAGTATTGGTTATAGCGACCATGTCAGATCTATTCTCAATAACTGATTTAGAGTTTGGCTTGTTGGACTAGAATAATAGGAATGGTCGTGTTAAGCTCGAGTCTGAGTTGCAACCGGCTCGGAGGATCCCTCGCGAGCCCAGGATGGCGACGATGATGATTCTTGCTACCGAAGGGTCGAATCGGAGACGCAACACACCGTGATGAATCAATTCTGAGTGTGACGGCGCCGATGATGATTCGAGTTAAATCGTGTGGATGGAATTGAGATATAATGACGGCGCCGATTTTGCTATTGAGTATTGGTTATAGCGACCATGTCAGATCTATTCTCAATAACTGATTTAGAGTTTGTCTTGTTGGACTAGAATAATAGGAATGGTCGTGTTAAGCTCGAGTCTGAGTTGCACCCGGCTCGGTGGATCCCTCGCGAGCCCAGGATGGCGACGATGATGATTCTTGCTACCGAAGGGTCGAATCGGAGACGCAACACACCGTGATGAATCAATTCTGAGTGTGACGGCGCCGATGATGATTCGAGTTAAATCGTGTGGATGGAATTGAGATATAATGACGGCGCCGATTTTGCTATTGAGTATTGGTTATAGCGACCATGTCAGATCTATTCTCAATAACTGATTTAGAGTTTGGCTTGTTGGACTAGAATAATAGGAATGGTCGTGTTAAGCTCGAGTCTGAGTTGCAACCGGCTCGGAGGATCCCTCGCGAGCCCAGGATGGCGACGATGATGATTCTTGCTACCGAAGGGTCGAATCGGAGACGCAACACACCGTGATGAATCAATTCTGAGTGTGACGGCGCCGATGATGATTCGAGCTCAATCGTGTGGATGGAATTGAGATATAATGACGGCGCCGATTTTGCTATTGAGTTTTGGTTATAGCGAGCATGTCAGATCTATTCTCAATAACTGATTTAGAGTTTGGCTTGTTGGACTAGAATAATAGGAATGGTCGTGTTAAGCTCAAGTCTGAGTTGCAACCGGCTCGGAGGATCCCTCGCGAGCCCAGGATGGCGACGATGATGATTCTTGCTACCGAAGGGTCGAATTGGAGAAGCAACACACCGTGATGAATCAATTCTGAGTGTGACGGCGCTGATGATGATTCGAGTTAAATCGTGTGGATGGAATTGAGATATAATGACAGCGCCGATTTTGCTATTGAGTATTGGTTATAGCGACCATGTCAGATCTATTCTCAATAACTGATTTAGAGTTTGGCTTGTTGGACTAGAATAATAGGAATGGTCGTGTTAAGCTCGAGTCTGAGTTGCAACCGGCTCGGAGGATTCTTCGCGAGCCCAGGATGGCGACGATGATGATTCTTGCTACCGAAGGGTCGAATCGGAGACGCAACACACCGTGATGAATCAATTCTGAGTGTGACGGCGCCGATGATGATTCGAGCTGAGTCGTGTGGATGGAATTGAGATATAATGACGGCGCCGATTTTGCTATTGAGTATTGGTTATAGCGACCATGTCAGATCTATTCTCAATAACTGATTTAGAGTTTGACTTGTTGGACTAGAATAATAGGAATGGTCGTGTTAAGCTCGAGTCTGAGTTGCAACCGGCTCGGAGGATCCCTCGCAAGCCCAGGATGGCGACGATGATGATTCTTGCTACCGAAGGGTCGAATCGGAGAAGCAACACACCGTGATGAATCAATTCTGAGTGTGACGGCGCTGATGATGATTCGAGTTAAATCGTGTGGATGGAATTGAGATATAATCTTTATTGTGAGCCCGAAGAGTGTGGATCGTTCATATGCATATCTTGTTGCTCGAGCAGGGGTGGAAAGTACTCAGAAGATGATGCAAAAGCTGTCATGGTGCAAATATTAAACGTTGTTGCATTTTGCCATCTTCAAGGGGTGGTACATCGGGATCTTAAACCAGAGGTAATGAATTTTGCCATCTTCAAGGGGCGGCAGCTTTTTGTTTTGTTTTTGTTTTTTGTTTTTATTCTTTGCTATTTGTTTATATCATTTTGATAACTTCTTATTTTGTTTGAAGGCCATCATATATGCTCAGTGTGCTTATTAAAAGTTTCCTTGGATCATTTTCCTTTTAAAGAGCACCAACCGTATATATTCTTTATAACATTTATATGAGATAATTTGCTCTGCAGGTCATTATAACAGATTACTTCTTCAAAGCAAGCCTGGATGAAAAGTTTCTTGTGGCTGATGTCCAGGTAATTATCTTTGATGTGGATAGAAACTTTGATATTGAGGGGTAGATTTAAGAAAATGAATTATTTATCCTAACTATCTTTGATCCCATCTGCTGCTAATACTTTAGAAATTGAAATATTTAGATCATCATAGAAAAGGCCATCTAGCATTTTCAAATGAAATGAAGAATTTCATTTCGAACTGAAAAAAATTACACTTTATTCACGTTATTTGTTGTATATGCTGTAGCTGGTAGATTTCTTTCTCCATGAAAAGGTTACACTTTATTCACATATTACTTTGTAACAAGGATCCTTCTAATATTTAACCTCATACATGTCCAGATTGAGGTGAAAATTGATGGGCTTAACGACAGCCCCGAAGATGTTTCAAGTATTTTGGTAGAAGCTTCATTGTATGACAATGAAGGATGGCGTGATTGTGCAACCAATGAAGGCAACATTGACTTGACTTTTTTTAATGTGGCAAACATGGAGCTCAAGTCACCACCGGCTGGAAGTCTTGGCTTTCATGGTTATCATCTTTCAGGAAAACTAATACCCCCTACACCCAATATTGACAAACAAATAGTTCACCCCACTTCTTTTGTCATCCAACCAGCTTTTGTTTTCATTCCTTTGTATATGGCTTCTATTTTCATATCTTTATATGCAGCTGTGCATGCAATTCCTTCAAATGATTTATCTTTATTGGCACCTTAGGCATCAAGATTTATTGGCAGTCATGTTATTAACTGGTCGGAGCTTCACATATATTCTCATTTTTAGGTTGTTGATGATGCTTATTTTTAGAGGCTTTCTTTTCAGCTGAGAGCTAGCAAAATTTTAGTTTTTCTATGTCAAATCAATCTCAACCATATGCTTTCTTATAATTTTGCAGAACTTGCTTGGAGCTCTTATGGAGCAGGTTGGTTCCCTCAACATATTTTGGAGCAATTACTCATTTACTTAGACATTCAAGCAGCGGTGTGAAAAAGAAGGTGCTAAGCATAAACTAGTTGTTTCTTTATTCACAACTGAATGCACGTAAACAATTCACTTTTGGCTCTGCAATTGATTTTTTTTTTCCCTACTTTGTGAACAGGCGTTAGGGTTATTGTGTGAGACAGTGAAGGATAAAAGTATGGCTGAGAAGAGACAAAAGGATACAAGAAAAGCACAGTATAACGCCTTTCCACTCCATGTTGATGAGATCGCCACTCCTTCATTTAATGAATTGTGTTTAAATATAGTTCAATTGATTGATGATACTTCTGATAGTTCCGAGGTCCCTACAAAGATTGCTGCAATTTCTTCTCTTGAAACATTAGCCAAAGAATATCCATCTGATCATTTTGCCAAAGATTGCTGCATTGGAGCAGCAGCAGCTGCAGCACATGCTGCTGCTGCTGCTGGCAGCAGCTGCACTTGATGCAGCTGCTGCTGGCAGCAGCAAGCTGCCCTTCTCCCCTTTTTTTTTTGTTTTCCTTTTCCTGCCAAGAAAGAGGAGAAAAGAGAGAGAGAGGCGAACCCTTACTGGTCACAAAGAGGGAGAGGGAGGAAGGGGTCTTCTTCTTCTTCTCCTTCTTTCTTCTTCTTCTTCTTCTTTCGTGAGTGTAATTAAGAGGGAGAGAGAGAACATTTAAATCTCTGCAGGGGGTTGGTTGGGAGGAGAAGCAATTTTACTAAAATGCCCCCAACTTACCCATTTTTCCCCAAATTGCCCTCCAATTCTGCAGTTTTGCCCCTGCAGTGAGCAAATTCGGATACCCCTCTTTCTCCGCGTTTTGCCGTCAACTGGTTAATCGAAACTGCAATTTTCTTTCTCCCCTTTATTCTACAAATTTTTCTTAAACTCTCCACGATCTCTTTTAAATTTTTGGGCTACTCTAAGCCCTCGAAAGAGGGCCCCGAAACAGCTTGCCGATAAACTGCATCAGCAAAACTGCAGTCCCAGAATTCTTTAGGCATTTTGCTTCGCTTCGTTTTCCTATTTTCTTTTAATCTCTCACCTCGGCACTTCATCCCTTTTAATCAGCAAACTTTTCTGAGACACCCCACGATTTCTTTTTAATTTTTTAACTACTCTAAGTCCTCGAAATAGGGCTCCGAAAAAGCTTGCCGATAACAGAATTCAGGATTCCTGAATTTTGCTAAGTCCTTGAGCTTCAACTCACTTTTCGACCCGACGCTCTTCGCGTCGGTCCGAACCGCACCGAACTCAACTGTAATCATATTTAAAATATGTTACAAGTCTTTTCGCCGCATTTCGCCATTTTGCGAATTTCGGCGAACGAGGACTTAAGCTTTATAATTTGAAGCTTCAAACTCTCAACTATAACTCACTTTTCGACTCGACGACTTTTGCGTCGATTCGAAATACTTCCAACCCACTTGTAATCACATTTGAAATGTGTTACAAGTATTTTTTTACCGAGTTTCGCCATTTCGCGGAAATCGGTGCATTACGGTATGTCTACTGATTTTTGTAAGCTGAGCTACTTTTTCTTTGACTTGTGTTGCATTCTATTTTCAGTTGTGGCTCCTCTACTGTTTAAATCTTGCATTTTATATTTCTTCTTTGAACCGGTGTATTGTTCATACACTTCACTAAACTAAAAGAAACGAAATAAAGAAGTAATTGCTTGCATTATTGCTGGATTTTCAGTTTTTCAGTTGTTTATTCCTAGATTTTCAGTTTTGATCAGTGCTACTTTTCATGTAGTGCGATAAACTGCTAGAAGCATTATTATTCTGCAGTTCGAGCAAAGACAAACTACTGCTCTTGTGCCGTTAGATTCTAGTGACAGGTCGAAGGACAAATCGGACCAAAAAGTCTACTATCTTTATCTACAAGATTTATTTGAGTAACCATAAGGGGTATATCTGATGTCTCTAACTTGTTATGTGGCAGACACTTCGTCGACTTGCTTAAAACCGTGAAGCTGCAAGGAAAAGTCGTTTGAGAAAAAAGGTATCTAAAAAATAACTTTGTTGAAATCTTCCTTTTGCATCATATCTTAAATTTTCTTTTGAAGCCTAGTACAAAGATGTAAGACTTGCTTGCGATTGCTTAATTAGGAACTGAGACAAGAAAAAAAGATCAGATCATTTTGGGATTAGACAAATTCATGTCATGTTAATTTTGCATACCTTTTGGTATATTAATTTGGATTATGTTATTGTGTTGTGTCTAAAATTGTTGTACCTCCATACAGACCTAACCAGTTATTCCAGAAAGATTTAATTTTCTTATTAGAGTAAGAATAATAATAATAATAAATTACATAATATTGACAAAAATTGCTACTCAGAACCTACCTAATTAGCATATTGGGAGAAAATTATGGTCACTTGTAAAGAGCCTTTATTGGAAGCCATGCGTTGCATTTTGATTGATCCATTCATAGATGTGTAATTGTGTAAGTAAACCAGGTCTAAGTCAACAACTTAATTTGACTCCTTTTCACTCCCTGAAGACCACAATTTTCAACTAAGCATCCACTCATATGGCAATTAGGTCCTTAAAAAGAGTTAGTAAGATGGCAATAATAAGCCACTTCAATGGACTCCCTCTTTGGCCAGGTAGATACCATATTTAAGCAATTAAAAGCCTATTTTTTCCTACATTATTTTATAGCCATCCTACTTAGACATATTACATCCTATTCATTTTATATCTGCATGTGATTTTCTATTGTTAGAGGATGAATGATATAGATATGATTTAGCCAATACCCAATCCATATTACATTCTTTTCACTTTCATGGACAATTAATAGATGCCTCTTGTTTTAAAGAGAGACCTAAGCTAGTACAAATATATTTATGCTAATCTTTGGAGGTGAGGATAAGTGAATTAGCTTGCACAAATGCTTTAGAATTGCTTTTGATGAAGTGAGGATTTTTTTTATTCTAATGTTCGATGTATGATTTGAGGTGAGGATGTAGAAGAACTTAGGTGTTCTTCTTCTATTTCATACTTTGTGTTTTTTGACAGTACGATTGAGTTTGAGAAGTTTGCATGTTTTTCAATGTCAAAAATATCATTAGGCCTATTAGTATTAGGAAATTTTGGGCCTACTCTGATGCATCTCTTGTATACACTAGTTGGTTTGATTCTTGTGTATTTGAATCTGTTACATATTTTATATGGCAGCACTACACATAGTTTAGTCAAATGTTTTGGATTTATGGTTTTAAAACCTGTTTGGCCTGACTTTTGGGAATGCTGCTCCACTCAAATAGTAGTTGCTAGGCTTTTTATCAAACAGAACAATTTTAGTAGATCTAATCATGCGAAACAGTCCCTGACAACCCTCTGTTTCTGTGCTTTCTCTTCGTTTGTACTTGAAAGGGCGTTTTCTTTCCTTGTCCTCCGATTTCAGTTAGTTCTTTCTATGCTCTAGGTCATGCATGTTAGAAATGCTTTCCATTATTCTTTCTTCTTTTTCGTGTTTTATTTAGCAAATGTGTTCAGGAGATTTCCTTCTGTTCTTACTTGTTAGTATTTGTCTCGAGAATGTAGTATGTAAGGCGATAATATATTAATCTTAACTAATTTTTGACATTAAAGATTTTAAATTTGAACATATATTTTTCTGAGGCATGCTTTTGCAGTTTAATTTGTATTTCATATTGATACAACATCAGTTTGATGCCAAAAAAGTTATATGATATTAAGTTTAATGACTTATCTACTGCCTGATTTAGGTTCTGTGAAGGAGGAGAGCTTCTGGACAGAATTCTTTCAAGGAATCTTATCCTCTAGTTGTTTCATTACTATGAATTCCTATTCTATATTCAGCTTTGTAGTTCAGCACCAAGTACTAATCTTTATTGTGAGCCCGAAGAGTGTGGATCGTTCATATGCATATCTTGTTGCTCGAGCAGGGGTGGAAAGTACTCAGAAGATGATGCAAAAGCTGTCATGGTGCAAATATTAAACGTTGTTGCATTTTGCCATCTTCAAGGGGTGGTACATCGGGATCTTAAACCAGAGGTAATGAATTTTGCCATCTTCAAGGGGCGGCAGCTTTTTGTTTTGTTTTTGTTTTTTGTTTTTATTCTTTGCTATTTGTTTATATCATTTTGATAACTTCTTATTTTGTTTGAAGGCCATCATATATGCTCAGTGTGCTTATTAAAAGTTTCCTTGGATCATTTTCCTTTTAAAGAGCACCAACCGTATATATTCTTTATAACATTTGTATGAGATAATTTGCTCTGCAGGTCATTATAACAGATTACTTCTTCAAAGCAAGCCTGGATGAAAAGTTTTTTGTGGCTGATGTCCAGGTAAATATCTTTGAAGTGGATAGAAACTTTGATATTGAGGGGTAGATTTAAGAAAATGAATTATTTATCCTAACTATCTTTGATCCCATCTGCTGCTAATACTTTAGAAATTGAAATATTTAGATCATCATAGAAAAGGCCATCTAGCATTTTCAAATGAAATGAAGAATTTCATTTCGAACTGAAGTCCAGTTAGCTACTAAACCTTGAAGTCTAAAATCGAAAATAAAATTGTAAAAAAAAAACATAGCGATCTCATAAAACTTTTAAAAGTACATGGTCATTCCACAAAAAAATCATAGCTTACTTTAATAGTACTAATTTGTTGAGGAGTGGCAACTTTTTTTTTTATTTTTTTCCTTGAGTTCTCAACAGGTCAAAGCCTATGCTTTTCTGTTTTGGTGCTGTTGGTCTATACACACAAGCTGAAATTTCTAATTAGGCAAATCCCTAATTAATTAGCCAACCAAGGAGTCGTGGGGTGATCCGAAAAGTCCATCAACGCGAGTCAGAATCATTTGTACGGACACAGTACAATAGCAGAGATAATAAGGAGCGAAATATTTTGCAATTGCTGAAAATTTTGAAGGTTTTAATTTGCCTTGCGTATCATTTGATTGTGAGTTTCATTGTTTTTTTTTTTTTGTTTTTGTCTCCCTTTTGTTTAGACATACATGTTCGAGTATGATACAGTACATAGTAAATAAAATCACCGTGAGATCGCTGTGAAGGACAATAAGACTCTTCTCTTCGGCAAAAAATCAGTCACTGTTTTTGGCGTCAGGTAAGTCACTTCATAATTTTGTTGTCTTTCTAATTTGCCTGTGCTCTACAAGGCTATGCTTTCAATATATAAGCATCAAAGAATGCTCTACCTTCAATAGTTTAGTATAATGTGAGAGATGCTACCTAATTTCTTCTCTAGATGAAAAACAAGATCTTCTGACATAGAGTTAAAACTATGATATGCCTATGCTTATATATTAAAAGAAAATTTTCAATGAGTACTATAATTTGGGTTACTTTTCACGTTGAATCTACTCAATTCCAATGCATGATGGTATTCTAGCTATTGTAGTAAATGTACAATATTTGGCCTTGAATCACCTGATATCTCTTTAACTCTAGAAAAATATCATTTGAGTTCAGGACTTGCTATGAAATTGGTAGATCTAAGGATTCTTCTTTAGTTCTTTATGCTTTGTTTTTTTTTTTGTTTTTTTTCCTTCGGTTTGTAAGATTAATTCCTAATTATTCTTCAACCAAATTGCTAAGTATTTGATGGCAGTTTATTGATTTCAAGGCAGCCACCGGCCTTGGACTGTTGCTATTTATCCAACTTGTAGAAATTTCCATCACGTGAGGTTGTAATGGAACTCACATATGTGCCTTTGGAAATATTCTTCTTAGCTGAAAAGAAAATCTTTGTTCGAGTGACAGATGTTAAATTTGTGTCTTTTTGCCTCATTTTCTCCTTTATTGTTCATGAAAAATTATGTTCTGACTTATAACGTTGAAAACCTTATAATATATAAAATATTTCTATCTTTATAAATAATTTATTATTTATTACTTATTAATTATTAATTATTAATATTAATTTACTGTAAATTTATTCGTCCGCCGCGAAGCGCGGGTAGTAGAAGACTATTTTTACAAATTTAATTTAAAGAGTATTATTTTTAAAATTATAATATAAAATAAGATTATTTATAAAAAAAATTCATTATATATATATTTAGATGATTTATCAATTTATTTCTTATTTTAATACAATCTAATTCTATTTCTCATTCTCATATGAACCAAACATATATTCTTAACAGTTCCAAGTCAAATTGAAAAGAAATTGTATATAGAAATATAAAGACTAAGCATTCTATTAGTAATAACTAAGCCAAAGTATTTGGACAGTGTTTGAGTCGGATTGCTATTTAAACGTGTGATTAGGATTGACGAAAACGGCGAATGAAGAATGTCTTAAGGATATAAGATATTTATGCCGGTGGTTCAGGACGAACTGAGTCATTAGCTCTAGTATGCTAAATTGTTGCGATGTTTACCAATTATGAATGCATTTTCAATTCCAATTCCAATTGCAAACCAAACATTCTGGGTATCAAGAGAATCCCCGTTTCTTCACATTGATAGAGTATTAATGGTGGGTGTGTTTTCATAGTTGGTGGTTAAGAGAGAGAGAGAGAAAGAGAGAGAGAAGTGGAGGGGACGTGGCAGCGGTGCGTAGGAGAGAGAGAGAGAAAGGGGGGGGAGAAGAGAGGAGGGAACATGGGGCCCACACAAAAGAAGAGAAAAATACTGCTTTGAGGGTCCCACGGGGGTGAAATCACGGAGAGAAGGTTGAGGTCACCCTTTAATGTATTTGTATTCATGGAATGATGAATCCATATGTAATACCCTCCTGAGTTGCAACCGCTCGAGAGAATGAATTGAGCTTGGATGGCGACGATGATGAGGAAGGTATGATGGAATTACCCGTTCGGAGACGCACACGCTGTGATGACAATGCTCTGATGCGTGAAGGCGTCGATGATGACGGGGTTGATCGTGTGAGAGTCACAGGGATCTAGCTCCGGGAATTGCTTTGATCGAATTGAGAGGGATTTGAGTGGATAGCGTGGAGATCAATGGGGAAATGGGAAGGATAAGGGAAGAGAGAGAGAGGGAGGGAGAGATAAGAAAGAAGAGTTGGAGAAGATGAGTAACTATATTATCCAAAAGTTGTTGAATTCAGTTACATCACTCTTATTTATAGAGTGTAAAGAAGGACCAACTTGCAATTAAAAGAAGTCCCAGCTGAAAATGTTAAGTTTGAGTTAAGCACAAAAAGGCTTATTGACCAAGCTACCCAGTTGAATGAGCAGCGCTTTTAAATGGCAATAAAAATTAAGGTCAGGATGCATCAAGGGAAGCACATTAGCATCTCGTAATGCCATTAGATGATTATCTATTTAATTGGAGTCAGCAGATTTTATATTGGTTGTGTGACAAGTATTCATAGGGTCTATTTTGTTCCCAGAATTTGCTCTTTGAAACTGTAGATCTCAAGTGGAATTACACCGAAAAGACCATGATGGCAATTGTGCTTGACATGAAGGTATATGTTCATCAGAGAAAAAGTGGAATGAGAGAAAAAGTAGAACGAGAGAGAGAGAGAGAGAGAGAGAGAGAGAGAGAGAGATTTGGATGGAAAGATGGCGCGTAGGAGGCGGATGTGGAGGCAAAACGGCGCGTAGGAGTTAGATGGGGAGGCAAAAGCGACACGTAAAAAATAAGGTATTCTAAATGCAGTGAATCATTCACCGCTTTCTTCAAAAGCGGTGAATGGTTCACCGCATTTATAGAATTTTATTCTTAAAATCGGTGAATCATTCACCGCTTTTAGTAAATTCGCCGCTTTCTTAGTCCATTACGGTAATAAAATTTTGAATACGGATATAAAAAATGAAAACCGACTGATTTAAATTCAGGTATGAATTTACATTATATAATAAATTATAAATATTTGATGCTATATTTAAATTTATATTTTAAAATTTTAAATTTAATATAATATCTATATTTTATATAAAAGATATTTTATATAAAATCGGATATAAATTTATAGATGAAATCCTAAAATGAATAAAAAATATACCACTAATAATTACGTAGCGAAACTGAATTCTAACGAATAATCTAATCTTTTATTTATTAAATATTAATATATAATTCCATATATATTTTTTTTATTTTCAAATTATCTCAAATTAAAAAAAAAATTAAAATAAATCAAATTATAAAATAAAATTAATTAAAAAATAAACTTGAATTAAAAATAAATTAAATTTAAAAAATAAATTACTTAAAAAAATTAATGAGTTTTATTTAATAGCGGTGAATGGTTCACCGCATTTTATATGCGGTGAATGGATTCACCGCATTTTATATGCGGTAAACCATTCACCGCTTTTAGAATGCGGTAAACCATTCACCGCTTTTAAAAGCGGTGAACGGTTCACCGCTTATCAATACTATTACATTAAAGGGCGAACCTTCAATGGATTCTCGCATTCTCCGCGTTTTCGGCTACGCGGGTCCCTCTCTCAGATCTCAGACTCTCCGTATTTTCGGTTACGCAGGTCCCTCTCTCAGACTCCCATCTCTTTGACCTAGCATTTATTGCCGCCGTGGCATGGCGATTTCCTGCGGATTCTCCTCATCGGCACATTTATTGCCGCCGCGGCATGGTGATTTCCTGCGTATGCTCCTCATCGGCGCATTTATTGCCGCCGCGGCATTCCCCATTTCTTTCTCTACTCTCTCATCTCTCTCTCTGACCTCATGGCGATTTCCTATGGCATTTCTCATTTCTTTCTCTACTCTCTCATCTCTCTCTCTGACCTCATGGCGATTTCCTGCGGCATTTCCCATTTCTTTCTCTACTCTCTCATCTCTCTCTGACCTAATGTAGACCAAGTTCTATTTTTTTTAATAAAACTGTTCTAGCAGGTTGTAACCCAGATTTGGTTGTTGCTCTTTGGAGGCCTTGGATTGGGAGCTTTATTAGATATTTGGGTAAGTTTTCTTTAAGGTGTGTATTTAGATTACTATTAAGATAAAATACCTGAATATTTATGTGGACTCCATACTGCTTTTCGTTATTTTAGGCCGGGCACAAGTTTCCTAGGCCGGGCACAAGTTTCCTATTGTTTTTTATCTAGCTTTGGGTGGATCCTTTGTTTCTTACATATATTCAGCGCCACCTCTAAAGGTAAATCAGATTTCATATACCTTCACGATGAACTCTGTTAGCTGATATCTTTTCTAATTTTTTTCACACAACAAATTTCGTATGCTGCAGCTTAAGCAAAATGGATGGATTGGAAATTTTGCTTTAGGTGCTAGCTACATCAGTTTGCCATGGTACAACACCTATTTTGGATCATTTGTTGAATTTATTTGACTTAATTTTACACTAACTCTTAATTTTTGAACGATAGGTGGGCAGGCCAAGCTTTGTTTGGAACTCTTAATCCCGACATCATTGTCCTCACTCTCCTCTATAGCATAGCTGGGGTACTTTCTCATCGAGATGGTTAATTTTCGCTTTCGATATTTGCTATTCCTAAACATGTTATATCTTCTGCTGCTTAGCTCGGTCTTGCCATTGTAAATGATTTTAAAAGCATGGAAGGCGACAACATTTTGGGATTGCAGGTCATTCCTTTCTTTATCTTTTCATCTACCTGCAGAATATATTGTTTCAAACTGTGAGAATTTGGGTTTGAAAATGCAGTGCTAAATGTTTTGATATCTTATTATTTGTAGTCTCTTCCAGTTGTTTTTGGCATTGATACAGCCAAATAGATGTGTTGGAGCAATTGACATTACTCAAATAACCATTGCAGGTATGAAGCACCATCTTAATTTTACAGCTCTTATCTTTCATATTTATTCAGCTATTTAGAAATCTTAAAAACTTTTGAATAACAGTTCAAACTGACTGAGTTAGAGACTTTTTTTTTTTTTTTTTTCTTTTTTTTGAATGTTCTTATGATCTTGGTTGATGTTTGGTGTTTCAGGTTATCTGCTTGGTGCTGGTAAACCATTCTATGCATTAGCCTTGCTTGGGCTGATACTTCCACAGGTGTTTTTTCAGGTAATTACATACAAATTTACTTGCTGTAATAGCTGATAATCACAAGAAAAAGCTAAAAAAGTTGCTTTTAGAATGTTGGGAGGTTTTCTTTGATGAGTTCAGAATTTCTCAATTTGCTATCACTTGCATAAATAATAAATGAATTAAAGAATGCATGGATGCTTAATTTATTATCTTATTACTCTCTTCTAATTGCTTGTTCTTTGCAGTTCCAGTTTTTCTTGAAGGACCCTGTGAAGTATGATGTCAAATATCAGGTATGCATACCCAAAAAAAAAAAAAAAAAGAGTACCAGTTAGCTACTAAACCTTGAAGTCTAAAATCGAAAATAAAATTGTAAAAAATAAAAACATAGCGATCTCATAAAACTTTTAAAAGTACATGGTCATTCCACAAAAAAATCATAGCTTACTTTAATAGTACTAATTTGTTGAGGGGTGGCAACTTTTTTTTTATTTTTTTCCTTGAGTTCTCAACAGGTCAAAGCCTATGCTTTTCTGTTTTGGTGCTGTTGGTCTATACACACAAGCTGAAATTTCTAATTAGGCAAATCCCTAATTAATTAGCCAACCAAGGAGTCGTGGGGTGATCCGAAAAGTCCATCAACGCGAGTCAGAATCATTTGTACGGACACAGTACAATAGCAGAGATAATAAGGAGCGAAATATTTTGCAATTGCTGAAAATTTTGAAGGTTTTAATTTGCCTTGCGTATCATTTGATTGTGAGTTTCATTGTTTTTTTTTTTTTTTTTTTTGTCTCCCTTTTGTTTAGACATACATGTTCGAGTATGATACAGTACATAGTAAATAAAATCACCGTGAGATCGCTGTGAAGGACAATAAGACTCTTCTCTTCGGCAAAAAATCAGTCACTGTTTTTGGCGTCAGGTAAGTCACTTCATAATTTTGTTGTCTTTCTAATTTGCCTGTGCTCTACAAGGCTATGCTTTCAATATATAAGCATCAAAGAAGGCTCTACCTTCAATAGTTTAGTATAATGTGAGAGATGCTACCTAATTTCTTCTCTAGATGAAAAACAAGATCTTCTGACATAGAGTTAAAACTATGATATGCCTATGCTTATATATTAAAAGAAAATTTTCAATGAGTACTATAATTTGGGTTACTTTTCACGTTGAATCTACTCAATTCCAATGCATGATGGTATTCTAGCTATTGTAGTAAATGTACAATATTTGGCCTTGAATCACCTGATATCTCTTTAACTCTAGAAAAATATCATTTGAGTTCAGGACTTGCTATGAAATTGGTAGATCTAAGGATTCTTCTTTAGTTCTTTATGCTTTGTTTTTTTTTTTTGTTTTTTTTCCTTCGGTTTGTAAGATTAATTCCTAATTATTCTTCAACCAAATTGCTAAGTATTTGATGGCAGTTTATTGATTTCAAGGCAGCCACCGGCCTTGGACTGTTGCTATTTATCCAACTTGTAGAAATTTCCATCACGTGAGGTTGTAATGGAACTCACATATGTGCCTTTGGAAATATTCTTCTTAGCTGAAAAGAAAATCTTTGTTCGAGTGACAGATGTTAAATTTGTGTCTTTTTGCCTCATTTTCTCCTTTATTGTTCATGAAAAATTATGTTCTGACTTATAACGTTGAAAACCTTATAATATATAAAATATTTCTATCTTTATAAATAATTTATTATTTATTACTTATTAATTATTAATTATTAATATTAATTTACTGTAAATTTATTCGTCCGCCGCGAAGCGCGGGTAGTAGAAGACTATTTTTACAAATTTAATTTAAAGAGGATTATTTTTAAAATTATAATATAAAATAAGATTATTTATAAAAAAAAATCATTATATATATATTTAGATGATTTATCAATTTATTTCTTATTTTAATACAATCTAATTCTATTTCTCATTCTCATATGAACCAAACATATATTCTTAACAGTTCCAAGTCAAATTGAAAAGAAATTGTATATAGAAATATAAAGACTAAGCATTCTATTAGTAATAACTAAGCCAAAGTATTTGGACAGTGTTTGAGTCGGATTGCTATTTAAACGTGTGATTAGGATTGACGAAAACGGCGAATGAAGAATGTCTTAAGGATATAAGATATTTATGCCGGTGGTTCAGGACGAACTGAGTCATTAGCTCTAGTATGCTAAATCGTTGCGATGTTTACCAATTATGAATGCATTTTCAATTCCAATTCCAATTGCAAACCAAACATTCTGGGTATCAAGAGAATCCCCGTTTCTTCACATTGATAGAGTATTAATGGTGGGTGTGTTTTCATAGTTGGTGGTTAAGAGAGAGAGAGAGAAAGAGAGAGAGAGAAGTGGAGGGGACGTGGCAGCGGTGCGTAGGAGAGAGAGAGAGAAAGGGGGGGGAGAAGAGAGGAGGGAACATGGGGCCCACACAAAAGAAGAGAAAAATACTGCTTTGAGGGTCCCACGGGGGTGAAATCACGGAGAGAAGGTTGAGGTCACCCTTTAATGTATTTGTATTCATGGAATGATGAATCCATATGTAATACCCTCCTGAGTTGCAACCGCTCGAGAGAATGAATTGAGCTTGGATGGCGACGATGATGAGGAAGGTATGATGGAATTACCCGTTCGGAGACGCACACGCTGTGATGACAATGCTCTGATGCGTGAAGGCGTCGATGATGACGGGGTTGATCGTGTGAGAGTCACAGGGATCTAGCTCCGGGAATTGCTTTGATCGAATTGAGAGGGATTTGAGTGGATAGCGTGGAGATCAATGGGGAAATGGGAAGGATAAGGGAAGAGAGAGAGAGGGAGGGAGAGATAAGAAAGAAGAGTTGGAGAAGATGAGTAACTATATTATCCAAAAGTTGTTGAATTCAGTTACATCACTCTTATTTATAGAGTGTAAAGAAGGACCAACTTGCAATTAAAAGAAGTCCCAGCTGAAAATGTTAAGTTTGAGTTAAGCACAAAAAGGCTTATTGACCAAGCTACCCAGTTGAATGAGCAGCGCTTTTAAATGGCAATAAAAATTAAGGTCAGGATGCATCAAGGGAAGCACATTAGCATCTCGTAATGCCATTAGATGATTATCTATTTAATTGGAGTCAGCAGATTTTATATTGGTTGTGTGACAAGTATTCATAGGGTCTATTTTGTTCCCAGAATTTGCTCTTTGAAACTGTAGATCTCAAGTGGAATTACACCGAAAAGACCATGATGGCAATTGTGCTTGACATGAAGGTATATGTTCATCAGAGAAAAAGTGGAATGAGAGAAAAAGTAGAACGAGAGAGAGAGAGAGAGAGAGAGAGAGAGAGAGAGATTTGGATGGAAAGATGGCGCGTAGGAGGCGGATGTGGAGGCAAAACGGCGCGTAGGAGTCAGATGGGGAGGCAAAAGCGACACGTAAAAAATAAGGTATTCTAAATGCAGTGAATCATTCACCGCTTTCTTCAAAAGCGGTGAATGGTTCACCACATTTATAGAATTTTATTCTTAAAATCGGTGAATCATTCACCGCTTTTAGTAAATTCGCCGCTTTCTTAGTCCATTACGGTAATAAAATTTTGAATACGGATATAAAAAATGAAAACCGACTGATTTAAATTCAGGTATGAATTTACATTATATAATAAATTATAAATATTTGATGCTATATTTAAATTTATATTTTAAAATTTTAAATTAATATAATATCTATATTTTATATAAAAGATATTTTATATAAAATCGGATATAAATTTATAGATGAAATCCTAAAATGAATAAAAAATATACCACTAATAATTACGTAGCGAAACTGAATTCTAACGAATAATCTAATCTTTTATTTATTAAATATTAATATATATTTCCATATATATTTTTTTTATTTTCAAATTATCTCAAATTAAAAAAAAATTAAAATAAATCAAATTATAAAATAAAATTAATTAAAAAATAAACTTGAATTAAAAATAAATTAAATTTAAAAAATAAATTACTTAAAAAAATTAATGAGTTTTATTTAATAGCGGTGAATGGTTCACTGCATTTTATATGCGGTGAATGGATTCACCGCATTTTATATGCGGTAAACCATTCACCGCTTTTAGAATGCGGTAAACCATTCACCGCTTTTAAAAGCGGTGAACGGTTCACCGCTTATCAATACTATTACATTAAAGGGCGAACCTTCAATGGATTCTCGCATTCTCCGCGTTTTCGGCTACGCGGGTCCCTCTCTCAGATCTCAGACTCTCCGTATTTTCGGTTACGCAGGTCCCTCTCTCAGACACCCATCTCTTTGACCTAGCATTTATTGCCGCCGTGGCATGGCGATTTCCTGCGGATGCTCCTCATCGGCACATTTATTGCCGCCGCGGCATGGTGATTTCCTGCGTATGCTCCTCATCGGCGCATTTATTGCCGCCGCGGCATTCCCCATTTCTTTCTCTACTCTCTCATCTCTCTCTCTGACCTCATGGCGATTTCCTATGGCATTTCTCATTTCTTTCTCTACTCTCTCATCTCTCTCTCTGACCTCATGGCGATTTCCTGCGGCATTTCCCATTTCTTTCTCTACTCTCTCATCTCTCTCTGACCTAATGTAGACCAAGTTCTATTTTTTTTAAAAAAACTGTTCTAGCAGGTTGTAACCCAGATTTGGTTGTTGCTCTTTGGAGGCCTTGGATTGGGAGCTTTATTAGATATTTGGGTAAGTTTTCTTTAAGGTGTGTATTTAGATTACTATTAAGATAAAATACCTGAATATTTATGTGGACTCCATACTGCTTTTCGTTATTTTAGGCCGGGCACAAGTTTCCTAGGCCGGGCACAAGTTTCCTATTGTTTTTTATCTAGCTTTGGGTGGATCCTTTGTTTCTTAAATATATTCAGCGCCACCTCTAAAGGTAAATCAGATTTCATATACCTTCACGATGAACTCTGTTAGCTGATATCTTTTCTAATTTTTTTCACACAACAAATTTCGTATGCTGCAGCTTAAGCAAAATGGATGGATTGGAAATTTTGCTTTAGGTGCTAGCTACATCAGTTTGCCATGGTACAACACCTATTTTGGATCATTTGTTGAATTTATTTGACTTAATTTTACACTAACTCTTAATTTTTGAACGATAGGTGGGCAGGCCAAGCTTTGTTTGGAACTCTTAATCCCGACATCATTGTCCTCACTCTCCTCTATAGCATAGTTGGGGTACTTTCTCATCGAGATGGTTAATTTTCGCTTTCGATAGTTGCTATTCCTAAACATGTTATATCTTCTGCTGCTTAGCTCGGTCTTGCCATTGTAAATGATTTTAAAAGCATGGAAGGCGACAACATTTTGGGATTGCAGGTCATTCCTTTCTTTATCTTTTCATCTACCTGCAGAATATATTGTTTCAAACTGTGAGAATTTGGGTTTGAAAATGCAGTGCTAAATGTTTTGATATCTTATTATTTGTAGTCTCTTCCAGTTGTTTTTGGCATTGATACAGCCAAATAGATGTGTTGGAGCAATTGACATTACTCAAATAACCATTGCAGGTATGAAGCACCATCTTAATTTTACAGCTCTTATCTTTCATATTTATTCAGCTATTTAGAAATCTTAAAAACTTTTGAATAACAGTTCAAACTGACTGAGTTAGAGACTTTTTTTTTTTTTTTTTCTTTTTTTTTGAATGTTCTTATGATCTTGGTTGATGTTTGGTGTTTCAGGTTATCTGCTTGGTGCTGGTAAACCATTCTATGCATTAGCCTTGCTTGGGCTGATACTTCCACAGGTGTTTTTTCAGGTAATTACATACAAATTTACTTGCTGTAATAGCTGATAATCACAAGAAAAAGCTAAAAAAGTTGCTTTTAGAATGTTGGGAGGTTTTCTTTGATGAGTTCAGAATTTCTCAATTTGCTATCACTTGCATAAATAATAAATGAATTAAAAAATGCATGGATGCTTAATTTATTATCTTATTACTCTCTTCTAATTGCTTGTTCTTTGTAGTTCCAGTTTTTCTTGAAGGACCCTGTGAAGTATGATGTCAAATATCAGGTATGCATACCCAAAAAAAAAAAAAAAAAGAGTACCAGTTAGCTACTAAACCTTGAAGTCTAAAATCGAAAATAAAATTGTAAAAATTAAAAACATAGCGATCTCATAAAACTTTTAAAAGTACATGGTCATTCCACAAAAAAATCATAGCTTACTTTAATAGTACTAATTTGTTGAGGGGTGGCAACTTTTTTTTTATTTTTTTCCTTGAGTTCTCAACAGGTCAAAGCCTATGCTTTTCTGTTTTGGTGCTGTTGGTCTATACACACAAGCTGAAATTTCTAATTAGGCAAATCCCTAATTAATTAGCCAACCAAGGAGTCGTGGGGTGATCCGAAAAGTCCATCAACGCGAGTCAGAATCATTTGTACGGACACAGTACAATAGCAGAGATAATAAGGAGCGAAATATTTTGCAATTGCTAAAAATTTTGAAGGTTTTAATTTGCCTTGCGTATCATTTGATTGTGAGTTTCATTGTTTTTTTTTTTTTGTTTTTGTCTCCCTTTTGTTTAGACATACATGTTCGAGTATGATACAGTACATAGTAAATAAAATCACCGTGAGATCGCTGTGAAGGACAATAAGACTCTTCTCTTCGGCAAAAAATCAGTCACTGTTTTTGGCGTCAGGTAAGTCACTTCATAATTTTGTTGTCTTTCTAATTTGCCTGTGCTCTACAAGGCTATGCTTTCAATATATAAGCATCAAAGAAGGCTCTACCTTCAATAGTTTAGTATAATGTGAGAGATGCTACCTAATTTCTTCTCTAGATGAAAAACAAGATCTTCTGACATAGAGTTAAAACTATGATATGCCTATGCTTATATATTAAAAGAAAATTTTCAATGAGTACTATAATTTGGGTTACTTTTCACGTTGAATCTACTCAATTCCAATGCATGATGGTATTCTAGCTATTGTAGTAAATGTACAATATTTGGCCTTGAATCACCTGATATCTCTTTAACTCTAGAAAAATATCATTTGAGTTCAGGACTTGCTATGAAATTGGTAGATCTAAGGATTCTTCTTTAGTTCTTTATGCTTTGTTTTTTTTTTTTTTTTTTTTTTCCTTCGGTTTGTAAGATTAATTCCTAATTATTCTTCAACCAAATTGCTAAGTATTTGATGGCAGTTTATTGATTTCAAGGCAGCCACCGGCCTTGGACTGTTGCTATTTATCCAACTTGTAGAAATTTCCATCACGTGAGGTTGTAATGGAACTCACATATGTGCCTTTGGAAATATTCTTCTTAGCTGAAAAGAAAATCTTTGTTCGAGTGACAGATGTTAAATTTGTGTCTTTTTGCCTCATTTTCTCCTTTATTGTTCATGAAAAATTATGTTCTGACTTATAACGTTGAAAACCTTATAATATATAAAATATTTCTATCTTTATAAATAATTTATTATTTATTACTTATTAATTATTAATTATTAATATTAATTTACTGTAAATTTATTCGTCCGCCGCGAAGCGCGGGTAGTAGAAGACTATTTTTACAAATTTAATTTAAAGAGGATTATTTTTAAAATTATAATATAAAATAAGATTATTTATAAAAAAAAATCATTATATATATATTTAGATGATTTATCAATTTATTTCTTATTTTAATACAATCTAATTCTATTTCTCATTCTCATATGAACCAAACATATATTCTTAACAGTTCCAAGTCAAATTGAAAAGAAATTGTATATAGAAATATAAAGACTAAGCATTCTATTAGTAATAACTAAGCCAAAGTATTTGGACAGTGTTTGAGTCGGATTGCTATTTAAACGTGTGATTAGGATTGACGAAAACGGCGAATGAAGAATGTCTTAAGGATATAAGATATTTATGCCGGTGGTTCAGGACGAACTGAGTTATTAGCTCTAGTATGCTAAATCGTTGCGATGTTTACCAATTATGAATGCATTTTCAATTCCAATTCCAATTGCAAACCAAACATTCTGGGTATCAAGAGAATCCCCGTTTCTTCACATTGATAGAGTATTAATGGTGGGTGTGTTTTCATAGTTGGTGGTTAAGAGAGAGAGAGAGAAGAGAGAGAGAAGTGGAGGGGACGTGGCAGCGGTGCGTAGGAGAGAGAGAGAGAAAGGGGGGGAGAAGAGAGGAGGGAACATGGGGCCCACACAAAAGAAGAGAAAAATACTGCTTTGAGGGTCCCACGGGGGTGAAATCACGGAGAGAAGGTTGAGGTCACCCTTTAATGTATTTGTATTCATGGAATGATGAATCCATATGTAATACCCTCCTGAGTTGCAACCGCTCGAGAGAATGAATTGAGCTTGGATGGCGACGATGATGAGGAAGGTATGATGGAATTACCCGTTCGGAGACGCACACGCTGTGATGACAATGCTCTGATGCGTGAAGGCGTCGATGATGACGGGGTTGATCGTGTGAGAGTCACAGGGATCTAGCTCCGGGAATTGCTTTGATCGAATTGAGAGGGATTTGAGTGGATAGCGTGGAGATCAATGGGGAAATGGGAAGGATAAGGGAAGAGAGAGAGAGGGAGGGAGAGATAAGAAAGAAGAGTTGGAGAAGATGAGTAACTATATTATCCAAAAGTTGTTGAATTCAGTTACATCACTCTTATTTATAGAGTGTAAAGAAGGACCAACTTGCAATTAAAAGAAGTCCCAGCTGAAAATGTTAAGTTTGAGTTAAGCACAAAAAGGCTTATTGTGACACCCCCGGAATTTGGATTAGTCCTCTATATAAATGATATAATAGGACTAAATCTCTAACCCGGCTATAGCATTTTGGATGGTAGCAATATCCAAGAGGAACATGAGAGTTAAGCGTGCTAGAGCTAGAGTAGTTCTAGGATGGGTGACCCCCTGGGAAGTGGGGCGTCACAGTTGGTATCAGAGCCATTCACCAGCCGGAAATGTGAGATGAGTCTCGGCTGAGCCAGGGTTATATAGCGGGTAGAGCGAGGCTCCCCGGCTAATGACCGTTGTGAGTGGAGTGCAGCTCCTCACAAGGTCGGCTAAGGCTAGCGAGACGAGTCTCACATCGCCTGGTGCTTGTGAGTGTGCTTGAGCCTGACGTGGACGTCAGGGCTTAAAGGGGGGAAGAATGTGACACCCCCGGAATTTGGATTAGTCCTCTATATAAATGATATAATAGGACTAAATCTCTAACCCGGCTATAACATTTTGGATGGTAGCAATATCCAAGAGGAACATGAGAGTTAAGCGTGCTAGAGCTAGAGTAGTTCTAGGATGGGTGACCCCCTGGGAAGTGGGGCGTCACACTTATTGACCAAGTTACCCAGTTGAATGAGCAGCGCTTTTAAATGGCAATAAAAATTAAGGTCAGGATGCATCAAGGGAAGCACATTAGCATCTCGTAATGCCATTAGATGATTATCTATTTAATTGGAGTCAGCAGATTTTATATTGGTTGTGTGACAAGTATTCATAGGGTCTATTTTGTTCCCAGAATTTGCTCTTTGAAACTGTAGATCTCAAGTGGAATTACATCGAAAAGACCATGATGGCAATTGTGCTTGACATGAAGGTATATGTTCATCAGAGAAAAAGTGGAATGAGAGAAAAAGTAGAACGAGAGAGAGAGAGAGAGAGAGAGAGAGAGAGAGAAGAGATTTGGATGGAAAGATGGCGCGTAGGAGGCGGATGTGGAGGCAAAACGGCGCGTAGGAGTTAGATGGGGAGGCAAAAGCGACACGTAAAAAATAAGGTATTCTAAATGCAGTGAATCATTCACCGCTTTCTTCAAAAGCAGTGAATGGTTCACCGCACTTATAGAATTTTATTCTTAAAATCGGTGAATCATTCACCGCTTTTAGTAAATTCGCCGCTTTCTTAGTCCATTACGGTAATAAAATTTTGAATACGGATATAAAAAATGAAAACCGACTGATTTAAATTCAGGTATGAATTTACATTATATAATAAATTATAAATATTTGATGCTATATTTAAATTTATATTTTAAAATTTTAAATTTAATATAATATCTATATTTTATATAAAAGATATTTTATATAAAATCGGATATAAATTTATAGATGAAATCCTAAAATGAATAAAAAATATACCACTAATAATTACGTAGCGAAACTGAATTCTAACGAATAATCTAATCTTTTATTTATTAAATATTAATATATAATTCCATATATATTTTTTTTTATTTTCAAATTATCTCAAATTAAAAAAAAAATTAAAATAAATCAAATTATAAAATAAAATTAATTAAAAAATAAACTTGAATTAAAAATAAATTAAATTTAAAAAATAAATTACTTAAAAAAATTAATGAGTTTTATTTAATAGCGGTGAATGGTTCACTGCATTTTATATGCGGTGAATGGATTCACCGCATTTTATATGCGGTAAACCATTCACCGCTTTTAGAATGCGGTAAACCATTCACCGCTTTTAAAAGCGGTGAACGGTTCACCGCTTATCAATACTATTACATTAAAGGGCGAACCTTCAATGGATTCTCGCATTCTCCGCGTTTTCGGCTACGCGGGTCCCTCTCTCAGATCTCAGACTCTCCGTATTTTCGGTTACGCAGGTCCCTCTCTCAGACACCCATCTCTTTGACCTAGCATTTATTGCCGCCGTGGCATGGCGATTTCCTGCGGATGCTCCTCATCGGCACATTTATTGCCGCCGCGGCATGGTGATTTCCTGCGTATGCTCCTCATCGGCGCATTTATTGCCGCCGCGGCATTCCCCATTTCTTTCTCTACTCTCTCATCTCTCTCTCTGACCTCATGGCGATTTCCTATGGCATTTCTCATTTCTTTCTCTACTCTCTCATCTCTCTCTCTGACCTCATGGCGATTTCCTGCGGCATTTCCCATTTCTTTCTCTACTCTCTCATCTCTCTCTGACCTAATGTAGACCAAGTTCTATTTTTTTTAATAAAGCTGTTCTAGCAGGTTGTAACCCAGATTTGGTTGTTGTTCTTTGGAGGCCTTGGATTGGGAGCTTTATTAGATATTTGGGTAAGTTTTCTTTAAGGTGTGTATTTAGATTACTATTAAGATAAAATACCTGAATATTTATGTGGACTCCATACTTCTTTTCTTTATTTTAGGCTGGGCACAAGTTTCCTATTGTTTTTTATCTAGCTTTGGGTGGATCCTTTGTTTCTTACATATATTCAGCGCCACCTCTAAAGGTAAATCAGATTTCATATACCTTCACGATGAACTCTGTTAGCTGATATCTTTTCTAATTTTTTTCACACAACAAATTTCGTATGCTGCAGCTTAAGCAAAATGGATGGATTGGAAATTTTGCTTTAGGTGCCTGCTACATCAGTTTGCCATGGTACAACACCTATTTTGGATCATTTGTTGAATTTATTTGACTTAATTTTACACCAACTCTTAATTTTTGAACGATAGGTGGGCAGGCCAAGCTTTGTTTGGAACTCTTAATCCCAACATCATTGTCCTCACTCTCCTCTATAGCATAGCTGGGGTATTTTCTCATCGAGATGGTTAATTTTCGCTTTCGATATTTGCTATTCCTAAACATGTTATATCTTCTGCTGCTTAGCTCGGTCTTGCCATTGTAAATGATTTTAAAAGCATGGAAGGCGACAACATTTTGGGATTGCAGGTCATTCCTTTCTTTTCTTTTCATCACCTGCAGAATATATTGTTTCAAACTGTGAGAATTTGGGTTTGAAAATGCAGTGCTAAATGTTTTGATATCTTATTATTTGTAGTCTCTTCCAGTTGTTTTGGCATTGATACAGCCAAATGGATGTGTTGGAGCAATTGACATTACTCAAATACCATTGCAGGTATGAAGCACCATCTTAATTTTACAGCTCTTATCTTTCATATTTATTCAGCTATTTAGAAATCTTAAAAACTTTTGAATAACAGTTCAAACTGACTGAGTTAGAGACTTTTTTTTTTTTTTTTTTTTTTTTTGAATGTTCTTATGATCTTGGTTGATGTTTGGTGTTTCAGGTTATCTGCTTGGTGCTGGGTAAACCATTCTATGCATTAGCCTTGCTTGGGCTGATACTTCCACAGGTGTTTTTTCAGGTAATTACATACAAATTTACTTGCTGTAATAGCTGATAATCACAAGAAAAGCTAAAAAAGTTGCTTTTAGAATGTTGGGAGGTTTTCTTTGATGAGTTCAGAATTTCTCAATTGCTATCACTTGCATAAATAATAATGAATTAAAGAATGCATGGATGCTTAATTTATTATCTTATTACTCTCTTCTAATTCCTTGTTCTTTAAAAATATTTCTTCTTTAAAAATTGATTATTTATCACTTATTAATTATTAATTAAAAAAAAAAAAAAGAGTACCAGTTAGCTACTAAACCTTGAAGTCTAAAATCGAAAATAAAATTGTAAAAAATAAAAACATGAGCGATCTCATAAAACTTATAATATAAAATAAGTCCATTCCACAAAAAAAAATCATTTATATATATATTTGAGAGGGGTGGCAACTTTTTTTTATTTTTTTCCTTGAGTTCTCAACAGGTCAAAGCCTATGCTTTCTGTTTTGGTGCTGTTGGTCTATACAACAAGCTGAAATTTCTAATTAGGCAAATCCCTAATTAATTAGCCAACCAAGGAGTCGTGGGGTGATCCGAAAAGTCCATCAACGCGAGTCAGAATCATTAGTACGGACAAGCCAAAGTAATAAAGGAGCGAATAGTTTGAGGTCGGATTGCTATTTAAACGTGTGATTAGGATTGACGAAAACGGCGAATGAAGAATGTCTTAAGGATATAAGATATTTATGCCGGTGGTTCAGGACGAACTGAGTCATTAGCTCTAGTATGCTAAATCGTTGCGATGTTTACCAATTATGAATGCATTTTCAATTCCAATTCCAATTGCAAACCAAACATTCTGGGTATCAAGAGAATCCCCGTTTCTTCACATTGATAGAGTATTAATGGTGGGTGTGTTTTCATAGTTGGTGGTTAAGAGAGAGAGAGAGAAAGAGAGAGAGAGAAGTGAAGTGAGGGGACGTGGCAGCGGTGCGTAGGAGAGAGAAGAGAAAGGGGGGGGAGAAGAGAGGAGGGAACATGGGGCCCACCACAAAAAGAAGAGAAAAATACTGCTTTGAGGGTCCCACGGGTGAAATCACGGAGAGAATGTTGAGGTCACCCTTTAATGTATTTGTATTCATGGAATGATGAATCCATATGTAATACCCTCCTGAGTTGCAACCGCTCGAGAGAATGAATTGAGCTTGGATGGCGACGATGATGAGGAAGGTATGATGGAATTACCCGTTCGGAGACGCACACGCTGTGATGACAATGCTCTGATGCGTGAAGGCGTCGATGATGACGGGGTTGATCGTGTGAGAGTCACAGGGATCTAGCTCCGGGAATTGCTTTGATCGAATTGAGAGGGATTTGAGTGGATAGCGTGGAGATCAATGGGGAAATGGGAAGGATAAGGGAAGAGAGAGAGAGGGAGAGATAAGAAAGAAGAGTTGGAGAAGATGAGAAACTATATTATCCAAAAGTTGTTGAATTCAGTTACATCACTCTTATTTATAGAGTGTAAAGAAGGACCAACTTGCAATTAAAAGAAGTCCCAGCTGAAAATGTTAAGTTTGAGTTAAGCACAAAAAGCTTATTGACCAAGCTACCCAGTTGAATGAGCAGCGCTTTTAAATGGCAATAAAAATTAAGGTCAGGATGCATCAAGGGAAGCACATTAGCATCTCGTAATGCCATTAGATGATTATCTATTTAATTGGAGTCAGCAGATTTTATATTGGTTGTGTGACAAGTTCATAGGGTCTATTTTGTTCCCAGAATTTGCTCTTGAAACTGTAGATCTCAAGTGGAATTACACCGAAAAGACCATGATGGCAATTGTGCTTGACATGAAGGTATATGTTCATCAGAGAAAAAGTGGAATGAGAGAAAAAGTAGAACGAGAGAGAGAGAGAGAACGAGGAGAGAGGACTGAGGATTCGCGGGGCGAGAGAGAGGAGAGGGACTCGAGGGATGGGTGTCGACAGTGAGGGGGATTGAGATGAGAGGGAGAGACTTATGAAAAGAGACGGAGAGGGATGAGAGAGGAGTGACGAGAGGAGAGAGAGAGTGAGAGATTTGGATGGAAAGATGGCGCGTAGGAGGCGGATGTGGAGGCAAAACGGCGCGTAGGAGTCAGATGGGGAGGCAAAAGCGATACGTAAAATGATCCGGGACGATCTAAACTCCGGATAAGTCTCATCCATTGAGGATAAGGCGGAGGCGGTTACAACTACTCCGGATAAGTCTCAATCATTGAGGATAAGGCGGAGGCAGTTACAACTACTTCGGTTAGGATAGGGATCGAGGTAGTTTAATTGGATCGGGTTGTTAAAACCAAATTGGATAAAGCCAATTTGGTTAAGAATAAAATTGTTATTGTTTCTTATCTTTTGTAACCCTAAGGGCTATAAATAGGGGTCTATTGGCTCTTGTAAATTCATTCCCAGTTAGAGAGTAAAAATAGAAAGCTCTTCCACCAACAAATATATTCTTCGTCTTCTCTTTTTTTTTTCTCTCATCCGGGTTTCAGATATCCATCGGGGAGGCGCTGCGACATTGCCTCCTCCTCCGACGGATCAAGTGGTATCAGAGCGCCAGATCCTGTCGTATGGTGCGAACCAGAAGCGTCTACAAAAATACCAGCGAACAACTCTCCGTCCTCGACATCTTCCGCAGGCCATCGACGAGGAAAACGAAGAGCCCGCCTACCATGTCGCAGACGAGCAGATAGCGACAACGGCCGACCTTGCCGCCAAAGTTGCGACGTTGTCTGACGACATGAAGACCGTCTTAGATTGGATCAAGGCCCAATCTGCAGCACCATCGACAATACCGGTGGAGAAGAGCGGTCGACTCGCAGGAACTCCTCCAAAGGCGCATGTGACGCCGATGAAGGGCGCTGCCGAGGGTACCTCGGGTGCGCGAGACGACGACGACTCTGATGATGACGGAAGCATCGCTCCGTCGCTTGCAGAAGGAAGGCCACAACCGTTCAAGGTTGAGGCCAAGATCGAGATCCCCAATTACGACGGCACTGTCGACGCTGAAAAGTTGGACGCCTGGCTCGACCAACTGGAGACGTACTTCGACCTCTACAACTATAGTAGCGCGAACAAGGTAATTTTCGCAAAACTAAAACTTGTAGGTCATGCATTGACTTGGTGGAAGGCCATTCTCCAAAATTCCACCAATGAGGAGTTTACCTGGAGTCAGTTTAAAAGATTGATCCGCCAGGAATTCTACCCTATGGGGTATGAAGAAGAGCGATGGAAGCGCTGGCATGTCCTGCGCCAAAGGCGCGACCAGACTGTGCAAGACTATACCACCGACTTCCGGCGCCAAGCATTGGCGCTTGGCATATCCCTTGACGATCCGCAGATTTTTCGCAAATTCACTGCCGGCCTACAGGAGCGTATCAATGATGAGCTCCGCCTTTTCGGTGTTCGTGATATCGCCTCAGCAAGCCAAACAGCCATGGCGATCGAGCGGAAGAATAAACAGTCTCGCGGGGAGAAGTCATTTAGGGAGTCTGCCGAGGACTTCAAAAAGGCCAAAACGAAGGGCTCTAAAAAGAAGGGCCCATCTGATCCTGATTTGTACTGTGATCATTGTAAAATCACAGGACATGTCAAGGATCAATGTTGGAAGCTCCATCCAGAGTTGAGACCGAAGAAGAAGGACGATCGTGGCAGACGCACAACAGCAACGACAAACAACGATGGCAGCATCGACAAGTGATGCTCCTACCTTAATCGGACGGATTGATCAAGCGGACACTAGTTTGTCTCTGATGGCTATGCCGAAGGAGACAAGCCTGTGCCCGTCAAATCCGACTGATAAGAGAGAGGAGTTGTTCACTTTCCGAGTTCAAGTCAAGAATGAGGTGATCGATGCTATTATCGATCCCGGCAGCCAAAAGAACTTGATCTCAGAAAACCTAGTTCAAAAACTGGGTTTGTCGACTACACCCCACCCACACCCATATCCATTGGGGTGGATCAACAGCAATATCGAGATGAAGATCGATCGCCAGTGCAAGGTGAAGTTTGCAGTGACTGGCATCTATATCGATGAAATGGTGTGCGAGGTTGTGCCGCTGAACATTTGCAACATCATCTTCGGCAGTCCCTACCTATGGGACCGCGACGCTATCTTCTTCCGTCGCCCTCAGCAATATCAATTCATTAAGAATGGACAAAAATTTTTGTTCACCACAGAGCCACTGTCAACAACAACAACTGTAGACCTGGTAACCGCTTGCCAGGCCAAGAGGATGATCAATGTCACGCCCCGGGTGTAAACCAGAACCCGGGCCCGCCAACAGATCCGCCGTGCACACAGAATTTTTCATGTGCACGAAGCGCTGGTAACCTGCTCAGATAGATAATACACAATAAAAGAGCATAAACAGAGCTGAACTAAAAGAACTAAAAGTAATCTCAGACTGAAAATATGATACAAGCTGAAATAAAGTACAATAAACTCCCAGCTCACCAAAATAATACCACCAGCTGGCCACAGCCAGACCCAAAAGTAAACTACTGTAGTCTGAGATACAAAAGGGGGTACAATAAAAGTCCAGCTACTCTCACAGTTGGGGTAGATGATCTAGCTAGTCCGCAATCCTCTTACCTCGATCTGCCGCTGAAGGCCCAGCAGCTCCCACAGATGACTCTGCAAAACAAAGGGAAAGGGGAACAGAAAACAACAATGGGGGTGAGAACTACTAGATAAACCAGTAGCCTCCCCTAGTGGGTAAAACCTCTAATGCTGACGCACCCACTAGGAATAAAGAGGCAAAAGGAAAGAACAGTGGTATGCAATAAAGACTGCTGAAAAGAAACTACCACTACTATGCCTCTAAATGCAGTGCCAAAAGATGACTGTATATATGCAACTATAAAGCTGACTGCCCAAAGAAACCCAATCAGAGGGCCAGGAAATACTGGCACTGCCTGCTCTGTCATCACTCACAACTCACCAACTGACCGGCACCCATCACGGTCTAAAAGCCTACTCCGGAGTGGCACTCGAGGGGAGCGACCCACACGAGTAAAGTATCTCTGTAACCGATGTCTCACAATAGCAGGACTGGATCATGACCATGATCAAAGTGGGAATACTCCATCCACTAATGCAACCCCAATCCCCAATCTGATGTGATAATAACATCCGGTCAACCGCCCAAAATCCGCGGTCACCGCTGAACCCATAACCCCAATCTGATAAGGTAAAAACATCTGGTCAACCGCCTAACATCCGCGGTTGCCACTATGCCCCACAATCCCCAAGAAGAGTCTAAACTGTCCCAGACTCAAGATCCAACTACACTATCTCAAAATCCCGATCAGACTCGAGCATCATGCATCGATAGAGAAGAATAACAATAAAGCATGTTTTCTCCTAAGTCAGATCCCATAATATAGTGCTGCAGTAAAATAGTGGCTTAACTAGTTGTCCAAATAAGCATGCAAGTGTTCTCTTTTAAAAGCATTTAAAAAGTGACTAAGGTTTCATGTGAAGGATCATTTTAAAATAACATTAGGTTACTTGTTTGCATGCGGTTTAGGATATAGCATTGTCCAACTTTATTGTCCCAGATTTATCACATAGAAGCTATCAATTAATTTAGGGGGGCCCCAATGCAATAGGTTCATATACCACAAGTTATCTATCACATGTATAAATGGGAAACTCTACTATTCCTAGTGTGCAAGTCAACAAAGAGGGAAACGCAACCACCCACCTCGAAAAGCGTGCACAATAAACCCAGAAAATACCCGCTGTCCTCTAAGCACACCGTCAGCTGAAACAATATCCTACAACATCACACAAGTGTACACGGTGTAAAAACTACAAGTTCCAAACACATAATTGCTGTTTTTACAATCAGCACGCAAAACGAGGAATTTCACCTCTGTCCCGAGCTCCTAAAATCCCAGAAAAATCACGGTTGCGTTCCTCGCGAAAAGTAGCCCAAAATCGACTCTTGAATCGCCTCGATCTGATATTCCTACGCTGAGAAACAATTCGTCGAAGTCGCCGCTGTCCAAAATCCAAACAGCAAAATAGGGGGTCAAAACACCTCGGGAATCGTGCCAAGGAATCGGAATCCAGAGAAACCATCAACACGGAAAACGAAGCCCTACCTCTTAGGAACACACTGGCGAAGAAATCGTCGAAATAGGACTCCTGTACTGCGCAGGGGACTCCTCGGACTGAAATGCGACGATAACGGGCCGAAAAGGGGAAAACCGAGGCACACTGTAAAATCCGGATCGCCGCTGTCGAACTTCCAGAAAATCTGGGAACGCACCACGAGGTAGAAAAATCAGTGAGGAACAACTTCTCTTCAATGGTCTCTCTCTGGTTCTCTCTCTATCTCTCGGAAAATGGCAGAAAAGAGGGAGGGGAGGCCTTTATATAGGCCCAAAAAATCTTTTGGGAAAATTCCCTCTGTGTCCCAACTTCCGGGCGGCTACAGTACCCAGGCCCACTTTCGGGCTGCTACAGTGCGGCCCGGCCCGCCAAGTTCCGGGCGCGCACAGTGCGGCCCGGCCCAGCCCAGTCCGCACACGGGATCCCGCCCGTCCAACCGCCGTCCGACCCGGCCAAGGGCCCGACACGTGTCCGCCAAACAGGCGGCAGCCGTGCGGGCCCAACGGGGAAGCGCCACGTGTCCCAGCCGCCCACGTGTTCCACGCGCCCGGCGCACGTGGGCGGCCGTGCGCCCGCCAGTGAACAGTGGACACGTGTCCCACGCGGTCCACGGGTCGCACGAGCCCGGTCCACGCGCCGGGTCTTCCGGATCCTGTCGGCCAATGGGAGGATGCCACGTGTCGCACGCCAGCCGCCTCTCTTGACGCCGTCCAGCCAATTGCGAAGCGGACACGTGGCATCCCAAAATTTCGGTGCACCCGGTGCGCGCTGTTCTGTGGGACCCCGCCGCATGCGCCCTGTCCGCGCCTGCTCCGCCCTGCGCCGCCCTGCGCCGCCGCGCGCCGCCGCCCGCCGGTGCCCGCCGGCCGCCGGAACAGTAATTCCGGCGGCCGGAGTTACTGTTCCGGTGAACAGTAAAAATGCGCCGAAAAAATGCCGTAAATATACCATTTTGATCGTTTTCGCGCGCTGAGTCCAAATCCGCCGTCCGTTTCTTCCAAATTCTCATCCGAATTTTGGCGAAAGCTCCCGAAAGGCCCACTTGATCCGTTTTTCGCGCCGGATCCATTTTGAAGTCCGTTTTCGACGCTACAAGCTCCATTGCACTGTGTAGGCTTCCTCTAAGCGCCGTTAACGCTGCAAAATCCTTCATAAAAATCCGGATCATCACATCCTCCCCCACTAAAAGAGTTTCGTCCTCGAAACGAAAATCATACCTCAGTCCAAAGCCTCAAACAAGTAGGGGTAGGTGTTCAACATCTCTGACTCGAGCTCCCACGTCGCCTCGCGCTCGTCATGATTGCTCCAAAGGATCTTCACATAGGGAATGGTTCGATTGCGCAATTCTTTCACCTCCCGATCTAGAATCCGCAGTGGGCGCTCCTCATATCTCAAATCCTCGCTGATCTCGAGCGGTGCAAAGTCGATGACGTGCGACGGGTCGAAGACGTACCTCCTCAGAGTAGAAACATGAAATACATCGTGGACACCAGCAAGTCTCGGGGGAAGTGCAAGTCGGTAAGCAACTGGCCCGATACGCTCCAATACCTCAAAGGGTCCAATGTATCGGGGGCTGAGTTTCCCGCGAATGCCAAACCTCCTGATCCCTTTGGACGGCGAGACTTTCAGAAATACATGATCTCCAACCTGAAACTCTAAGTCTCGTCGCCGAACATCGGCATAGCTCCTCTGTCGGCTCTGAGCGGTCTGAAGATGCTGTCGAATCACTCGGACCTTCTCTTCTGCCTCTAGCAGTATATCTGGTCCCAAGGTCCGCCTCTCGCCCACGTCACTCCAATAAAGTGGTGATCGACACTTGCGTCCATACAACGCTTCAAACGGAGCCATCTTAATGCTCGCTTGAAAGCTGTTGTTGTACGCAAACTCAGCCAAAGATAAGTGTCGAATCCACCCTCCGCCGAAATCCAAGACGCAAGCCCTCAGCATGTCCTCCAGGATCTGTATAGTCCGCTCTGACTGCCCATCAGTCTGCGGATGAAAAGCTGTACTGAATCTGAGCTGAGTCCCCAAGGCTGTCTGCAAACTCCTCCAGAAATGCGAAACAAACCTCGGGTCTCTATCTGATACAATGGAGGCTGGTACTCCATGTAATCTCACTATCTCATCCAGGTATAACTGGGCTAGTCGCTCGAGTGGCCAAGTAGTCTGCATAGGCAAAAAGTGCGCTGACTTGGTAAGTCGATCCACCACTACCCAGATAGCATCTGCTCCGCCCTGTGCCCTCGGCAATCCGACCACAAAATCCATCGTAATGTGGTCCCATTTCCACTCGGGATTGGGAGACTTTGTAACTTGCCAGCTGGCACTCGATGCTCAGCTTTTACCTGCTGACAAGTTAAACACTGAGCCACAAATCTCCCGATATCCCTCTTCATGCCATTCCACCAAAAGTGTGCCTTGAGGTCCTTATACATCTTAGTCCCCCCAGGATGAAGGGTATAAGGTGTATAATGGGCCTCTCTCAATATCTGCTCTCTGATCTCAGCATCCACTGGCACACATGCTCGGTCCCTGTACCTCAGTACTCCCGCAGCATCCACTGAAAAGTCCCCTGACTGATCACTCGGAATCTGATCTCGAATCCTGGTCAAGTGGGGGTCCTCACTCTGTTTCTCCCTGATCCTGTCCAGCAGAGTGGGCTGCACGACTAAAGACGTCAGTCTAGCAGAGACCCCAGGGGACACAACCTCTATCTCGAGCCGTCTCATCTCCTCTAATAGTGGCGCCTGGTCTGTGATCAACATAGACAAACTCTGCACTGCTCTCCTACTCAAGGCATCAGCGACCACGTTAGCCTTGCCTGGGTGGTAAAGGATGTCCACATCATAATCCTTTAATAGCTCTAACCACCTGCGCTGCCTCAAATTCAGCTCCTTCTGTGTGAACAGGTACTTTAGGCTCTTGTGGTCGGTGTAGATCTCACAGTGCTCCCCATACAGGTAATGGCGCCAAAGCTTCAGTGCAAACACCACGGCAGCAAGCTCCAAGTCATGGGTAGGGTAATTCTTCTCGTAATCCTTGAGCTGTCTCGATGCATAAGCAATTACCCTCCCTTCCTGCATCAACACGCAACCAAGTCCACTGTGCGATGCGTCACTGTAGATCACATATCCTTTCCCCATAACAGGGAGGGAAAGGATAGGAGCGGTCATCAGTCTATCCTTCAGCTCCTCAAAGCTCCTCTGGCAGTCCTCACTCCAGATAAACTTAACTCCTTTACGCGTCAACCGAGTGAGGGGTGTGGAAAGCTTCGCAAAGCCTTCCACAAACCGACGATAATAACCAGCTAATCCCATGAAGCTGCGCACCTCTGATACAGTCGTCGGTCGGGGCCAATCACGAACTGCCTCAATCTTCGCCGGGTCTACAGCTACACCTGCGGCGGAAATCACATGGCCCAAGAAAGCTACCTCCCGAAGCCAAAACTCGCACTTTGCCAGCTTGGCATACAACTTCTTCTCTCGTAGAAGTTGTAGCACAGTCCTCAAGTGCTCCTCATGCTCGGCCTCGCTTCGGGAGTAAAAAGGATATCATCAATGAACACCACCACAAATCGATCCAGAATGGCCGAAATATCCTGTTCATCAAGTCCATAAAGGCGGCAGGGGCATTAGTCAATCCAAACGGCATAACTGTAAACTCATAATGCCCGTACCGTGATCTGAAAGCAGTCTTAGGAATATCCTCGGCCTTCACCTTCAATTGGTGGTAACCAGACTGTAGATCAATCTTGGAAAAGACACAAGACCCTTGCAGCTGATCAAAGAGATCATCGATGCGCGGCAAAGGGTACTTGTTCTTGATGGTCACTTTATTCAGCTCCCTATAGTCCACACACAGTCGAAGTGACCCATCTTTCTTCTTCACGAATAGCACCGGCGCTCCCCAAGGCGACACACTGGTCTAATAAAACCCTTATCCATCAAATCTTGCAGTTGTGCTTTAAGCTCTCGCAGCTCAGCCGGTGCCATCCGGTAAGGAGCCTTAGAGATTGGCGCAGTTCCTGGAACTACGTCAATCACAAACTCAATCTCTCTGTCTGGCGGCATACTAGTCAGCTCAGGTGGAAAAACATCCGGAAACTCGCGGACAATAGGAATATCCCCGAGTCCCGGTGCCGCCGTAGGCCCCTCAACAACACTAGCCAAAAAGGCTACACATCCTCGATGAATCATCCGCCTCGCTCGGGAAGTCGAAACCATAGAGGCAAAGAAAGCACTCTGACATCCCCGGTATACAAACATCTCCTGGCCTGGCTCTCTAAAAGTGACAGTCCTCGCGGCACAATCAATAGTCGCGAAATACCGAGCCAGCCAGTCCATCCCGAGAACCACATCAAAGTCCCTCAGCTGTCTCAAGACCAACAGGTCTGCTGGCATAATCCAGGACTCGATCTGCATCGGGCAGGACCAACAACACTCCTCCACGTGCAAAGTGTGATCGGGAATCTGAACCTCTCGTGCACGTGGTAAAAGTCCTACCTCTAACCCATGTAATGATGCAAAAGATCTACTAATGAAAGAATGCGATGCTCCAGTATCAAATAAAGTACGAGTCCTAATGCCAGAAAGTAAGGTGATACCTGCCACCACATGGTCTGCTGCTGAAGAGTCCTCTACCTGTGCAGCATACACTCGCCCACTCTGAGCTGGAGGGCGATAATCTGTGGGATGGAAGAAGATGGCCTGCTTGCTGGAGCATATGGTCGCTGAGCTGTCGACCACTGCTGTGC
>CM054946.1:10620611-10771572 GCA_029168755.2 Tillandsia fasciculata | reverse complement strand
CAATACCTCAAAGGGTCCATATATCGGGGGCTAATTTCCACGAACAAACCGAATCTCCTATTCCCTTGGACGGCGAGACTTTCAGAAAATACATGATCTCCAACCTGAAACTCTAAGTCTCGTCGCCGAACATCGGCATAGCTCCTCTGTCGGCTCTGAGCGGTCTGAAGATGCTGTCGAATCACTCGGACCTTTTCCTCTGCCTCTAGCAATATCTGGTCCCAAGGTCCGTCTCTCGCCCACGTCACTCCAATATAGTGGTGATCGGACACTTGCGTCCATACAACGCTTCAAACGGAGCCATCTTAATGCTCGCTTGAAAGCTGTTGTTGTACGCAAACTCACCAAGGATAAGTGCCGAATCCACCCTCCGCCGAAATCCAAGACGCAAGCCCTCAGCATGTCCTCAGGATCTGTATAGTCCGCTCTGACTGCCCATCAGTCTGTGGATGAAAAGCTGTACTGAATCTGAGCTGAGTCCCCAGGGGTCTGCAAACTCCCCCAGAAATGCGAAGCAAACCTCGGTCTCTATCTGACACAATGGAGGCGGGTACTCCATGCAATCTCACTATCTCATCCAGGTATAACTGGGCTAGTCGCTCGAGTGGCCAAGTAGTCTGCATAGGCAAAAAGTGCGCTGACTTGGTAAGTCGATCCACCACTACCCAGATAGCATCTGCTCCGCCCTGTGCCCTCGGCAATCCGACCAAAAATCCATCGTAATGTGGTCCCATTTCCACTCAGGGATTGGGAGACTTTGTAACTTGCCAGCTGGCACTCGATGCTCAGCTTTTACTTGCTGACAAGTTAAACACTGGGCCACAAATCTCCCGATATCCCTCTTCATGCCATTCCACCAGAAAGTGCCTTGAGGTCCTTATACATCTTAGTCCCCCCAGGATGAAGGGTATAAGGTGTATAATGGGCCTCTTCAATATCTGCTCTCTGATCTCAGCATCCACTGGCACACATGCTCGGTCCCTGTACCTCAGTACTCGAAGCATCCACTGAAAAGTCCCCTGATCGATCACTCGGAATCTGATCTCGAATCCTGGTCAAGTGGGGGTCCTCACTCTGTTTCTCCCTGATCCTGTCCAGCAGAGTGGGCTGCACGACTAAAGACGTCAGTCTAGCAGAGACCCCAGGGGACACAACCTCTATCTCGAGCCGTCTCATCTCCTCTAATAGTGGCGCCTGTCTGTGATCAACATAACAAACTCTGCAACGCTCTCCTGCTCAAGGCATCCGACCACGTTGGCCTTGCCTGGATGGTAAAGGATATCCACATCATAATCCTTCAGTAGCTCTAACCATCTGCGCTGCCTCAAATTCAGCTCCTTCTGCGTGAACAGATACTTTAGGCTCTTGTGGTCGGTGTAGATCTCACAGTGCTCTCCATACAGGTAATGGCGCCAAAGCTTCAGTGCAAACACCACGGCAGCAAGCTCCAAGTCATGGGTAGGGTAATTCTTCTCGTAATCCTTAAGCTGTCTCGATGCATAAGCAATTACCCTCCCTTCCTGCATCAACACGAACCAAGTCCACTGTGCGATGCATCACTGTAGATCACATATCCTTTCCCCATAACAGGGAGGGAAAGGATAGGAGCGGTCATCAATCTATCCTTCAGCTCCTCAAAGCTCCTCTGGCAGTCCTCACTCCAGATAAACTTAACTCCTTTACGCGTCAACCGAGTGAGGGGTGTGGAAAGCTTCGCAAAGCCTTCCACAAACCGACGATAATAACCAGCTAATCCCATGAAGCTGCGCACCTCTGATACAGTCGTCGGTCGGGGCCAATCTCGAACTGCCTCAATCTTCGCCGGGTCTACAGCTACACCGGCGGCGGAAATCACATGGCCCAAGAAAGCTACCTCCCGAAGCCAAAACTCGCACTTTGCCAGCTTGGCATACAACTTCTTCTCTCGTAGAAGTTGTAGCACAGTCCTCAAGTGCTCCTCATGCTCGGCCTCGCTTCGGGAGTAACAAGGATATCATCAATGAACACCACCACAAAGCGATCCAGAAATGGCCGAAATATCCTGTTCATCAAGTCCATAAAGGCGGCAGGGGCATTAGTCAATCCAAAGGCATAACTGTAAACTCATAATGCCCGTACCGTGATCTGAAAGCAGTCTTAGGAATATCCTCGGCCTTCACCTTCAGTTGGTGGTAACCAGACTGTAGATCAATCTTGGAAAAGACACAAGACCCTTGCAGCTGATCAAAGAGATCATCGATGCGCGGCAAAGGGTACTTGTTCTTGATGGTCACTTTATTCAGCTCCCTATAGTCCACACACAGTCTAAGTGACCCATCTTTCTTCTTCACGAATAGCACCGGCGCTCCCCAGGGCGACACACTGGGTCTAATAAACCCTTATCCATCAGATCTTGCAGCTGTGCTTTAAGCTCTCGCAGCTCAGCCGGTGCCATCCGATAAGGAGCCTTAGAGATTGGCGCAGTTCCTGGAACTACGTCAATCACAAACTCAATCTCTCTGTCTGGCGGCATACTAGTCAGCTCAGGTGGAAAAACATCCGGAAACTCGCGGACAATAGGAATATCCCCGAGTCCCGGTGCCGCCGTAGGCCCCTCAACAACACTAGCCAAAAAGGCTACACATCCTCGATGAATCATCCGCCTCGCTCGGAAGTCGAAACCATAGAGGCAAAGAAAGCACTCTGACATCCCCGATATACCAACATCTCCTGGCCTGGCTCTCTAAAAGTGACAGTCCTCGCGGCACAATCAATAGTCGCGAAATACCGAGCCAGCCAGTCCATCCCGAGAACCACATCAAAGTCCCTCAGCTGTCTCAAGACCAACAGGTCTGCTGGCATAATCCAGGACTCGATCTGCATCGGGCAGGACCAACAACACTCCTCCACGTGCAAAGTGTGATCGGGAATCTGAACCTCTCGTGCACGTGGTAAAAGTCCTACCTCTAACCCATGTAATGATGCAAAAGATCTACTAATGAAAGAATGCGATGCTCCAGTATCAAATAAAGTACGAGTCCTAATGCCAGAGAGTAAGGTGATACCTGCCACCACATGGTCTGCTGCTGAAGAATCCTCTACCTGTGCAGCATACACTCGCCCACTCTGAGCTGGAGGGCGATAATCGGTGGGATGGGAAGAAGATGGCCTGCTCGCTGGAGCATAAGGCCGCTGAGCCGTCGACCGCTGCTGCGATGATGCTGGGGCAGATGCTGAAGAAGGGGCGGCTGAGGTCGAAAAGGGGCACGCAGCTCGAATGTGCCCTGGCTGTCCACATCCATAGCAGCGACCCCACCGCTGGTCGCAGGTGCCGGGGAAGTGCGGACCTCCACAGAAGATACAACTGCTGGGAGCCCGTGACTGTCGGGACTGCTGCTGCTGAGACTGTCTCTGTCGCTGTGGCTGCCGCTGAGACCCGCGCTGCGACGACTGCGATTTCTGCTGCTGCTGCTGCTGCTGGGGCCTCTGGGATCCACCAGGCCCTCGCCGCTCCGAACGCCCACGGCCCGGAAACTGAGGCGGTGGCGGTCGGGGCGGCCTCCAAGTACTGGCCTGTCCCCCCTCATCCTGGGCTGGTCGCTTTCTGTCGGAGCTCTGAGCGACCGCGGCCCGATGTCTGGCCACCACCTGATCACCTCTCTCCACCCACTGTGCATGCTCTGCGGCTGCATCCAGAGTCTGAAATCTCTGAGCATGCACCAGGGTGTAAATCTCTGGGCGAAGGCCTCCCTCGAACATCTCAACCTGGTGCGGCCCGTCACGAGCGACGAAGGGCACGCAGTTCAACAACTCCATGAACTCCTGGAAATAGGCATGGGCCGATCGCTCGCCCTGCTGCAGGTTCTTCAAGTCGTCCTCCAACTTTTTCTTCACACTGGTCGAAAAATAGGTGTCCAGCACCAACCGCCGGAACTCCTCCCAGGGCAGCTGTCGAGAAACCCGGAACTCCGGTGGCTCTACCCGCTGCCACCAAAAATCTGCATCTCCGTCCAAACAGTGCACCGCCATGTGCACTCGATACTTCGGGTCGATGAAGAAGTCCCGAAAAAGCTTCTCCATCGCAGAAAGCCATTTCCCTACAGCCGAGGGCGGAGCATCCCGCCCTGAGAATCTAGGTGGTCCTCGCTTAACAAACTGGGAGAGTTTGTCAGCAAAATCCTGCTCCTCCTCCGCACTCAAAGGCTGAATAGCTCCAGGAGCCCCGCTACTCGAAGATGGCGCTGACGGCACAAAAGGTGCAACAGGAGGCACAAGGGCCTCAGGAACAGCTGGGGGTGGTGCCTCTCTCTGGGCAAGCAGCTGATCGATCCTCTGCCCTGGCGGCGCTGACCCTCCGCCAATTGGGCCACCAAGGCCCTCAACTCAGTAAGCTCGGGGGGTGTAGGCTGCTCTGGCTCATCAGTGGGTAACGGGACACCCTGAGTGAGCATCCGACGTCGGGGAGGCATCCTGCCACAAGAAATCATAAATCAGTAACATAACCCCACACGACCCAATCTAGCGAAAGTCAAAGACATCCTTATTTCTGCGGCTTTATGTTGTCTGCAGCCAACATAACTGTCCACCAGAAATTGGGTATGTCGATCCCTCTTCACTCACTGGAAGAGTCCAATAAATAAATCAACGACTTTCGCGAAGTGTCACGCCTCTCGCGCCCTATCATCCTAGGGTCTGCCAAAAGCCTAGGGTTTCCTAAGTCCCAACTGACCTATCCCTAAGCTCTGATACCAACTTAATCTGTCACGCCCCGGGTGTAAACCAGAACCCGGGCCCGCCAACAGATCCGTCGTGCACACAGAATTTTCCATGTACACGAAGCGCTGGTAACCTGCTCAGATAGATAATACATAATAAAAGAGCATAAACAGAGCTGAACTAAAAGAACTAAAAGTAATCTCAGACTGAAAATATGATACAAGCTGAAATAAAGTACAATAAACTCCCAGCTCACCAAAATAATACAACCAGCTGGCCACAGCCAGACCCAAAAGTAAACTACTGTAGTCTGAGATACAAAAGGGGGTACAATAAAAGTCCAGCTACTCTCACAGTCGGGGTAGATGATCTAGCTAGTCCGCAATCCTCTTACCTCAATCTGCCGCTGAAGGCCCAGCAGCTCCCACAGATCGACTCTGCAACACAAAGGGAAAGGGGAACAGAAAACAATAATGGGGGTGAGAACTACTAGATAAACCAGTAGCCTCCCCCTAGTGGGTAAAACCTCTAATGCTGACGCACCCACTAGGAATAAAGAGGCGAAAAGGAAAGAGCAGTGGTATGCAATAAAGACTGCTGAAAAGAAACTACCACTACTATGCCTCTAAATGCAGTGCCAAAAGATGACTGTATATATGCAACTATAAAGCTGACTGCCCAAAGAAACCCAATCAGAGGGCCAGGAAATACTGGCACTGCCTGCTCTGTCATCACTCACAACTCACCAACTGACCGGCACCCATCACGGTCTGAAAGCCTACTCCGGAGTGGCACTCGAGGGGAGCGACCCACACGAGTAAAGTATCTCTGTAACCGATGTCTCACAATAGCAGGACTGGATCATGACCATGATCAAAGTGGGAATACTCCATCCACTAATGCAACCCCAATCCCCAATCTGATGTGATAATAACATCCGGTCAACCGCCCAAAATCCGCGGTCACCGCTGAACCCATATACCCCCAATCTGATAAGGTAAAATCATCTGGTCAACCGCCTAACATTCGCGGTAGCCACCATACCCCACAATCCCCAAGAAGAGTCTAAATTGTCCCAGACTCAAGATCCAACTACACTATCTCAAGATCCCGATCCGACTCGATCATCATGCATCGATAGAGAAGAATAACAATAAAGCATGTTTTCTCCTAAGTCAGATCCCATAATATAGTGCTGCAGTAAAATAGTGGCTTAACTAGTTGTCCAAATAAGCATGCAAGTGTTCTCTTTTAAAAGCATTTAAAAAGTGACCAAGGTTTCATATGAAGGATCATTTTAAAATAACATTAGGTTACTTGTTTGCATGCGGTTTAGGATATAGCAGTTGTCCAACTTTATTGTCCCAAATTTATCACATAGAAGCTATCAATTAATTTAGGGGGGGCCCCAATGTAATAGGTTCATATACCACAAGTTATCTATCGCATGTATAAATGGGAAACTCTACTATTCCTAGTGTGCAAGTCAACAAAGAGGGAAACGCAACCACCCACCTCGAAAAGCGTGCACAATAAACCCAGAAAATACCCGCTGTCCTCTAAGAACACCGTCAGCTGAAACAATACCCTACAACATCACACAAGTGTACACGGTGTAAAAACTATAAGTTCCAAACACATAATTGCTGTATTTACAATCAGCACGCAAAACGAGGAATTTCACCTCTGTCTCGAGTTCCTAAAATCCCAGAAAAATCACGGTTGCGTTCCTCGCGAAAAGTAGCCCAAAATCGACTCTTGAATCGCCTCGATCTGATATTCCTACGCTGAGAAACAATTCGTCGAAGTCGCCGCTGTCCAAAATCCAAACAGCAAAATAGGGGGTCAAAACACCTCGGGAAACGTGCCAAGGAATCGGAATCCAGAGAAACCATCAACACGGAAAATGAAGCCCTACCTCTTAGGAACACACTGGCGAAGAAATCGTCGAAATAGGACTCCTATACTGCGCAGGGGACTCCTCGGACTGAAATGCGACGATAACGGGCCGAAAAGGGGAAAACCGAGGCACACTGTAAAATCTGGATCGCCGCTGTCGAACTTCCAGAAAATTTGGGAACGCACCACGAGGTAGAAAAATCAGTGAGGAACAACTTCTCTTCAATGGTCTCTCTCTGGTTCTCTCTCTATCACTCGGAAAATGGCAGAAAAGAAGGGAGGGGAGGCCTTTATATAGGCCCAAAAAATCTTTTGGGAAAATTCCCTCTGTGTCCCAACTTCCGGGCGGCTACAGTACCCAGGCCCACTTTCGGGCTGCTACAGTGCGGCCCGGCCCGCCAAGTTCCGGGCGCGCACAGTGCGGCCCGGCCCAGCCCAGTCCGCACACGGGATCCCGCCCTGTCCAACCAGCCGTCCGACCCGGCCAAGGGCCCGACACGTGTCCGCCAAACAGGCGGCAGCCGTGCGGGCCCAAAGGGGAAGCGCCACGTGTCCCAGCCGCCCACGTGTTCCACGCGCCCGGCGCACGTGGGCGGCCGTGCGCCCGCCAGTGAACAGTGGACACGTGTCCCACGCGGTCCACGGGTCGCACGAGCCCGGTCCACGCGCCGGGTTTTCCGGATCCTGTCGGCCAATGGGAGGATGCCACGTGTCGCACGCCAGCCGCCTCTCTTGACGCCGTCCAGCCAATTGCAAGCGGACACGTGGCATCCCAAAATTTCGGTGCACCCGGTGCGCGCCTGTTCTGTGGACCCCGCCGCATGCGCCCTGTCCGCGCCCTGCTCCGCCCTGCTTCGCCCCTGCGCCGCCGCCCGCCGGTGCCCGCCGGCCGCCGGAACAGTAATTCCGGCCGGCCGGAGTTACTGTTCCGGTGAACAGTAAAAATGCGCCGAAAAATGCCGTAAATATACCATTTTGATCGTTTTCGCGCGCTGAGTCCAAATCCGCCGTCCGTTTCTTCCAATTCTCATCCGAATTTTTGCCGAAAGCTCCCGAAAGGCCCACTTGATCCGTTTTTCGCGCCGGATCCATTTCTGAAGTCCGTTTTCGACGCTACAAGCTCCATTGCACTGTGTAGGCTTCCTCTAAGCGCCGTTAACGCTGCAAAATCCTTCATAAAAATCCGGATCATCACAATCAATGCCTGTCAAAAGTTTGCCTTACTGGTCATTCGGCCAGTTGAATCGGAGGAGGCAAACAGCAAGGTATGGAGCCTAGCATGCAAAGAGAGAACGGACGACGTCGCCAGGCTGATAGGCGAGCATCAAGATCTGTTCCAAGAAGTCCAGGGATTGCCACCAAAGCGAACCGTGGAACATGAGATCCAATTGATCAGCGACGCTCCGTTACCAAATCTCGGCATGTACCGAAACTCGGTAATGGAGAATGAGGAGATAAAGCGACAGGTGACCGAGTTACTCGAGAGTGGTGCTATCAAACCGAGTAGCTCTCCCTGTGGCTCCCCGATCGTGTTGGTGCCAAAGAAAGATGGCGGATGGCGAATGTGTATCGACTACCGCGCCCTCAACAAAATCACCATCAAGAATCGGTACCCCTTGCCGCGGATCGATGATCTCTTGGACCAATTGAAGCATGCTCGCTATTTCACCAAACTGGACCTGAAGTCAGGCTATCATCAGGTTCGAGTCCGAGAGGATGACACTTGGAAGACCGCATTCAAGACGCGACAAGGCCTGTTTGAATGGCTCGTCATGCCGTTCGGCCTTTGCAACGCACCGGCCACCTTTATGCGGCTGATGAACGACGTTCTACGCCCCTTTCTTGATGACTTCGTTATCGTCTACCTTGACGACATCCTCATCTACAGTCCATCGTGGGAGGAGCATCTGGCCCATGTCGAGAAGATTTTCATACTGCTCAAGGAACACAAGCTCCGTTTAAACCCTAAAAAGTGTGAGTTTGGCAAACAAAGGCTGGTGTACCTAGGGTTCGTGGTGGGCGGCGGCGAGCTTCAGATCGACCCAGACAAGGTCAGGGCCATCAAGGAGTGGCCTCGGCCCAAAAATGTGACGGAAGTACGGAGCTTCATGGGCGCTTGTCAATATGTCCGAAAGTTTATCCGGCATTTTTCTGTCCTAGCTGCCCCTCTGCATGCACTAACAAAAGCGAACCAAAAATTCGAATGGAGTTCGAAACATGAGGACACATTTCGACTTTTGCAACGGAAGATATGCGAGGCGCCTGTCCTTGCCCTACCAAATCTGCAACGACCTTTCTTGTTGGAGGCAGACGCGTCGGGATATGCTATGGGGGCTGTCCTGATGCAAGACGGTCGGCCTGTGGCATACTACTCCGAGATGTTTCAAGGAGCTCAAAAAAACTACCCGACTTACGACAAGGAACTCTTGGCACTACACCAGGCAGTAAAGCATTGGCGAATCTACCTCCTAGGCAAGGAGACAGTGGTGCACACAGACCACCGCCCACTACAATATCTCCAAACGCAATCCAAATTGCAACAGGCGCGGCACATGAAGTGGATGACGTACTTACAGCAGTTCAATCTGGTGATCAAGTACAAGAAAGGTGCTCACAACAAGCTGGCTGATATGCTATCACGACCACCGGTGGCAGCACTTTGCTTGACGACATTAATGCAGATTCAGCCAAATTTTCATGACTATGCCAGTTTGTATGCAGAAGACTCAGATTTTCGAGTGGCGTTGGCCGACATCGAAGCAGGACAACCTACCGAGTTTGCCTTGCAAGAAGGTCTACTGTACAAAGGTGCACTACTATGTGTGCCTAGAGATGGTAATCGAGCACGGTGGATCCGAGAAGCCCATACCTCGAAGGTGGCAGGTCACTTTGGGGTGAACAAAACCTTGCAGAATCTCCAACGCTATGTCTATTGGCCTCACATGCAAAACGATGTGGCACGATTTGTGAAGGGATGCGTTTTGTGCTGCACATCCAAACCCGCCAATCGAAAGGTGGGCCTCTACACTCCTCTTTCGGTGCCGACTCGTCCTTGGGAAAGTATCTCCATGGACTTCTTAGGAGGTCTTCCGAGGACCCGACGGGGACACGACTATCTTTATGTGGTGGTCGATCGGTTCTCCAAAATGATATCACTTGTGCCATGCAAAAAGACAATCACCGGCGAGGAAACAGCTCGGCTGTTCTTCCAACACGTTTGGACACATTTTGGGCTACCAAGCTCGATTGTATCTGACCGTGACAGCCGTTTTCTAAGCAACTTTTGGCGGTCCTTGTGGTCCATGATGGACACAAAGCTACAACGGAGTACGGCTTTCCATCCTCAAACCGATGGGCAAACAGAAGTGGTCAACCGGACAGTTGTACATCTGCTGCGAGGATATAACGCTCGACATCCCAAGACTTGGGACGAGAGCCTTCCGTACCTGCAGTTCGCCTTCAATCGAGCTATACACAGTTCCACTGGCAAATCTCCCTTTGAGGTGTGCTTAGGTTACTTACCTCCCAGCCCTTTCGACTTGTCGTTCACGGTCGAGCAACCGCGGACCACCAAGGAAGAAGGTGAAATAGCGAAGGCACAGCGGTTCTTAGAGAGTATTCAGAAAGTGCATAGCGAAGTGGAACGACAGCTGCAAAAATCTCAGCAGAAGTATAAAGAATGACATGACCGACATCGGGTGAAAGGCGACTTCCAAGAAGGTGATCTAGTCTGGCTCCATCTCAGCAAAGACCGCTTGAAATGCGAGGGTAAGAAGCTTAAGCCCATCCGTTATGGACCTTTCAAGATCGTGCGCAAGATTGGTGAGAATGCGTGTCAACTAGAGCTGCCCGCATACATGAACATGTATTCGATCGTCAATATAGAGAATCTAAAGTCCTTCGAGCCGTCAATGCTAGACGATGAGCCCGGAGAAGTACTGCCACCCATGGAGGATCTCGTGGTAGAAAGTGAAGAGCAGCTAGCTGATGATACTATTCTGGAACGCAAGGTCACAACGACACGCAAAGGTGAACGTGAAGCCTTCCGTATTGGACGGAAAGGTCAAAAGCCAAGTGCCGCCAAGTGGTTCACAAGGGAAGCTGGAGAAACCCAATTTCCTCGCTTGCAGTTCTAGATCCAGCAGGTGCTGGTTCCTCTCAAAATTTGGGGAGCCATGATCCGGGACGATCTAAACTCCGGATAAGTCTCATCCATTGAGGATAAGGCGGAGGCGGTTACAACTACTCCGGATAAGTCTCAATCATTGAGGATAAGGCGGAGGCAGTTACAACTACTTCGGTTAGGATAGGGATCGAGGTAGTTTAATTGGATCGGGTTGTTAAAACCAAATTGGATAAAGCCAATTTGGTTAAGAATAAAATTGTTATTGTTTCTTATCTTTTGTAAGCCTAAGGGCTATAAATAGGGGTCTATTGGCTCTTGTAAATTCATTCCCAGTTAGAGAGTAAAAATAGAAAGCTCTTCCACCAACAAATATATTCTTCGTCTTCTCTTTTTTTTTTTCTCTCATCCGGGTTTCAGATATCCATCGGGGAGGCGCTGCGACATTGCCTCCTCCTCCGACGGATCATAAAAAATAAGGTATTCTAAATGCAGTGAATCATTCACCGCTTTCTTCAAAAGCGGTGAATGGTTCACCGCATTTATAGAATTTTATTCTTAAAATCGGTGAATCATTCACCGCTTTTAGTAAATTCGCCGCTTTCTTAGTCCATTACGGTAATAAATTTTTGAACACGGATATAAAAAATGAAAACCGACTGATTTAAATTCAGGTATGAATTTACATTATATAATAAATTATAAATATTTGATGCTATATTTAAATTTATATTTTAAAATTTTAAATTTAATATAATATCTATATTTTATATAAAAGATATTTTATATAAAATCGGATATAAATTTATAGATGAAATCCTAAAATGAATAAAAAATATACCACTAATAATTACGTAGCGAAACTGAATTCTAACGAATAATCTAATCTTTTATTTATTAAATATTAATATATAATTCCATATATATATTTTTTTATTTTCAAATTATCTCAAATTTAAAAAAAAATAAAATAAATCAAATTATAAAATAAAATTAATTAAAAAATAAACTTGAATTAAAAATAAATTAAATTTAAAAAATAAATTACTTAAAAAAATTAATGAGTTTTATTTAATAGCGGTGAATGGTTCACCGCATTTTATATGCGGTGAACGGATTCACCGCATTTTATATGCGGTAAACCATTCACCGCTTTTAGAATGCGGTAAACCATTCACCGCTTTTAAAAGCGGTGAACGGTTCACCGCTTATCAATACTATTACATTAAAGGGCGAACCTTCAATGGATTCTCGCATTCTCTGCGTTTTCGGCTACGCGGGTCCCTCCCTCAGATCTCAGACTCTCCGTATTTTCGGTTACGCAGGTCCCTCTCTCAGACACCCATCTCTTTGACCTAGCATTTATTGCCGCCGTGGCATGGCGATTTCCTGCGGATGCTCCTCATCGGCACATTTATTGCCGCCGCGGCATGGTGATTTCCTGCGTATGCTCCTCATCGGCGCATTTATTGCCGCCGCGGCATTCCCCATTTCTTTCTCTACTCTCTCATCTCTCTCTCTGACCTCATGGCGATTTCCTATGGCATTTCTCATTTCTTTCTCTACTCTCTCATCTCTCTCTCTGACCTCATGGCAATTTCCTGCGGCATTTCCCATTTCTTTCTCTACTCTCTCATCTCTCTCTGACCTAATGTAGACCAAGTTCTATTTTTTTTAAAAAACTGTTCTAGCAGGTTGTAACCCAGATTTGGTTGTTGCTCTTTGGAGGCCTTGGATTGGGAGCTTTATTAGATATTTGGGTAAGTTTTCTTTAAGGTGTGTATTTAGATTACTATTAAGATAAAATACCTGAATATTTATGTGGACTCCATACTGCTTTTCGTTATTTTAGGCCGGGCACAAGTTTCCTAGGCCGGGCACAAGTTTCCTATTGTTTTTTATCTAGCTTTGGGTGGATTCTTTGTTTCTTACATATATTCAGCGCCACCTCTAAAGGTAAATCAGATTTCATATACCTTCACGTTGAACTCTATTAGCTGATATCTTTTCTAATTTTTTTCACACAACAAATTTCGTATGCTGCAGCTTAAGCAAAATGGATGGATTGGAAATTTTGCTTTAGGTGCTAGCTACATCAGTTTGCCATGGTACAACACCTATTTTGGATCATTTGTTGAATTTATTTGACTTAATTTTACACTAACTCTTAATTTTTGAACGATAGGTGGGCAGGCCAAGCTTTGTTTGGAACTCTTAATCCCGACATCATTGTCCTCACTCTCCTCTATAGCATAGCTGGGGTACTTTCTCATCGAGATGGTTAATTTTTGCTTTCGATATTTGCTATTCCTAAACATGTTATATCTTCTGCTGCTTAGCTCGGTCTTGCCATTGTAAATGATTTTAAAAGCATGGAAGGCGACAACATTTTGGGATTGCAGGTCATTCCTTTCTTTATCTTTTCATCTACCTGCAGAATATATTGTTTCAAACTGTGAGAATTTGGGTTTGAAAATGCAGTGCTAAATGTTTTGATATCTTATTATTTGTAGTCTCTTCCAGTTGTTTTTGGCATTGATACAGCCAAATAGATGTGTTGGAGCAATTGACATTACTCAAATAACCATTGCAGGTATGAAGCACCATCTTAATTTTACAGCTCTTATCTTTCATATTTATTCAGCTATTTAGAAATCTTAAAAACTTTTGAATAACAGTTCAAACTGACTGAGTTAGAGACTTTTTTTTTTTTTTTCTTTTTTTTTGAATGTTCTTATGATCTTGGTTGATGTTTGGTGTTTCAGGTTATCTGCTTGGTGCTGGTAAACCATTCTATGCATTAGCCTTGCTTGGGCTGATACTTCCACAGGTGTTTTTTCAGGTAATTACATACAAATTTACTTGCTGTAATAGCTGATAATCACAAGAAAAAGCTAAAAAAGTTGCTTTTAGAATGTTGGGAGGTTTTCTTTGATGAGTTCAGAATTTCTCAATTTGCTATCACTTGCATAAATAATAAATGAATTAAAGAATGCATGGATGCTTAATTTATTATCTTATTACTCTCTTCTAATTGCTTGTTCTTTGCAGTTCCAGTTTTTCTTAAAGGACCCTGTGAAGTAATTTATTATCTTATTATCTTATTACTCTCTTCTAAAGACTAAGCATTCTATTAGTAATAACTAAGCCAAAGTATTTGGACAGTGTTTGAGTCGGATTGCTATTTAAACGTGTGATTAGGATTGACGAAAACGGCGAATGAAGAATGTCTTAAGGATATAAGATATTTATGCCGGTGGTTCAGGACGAACTGAGTCATTAGCTCTAGTATGCTAAATCGTTGCGATGTTTACCAATTATGAATGCATTTTCAATTCCAATTCCAATTGCAAACCAAACATTCTGGGTATCAAGAGAATCCCCGTTTCTTCACATTTTTCTGAATTTTTTCTGGTATTGCATTTTTTTTCGCTTACATATAACTAACACAAACTAGCTTTTTAGCAGTTCAATTATTTTTAAGAGATACCAAAATGCCATAACCTAATCATTGTTGAGAAACAACTATGCTAGGCTAGTAGTTGTTAACCCGGTTGCTAATCTAAGAAGTCGGGGTTTTGATCCCCGGCTAGTTTGTTTATTAAATAGGGTGCTCGAGCCCTCCTTCTCTTGGCATAAATTTCAGTGATTGTATCTAAAAAGGTTCTTGGATAGAGCCTACGAGCAGGACAAAAAATAAAATTAAATAATTATTGTTTAGCCAATGGTAGCTTTTGAACCACAGTTTCTTTGCTTTGGGTGGTTCAAAAGCCATCATTGACTGCATTATGCGGTTCAATCGTGCTAAACGGGGCTATGGCTAGCATTCTTATCCGTCTCAATCACTTCTTCTACGCAAGATGTCTTTCTCCAACCATTTTTTTGTTCATCCTGTTATCTTCTTCCTGCTTGTTGACGAAGAAGATATGATTGATTGCGTAGGCGAGGCAAAAAGGAAGAATAGTTGTCGTGTCGATATAAAGGATGGAAAAGAAACTAGAAGTCATCAGGGACAAGGCCTGCATGCGTGCTTGGTCAAGGACGGCATCGATTTGAGGAGGGCAAGGAAAAGAGGAGTCTGGCCCTGGTGCCAACCATGGGCTTCCTCCACGAGAGTCATCTCTCTCTTATTCGAGAAGCCAAGGCTCATGCTGATCTCATTGTCGTCTCTATCTACGTCAACCCTAGCCAATTCTCGCCGTCGGAGGATCTCACTTCCTACCCTTCCGACCTTCAAGGGGTCCTTGGCAAGCTCTCTGAGGTTGGCGGCGTTGATGTCCTCGTCTGCCCCGGGAATCTCTATGTCTACGGAAGCAATGATGGCGTGCTTAGTGTCAACATTGGAGATGCCCTTGCTGCCCTAATTGTCTTTGCTGTGGAGTCTAAAGCAAGTTCGTGCCTTGAGGTTGGAGGGTTAGGCCACGAAACTTGGATAAGGGTCGAGTCGCTGGAGAGAGGCTTGTGTGGGAAGAGCAGGCCTGTTTTCTTCAGAGGCGTTGGCACTGTTGTAGCTAAGCTTCTCAACATTGTCGAACCCGGCGTCGCAATTTTCGGAAAGAAGGACTACCAACAGTGGAGCCTCATATGCCGAATGGTACGCCCCAGGACTGCATTTTACTTCTCTTTTTTGTTGTCTTTTCTTATGGACGAATGATAATTTGCTAAGTCGAGGATGTGGATCAGTTTTAGACCTATTTCCTGGGGGGTGGTGTGATCTTTAGGGGCCTTAGAATTTTTTTGAAATTTAGAGGTTCAATCTTAGTGAATGAAGTGGGAAATGTCTTCGTCTTAGATTCTTCTATTGATTTCAAGAAAGACTCATTGGTGACATCCATGCTCATAGTTCTGTCATCTGTGCTTTTTTTTCAAAATACAAAGCATATCCAACCATCTGCAGTAAGGTATGTAATTGGCACTGGAGTACCTGAGGAGCACAGGAAATCTAGAGGTCAACAACCAGCCATTACATATCTATCATGATTTGGGATTTCAAATCCTTAAGCTGGAGCTCATTATAGGATTTCCTTTACTTGATTTATGCTTCTTCTTCTGTGATCTCATAAGTTTGAAGTCTTTTCCTTGCTAAGGTTTCATAATTTTAATCTCTTTCTCAACCACCTTTCTGGTATATTCCTTCATTGTAACAAGGAAGTCATATGTGATATATAAGATATGAACAAGCACCATTCATGTAAGGGAATATCTGAATGCCGATTTTGAGTTTTCTTCATGCATGTTTTGTAAAAAGAAAATTTTCGATCACTCCTTGTGAACCTAAGATAATCTGGTTTTAATTCTCATTTGGGCTCTTTTCTGCTAATCTAGACTATTGCCATGTTTGGAGAAATTAAAAGGAATTTGCTTCTAGGCTGCACAAATTCAAAACTGCAATAGAAGAATCTAGGAACATTGCCGAAGTTCCACAGTAGTTTAAGCTAACTTCTATAACTTTGATCTATAATCTAAGAAGAAGATTGTTATAGATTGTCTCTCTCTCTCCTTCCAGTTAACTGCCAATTAACAGTTCTTCTTCTAGTTAGCTTATAGCGGCATGGAAAGTAGACAATCTGGCAGTTTTAACTGGAAATCTAGTTTTAAGTCTTGAGGATTGTTGTAGATTAATATAGCTAGTCATAAAGATCTGCGTGTTTCGGCGGTGCCTCTTAATCTGGGAATCCTGTTTTAGACTAACATAAATGTCAGAAGCGATAATAATGATGCTGTCCATGTGATTGTAAAGAAGGTACTAAATGACATAATTTCGAATCGTGAATTCGTCTTTCCTTGCTGCATTTATCCTGTTACTTTCTCCCACAGCCTGTCACATGCACAACTTGCCCATGATTTGCTGTTAAAACAAGGTAGCAATTCACATTGTTGTTTTCTCTACTTGATTCTCATGGAGAGTATTCCTATTAGCTCGGTTGTCAAAATATTTTTCATATTCTAGATATCAAGAACAAACCCAAATATCAGTAATTTACACTAATTTTGTTTCATTGGCTGTGGATATCTTTGCTCATAATGTTTGACAATCATTTTTTTCAGGTTTGTGACCTCGATTTTCCAGTAAAAATAATAGGCTCTAAAATAGTGCGTGAAGTTGATGGACTTGCGATGAGCTCACGCAATGTGCGCCTCTTGCATGGAGAGAGAGATAAGATGAGTGTTACAGTGAGCATACACTTTTCTTATTTCAACCTCTTTGAATTTAAACAATACAATGAGTTGTTTGCAGACAATGTGCCTGCTATTCCATTTGTTAGCATTTTGTATTCTTGTGGCAAAAATAGTTGACATGTTTCAAAAAGTTAAACCTGGGCTTGTAAGAATTTAAAAGTAAGTATTTGGTTCTACCTGGTTTTGTTCATCTTGGTTTTGTTCAAGAGAGTTGTAACTCATTTATCTTGCGCTCGTGTACATAGGCATTTCAGAAAGGGGCTAGCTCAATCTTCTACTTTTGTCAATGTTTCTTTTTGACATGATGCAGATCTTCCTGAATTTCAGTGTAGGATTTGACTTGCCTTCTAGGGCTTTTATTTAGCTTATTTTTGGGGGATTCATTAGATGGTCTTTAGGTTTTAAGAGAGAGAGAGACACACACACACACAGAGAATTTTAGTTTGGTGTCATTTTAAGTTAACAGAGGACTTTTGTTCCGGGGGGGGGTTGGCTGGGGTGAGGTGAGCTGGATTTTAGTTTGGTGCTATTCTACTCGGTGAGGCGAGAAAAGGAAGGAGGGAGGGAGAGGATTTTAGTTAATGTATAAATATAAAGATCGGCGCTTGAGGCAGTTGATTGTTGGAGTTAGCAAGCGCGCGCGCACACACACATACACAGAAGGGTGTCTTGGTTTAATGGACAGAGAGGTGCATATAAGGCCCATGGGTAGGCCATTGGAAAGGATAAAGAAGAGAACAAAAAGTTATAGAAAAATTAGTTTGTTTTTCATGACATATGCTCAAAAGAATGAGATGGCACCTTAGAGGTTGGGTGGGATGGTGCAGATTGCATGCAAGACATTTGTGCATCAAGATTCTTTTCGATTATATGTGTGCCATGCATGATGTATGGTTGGGTTTGCAGTGAATGTGTGAGTAATGAACTTACTACTAGTGTTGAGAGAAAATTTGTTTGTTGCTTGCTTTACGAATTATTGGGGTTGTAGTGTAAGATAACATAGATAACTTTACATGTGCTCACATTTTGATATAATATTGTAGATCTCTGGCATCGATGAAATTTGCCTTTCCAAATTACCGGGGTTTAAGTGTAAGATAACATAGATAGCTTAGCATCAATGAAATTTGGCTTTCCATTCTACCTTATGTGTTCTATACTTTTCCAAGGCACATTATATTTTCATCCATTTGTTCTGTTCCTCTTTTTTAGGGAATATATGTTAGTTGCCTTGCGAAGTCAAAGCTTGTAATTTGATATAAATTATCAACTAGGGCTTAGATTGGATATGCACTTATGTTGAACTTCTTACTTCTGTAGGCTTTGTCTATCTATAAAGCGCTGTTCGAAGCTAAATATGCTGCCTTAAATGGGCAGAGCGCATGCCAGGAAATAAAAGATTTACTTGTCCAAACAGTGTCTAAAGCAGGGGGCAAGATTGACTTTGCCTGAGGTAACCTGATTACTTATTGCCTTTCTACTACATGAGCTCTCCTCAAGCTTTGGATAATAAATAAAAGCGCATACATAAACCAGCCTTATAAATATATTATGCTATTTTATGTTAATTCCCTTATATCTTTCATGGTTGGTTCATTCACTCTTGAAATGTGATTCTATTAAGGTATGAAAAACAGACACTCCATAATTGTTGCCCTGTTCATGTTAGTGCCATGTCGGTTCAGATTTCACCTTGAACTCTTTATGGAAGCATATCCATCATGTGTCCAAATAGAAAATACATAAAGAAATTCAAAATTTATTTGCATTCAATAGGAACTAAGATTAATCTTTCCCATTTTAGAACTTGATCAACCTTTTAGAATTCACCCAGCCATCATCCCAAACTAGTACAGAATTATTACTTGAACTAAGTGCATTTGTACATCTATGCACCCCAATGCCATTTGCTCTCCACTATCTCGTTTTTTAGTTGAGTCATCCAAATGTTGAATAGTGAGAGTCTGCAATATGGTGAGTTGTATTGACGCATCAAATAAGGATAGATGGCAAAGTTGTGCACGGATGCAGGCAACAATTGTTGGAGCTGTTGGGACAATTAATACTGAGGCGCTGGAATCAAAATTCTTTTGTTAAGGCTAGATGAACATAGACATTTGAAAATTTATAACCTTTGTCATTTTTACCATTTTCAATAAGACAAGAACCGTTTAATTGCAACTTTCTCTACTGTTTTGCACTTTATTCTGCAAATTCTTTAATGGTATGCTGTGCTGTATAGGCACCCTTTTATGTTACAGTAAAATTTTCTCTCTAGGCTGATGGTTCATTTCTGGTGGCGTAATCAGCAAGTATTTTCTGTATTTCTAAGTGGCTAAAACAAGCCCACTAATCAGTCAAACTAGCAATTTGGTTTAGCACAGCACATGTGATGTAGGACGGAATATAGGGCTCTACGTTTTGAAGGGCTCTAAAATATGATTTATAATTTTGAAAGTATTTTCAAAATTTTGAAATAATTTTTTCTGAATAATTTTTTTTTTTAAAAGAAATTTTCGTAAAAAAAAAAGAAATTATGAAAATTAATGTAAAATAGAAAAACTCAAAAAAATGGAAAAAAAATTAAAAAAATAAAAAAGGTAATCAGGACTCACTTCTGAATCGAACTCGCTTTGGGACTGTACTCACTTCAAGGCGATGCATTTGCGAAGGAAAAAAGAAAAGACATCATTGCCAAAGCCTTTTTCTTCATTATAGATTCATAAAATCGTATATTCAACCTCATACAAAAAGTTCTTATCCCTTATTTATACTATTCTTAACCTTACCTATACATAACCAACTTAGGATTTAATCTTATTTTAAATAACTAATTAAAATAACCTTAACTAGAGATTAACTAAACACTAATAATCTAAAATAAATACAGATAAAATCAAATAAAAGCAAAGTTAAAACCTTGTTTAACTAACTAAAAGATATGCATAACTAGTCTAATCCAATTTTAAAAAACTATGATCTAAATCGATTTAATACGATCAATATAGATTTAAGCTTATTCTGCATCAACATGTCAGTTGGAATAAAAAGATCATTTTCTTTCCAACCTTCCGTATTGTTGTTATATGTTGTTATATGAGGTTTTATGTATCTGTTCCCATTTATATTTATGAAATGCCCACCAGAATTTCAACTTCTATAGTCTAGAGGCATACAAAATGAAATTTAGATATCATGGTAGCCACCATAGACAAATCAATCTGCGAACATCTCTGCTTCCATCTTTCTGAACAACTCATGTCCATGATACTGAGCATTCTTCTCCATCACGAGCTCACTTTTCATCAATGTTACACACCATGGTTTCACTTCAAGGAATGGTACTTGTTCTTCCAACATATTAAAATTCCTAGTACTAATGTTTTCTGTTATCTCTTATCCAAACTTCAGGTTTTTTTTATGTCCATGGGCAACTGACGAAAATCATTTGCTTCACAAGATATTATATAAATAAGAAAAGCTAAGGGCTTATTTGGCATTGTTGCTGCTTTTTTAATATGATTTTATATTAGAGCTTGTAGTAGTGGATGGTAGATTGCTTGCAATTCTTGCTTCGAGTTGTTTGTTTGATAGAGAAAAACAGAATCTTGGAAATAACTACTTTTTGCTTCTTTTTTTCTTGCTGAAGTTGTTATCCCTCGTCTGGCCGGGGTGCATTGCTTGCAATAAACCTTACCTCTGGAGTAAACTGTTTATATATGTATAGATAGGACAACCATGAGTGCTTATAGAAAATGCCGTTTCTGTTAGTACTTGTCTCGAAAAGTTAGTGCAGTAATACTTTAATTGGCAAATGCAGATTGTGGAGCAGGAAAGTTTGACTCCTGTAGACCAGATCAACTGCCCTGTTGTGATTTGCATTGCTGCTTGGTTTGGAAATGTTAAGTTGATCGATAATATAGAAATCAATGCATGAGTAAGAGAAAAGTATCCAGTGCGGTAATACCGTTCGCCCAGCCATAGAAACCCACGAACCAAGCCCGAGACACATCAAAAACAAACCCATCTACATTTAATGACCCTAAAAAGGCCATATTCTTTACCTATTTCACTAATACATAGAAGTTGCCGCCTCTGCCCAATTCAACTTTGTTCAGCTCTGTTTTCACCTGTAATATCTAATATCCCCCTAAAACAATAAGCACACCACTACTGCCACGACGACTGTTCCTTCCTAACCCTATCCTGAAGATACTTCTCCTTTTTTCCTCATTCTTCTTTCTTTCATGGGAAAGGTTATTGGGAATGTAATTTGTTCGACCTACGTCAAGTTGTGAAAGGAACATCAGGGAAATTAGTTGAAAACACTTTTCCAAGATTGCAGTGGCCAACAAATTTGGGTCTTTTGATTGAGGGTGCTTGTAATGTTAGTTGCATTAGATAGCGGAGAGATTTGACCGACTGCTGGGTACTAAATATTCTTCATTATTTTGCGCAGCATCTAATTGTTGTTATTTTGGTTGTAGTGCACTAATTGGTTTTCATGTTGATCCATCGGGCCATAGAATATATGATTTGTACATTGGTTTTCACGTATCTCACCTTCTGTGACTGGATGCTTATTTCCTTTTCAGCCAGGAACAATTCATTGGCTTCATGTCTCTATATATTTCAGACATAGGAAGCTATATTAGCAAAAATTATCTCAGTAACAGAAATTCTATGTGGTGGCTTACAGGATATTATTGACTTCTTCCTGAAGAACATGGTCAATGAAAATCTCGGTGTTATTTGCAATGCTCACGTTGTCCATGCCGATCTAAGCGAATATGGAGCTACTTGCAGCCTGAAGCTTATAAGTAATTGAGCTCACCAGTGAGGCAGATGCTGCAAGGGGAAAAGTACATAATGGGTACCGTTCATTCATCATATTACAATTTAATTTAAAACTTTTTAGTTTTACAAGCGATGACATGATAAATGCCCTACTTTTTAAAAAATAATAGCATGTTTAAGTTAATTTTTATTGATTACTAGTCCTTAAATCATTACCTGGACAACAATATTTATATAACAAATTTAGCATCACTACACATCACGTGTCCAGAAAGATACTCCCCTCTAGCTTTGATTAATTAATGGAGATTAATTGGATACTTAAATTAGGATTAAATGGATATGTAAACGTTAGGGAAAAAATTAAATGAAAAAGAAAGAACCCTTTGAATGATAAGACATCTTACACTGTAAACCTATATTGGAAAAATACGAAATTTTCTCGTCAACTGTAAACCCTTGTTGCAAAGCTATCTCGTCAACTGCATTTTGATGTATGTTCAGAGCATTAGCTTAATGTATGAAACACACCAAACTGACTTCACTCTAGTGGTTTAAGATTGTCAATTTGAAATGGAGGTCAACACTAGAGTAATTTTAAATGCATACCTTCATACCCCCTGTTTTGATGTGCGCAAGTCTCGGGGATGACCGTGGGCGTGTGCCAAAACAATGAGTAACCAGTAGAAGTAAAATATAAGAGCTGGTTATATGACTACTTTAATGACAATATTTATGATCCAGCATCTTTTCTCTCCCATGGTATCAATATTCAATATTTATGATCCAACATCTTTTATCTCTCCCATGGTATCAATATTCTGTATCTAGGATGACGAATGTTTTGATTTAGGAGTTGGCAAGGTGTGCTATTAGAGAGTGTTTAGTTGTATGTAGTTGCTACTGCACTATAAATCAAGCTATATGGATTGTCATGGTGTGGAACCAATTAATTTAGTATTTTGGATTGCCACAGGCATTCAACTTTTGCAGTCGAAACTGCAAGAGGAGGTTCAATTGCAATAAATGGAACAACATTCAATTAGCCATATATCCAATTATATCCAATTACAGTAGTTGAAGAAACTAATTTTATTTTTATAAAATAAGTATACCTACTTAATTACACTTAAAACTAAACAGTATTTCTTTTACTGCATTAGGGTTACCTCACTATCTGATTTGTAAAATGATAAATTTTGCAAATATAGTATCCAGTTGTAAGCAATCAAACGAATTATATGTAGTTGGGGATGGGGGAGGTGTGGGTGTGAAGGGGGAGGGGTGGGGGAGGTGTGCGTCTGTGTAGGTGCGGCGGGGGGTAGTGAGGTGTGTGTGATGGGTGTGGGGTGGGGGGACGGGTGTGAGGGGGAGTGGTATCAGGGTGTGTGTGTGTAGGTGGGTGGGGTGTGTCAGTGTGTGGTGTGAAGCGGAGGGGTAGGGGTATGTGTAGGGAGTGCGTAGGAGGGGTGTGGGTGTGTAGGGGGAAGGGTAGCGGTGTGTGTGGGTGTGTTTAGTGGGAGGGGTGGGGGGTGGGTGTGTGTGTGTAGGTGGGGTAGGGGTGGGTAGGTCTGCGGGTGTGACAGGATGTGGTAGGGGGGTGTGTGTGTGTAGGTGGTATAGGTGGGTGTAGGGGGAGGGGTGAGGGAGGTGGGTGTAGGGGGAGGGGTGAGGGAGGTGTGTGTGTGTATAGGTGGGGCGGGGGACGTGTGTGAGGGGGAGTGGTTGGGGGGTGTGTGCGTGTGATGGGTGTGGGGTGGAGGGTGGTAGGGGTGTGTGTGTGTAGGGGGCTGTGTGTGAGTGTGTCAGTGTGTGGTGTGAGGGGGGTGCGGATATGTAGGGGTGCGTAGGGGGCTGTGGGTGTGTAGGGGGAGGGGTAGCGGGGTGTGTGTGTACGGGGAGGGATAGCGAGGTGTGTGTAGGGGTGCGTAGGGGTGTGAGTGTGTAGGGGGGTGTGGGTGTGTGGGGGAAGAGGTAGCGGTGTGTGTGTGTGTGTGTGTGTGTGTGTGTGTGTGTGTAGGTGGGGATGGGGGTGGGTAGGCCGACGGGTGTGACAGGGTATGGTAGGGGTATGTGATAGGTGGGGGGTGGGAGTGGGTAGGTCGGCGGGTGTGACAGGATGTGGTAGGGGTAGGTGGGGGGTGGGAGTGGGTAGGTCGGCGGGTGTGACAGGATGTGGTAGGGGTGTGTGTGTGTGTGTGTGTAGGTAGGATAGGTGTGGGTGTAGGAAGAGGAGAGGGGAGGGGAAGAGGGGTGGGGGAGGAGTGATGGGTGTGGGTTGGGGGGACGGGTGTGAGGGGGAGTGGTAATGGTGTGGGGTGGGGTGGGGTGGGGTGGGGTGTGCGAGTGTGTGTAGGTGGGGTGTGTCATTGTCAGTGTGTGTGTAGGCGGGGGACGTGTGTGAAAGGGAGTGGTAGGGGTGTATGTGTGTTTGTGCGTGTGATGGGTGTGGGGTGGACGGACGGGTGTGAGGGGGAGTGGTAATGGTGTGGGGTGGGGTGGGGTGGGGTGTGCGAGTGTGTGTAGGTGGGGTGTGTCATTGTCAGTGTGGGTGTAGGCGGGGGACGTGTGTGAAAGGGAGTGGTAGGGGTGTATGTGTGTGCGTGTGATGGGTGTGGGGTGGAGGGACGGGTGTGAGGGGGAGTAGGAGTATGTGTGTGTGTGTCAGTGTCAGTGTGGGGGGAGTGGGGTGGGTAGGTCGGGGTGTGGGTATGTAGGGGTGCGTAGGAGGGTGTGGGTGTGTGTGAGGGGGAGTGGTAATGGTGTGGGGTGGGGTGGGGTGTGCGAGTGTGTGTAGGTGGGGTGTGTCATTGTCAGTGTGGGTGTAGGCGGGGGACGTGTGTGAAAGGGAGTGGTAGGGGTGTATGTGTGTGCGTGTGATGGGTGTGGGGTGGACGGATGGGTGTAGGGGAAGGGGTAGGGGTAGGGAGGTGTAGGGGTGGAGGGTGTGTAGGTCGGCAGGTGTGAGGTGTAGTAGGGGTGTGTGTGTGTTTGTAGGTGAGATAGGTGTTGGTGCAGGAAAAGGGGGATGGGTGGGGGGTGTGTTAGTGTGAAGGGTAGTGGTAGGGGTGTGTGTGTGTGAGGGGGAGTGGGGTGGGGTTTGTCAGTGTAAGTGGGGAGTGGTAGGTGTGTGCCAATATGTGATGTGAGGGAAAGTGGAGGAGTGGGTGTGCGTGGTGTGAGGGGGTGGTAGAAAGGGTGGGTGGGTGTGTGTGTGTGTAGGTGCAATGGGCAAGTGTTAGGTGGAGTGGTAGGAGAGGTGTGTGTGGGGTGTGAAGGGGAGTTGTGCATGATCCACTCATTCAATCAAAAGAAGGCAATCGATCGAAATCCGATTCAATAGCAATTGATCCACACATTCAATCAAAAGAAGGCAATCGATCGAAATCCGATTCAATAGCAATTGATCCACACATTCATGCACAGAGAAGGGTGTTGTGCATGAATGTGCAATTCCCTTACTTTCACCGACATCTGGCTAGAGCAAAAGCCGTTATCCCGCGATGAGAGAAGGTAGATGCGGTAAGCCAACTCCTGGGAGTTGTAGGTGAGGGTGTGACGGGTGTGTCAGTGTGGGTGTAGGCAGGTGTGGGTCTGTAAAGGGAGGGGTTGCGGGGTATGGCTGGTGTGTGCAAGGGGAAAGAGGATATGTGCATAGTTGGGAAGAGGAGGATGGGGATGGGTAGGAGGGTGTGTGTGTGTGTGTAAGGTAGGGTAGGGGAGAGGCGAGGGTGGGTGTGAGGGTGAGTAGGTGTAGGTGTAGGTGTAGGTGGGTGTGAGAGTAGGAGTGTTTTTAGGGTTGCATGTGCATGTTGGTGGATGTGTCGTAGTAAACTCAAAAGCAAGCATGCATTGGCCGTGATGTCTCCCCAACATTTTCTGAGCTTATCTAGGAACTACGGGGAGAGGCGAGGGTGGGTGCGAGGGTGAGTAGGTGTAGGTGTAGGTGGGTGTGAGGGTAGGAGTGTTTTTAGGGTTGCATGTGCATGTTGGTGGATGTGTCGTAGTAAACTCAAAAGCAAGCATGCATTGGCCGTGATGTCTCCCCAACATTTTCTGAGCTTATCTAGGAACTACATTAAAACACTGAGCACACTTTGTGCACGCACACACGCATCTGTACATGCATGTGCGCATGCAGAGAAATGCCTGCGTGCTTGCAACCACATGAACAATTAAATGACGTGTCTGCAACCACCACGTGCACATTGGATACACACGTTAGCAACCGCACAGGCAATTTCTCATCAAATATTAATAATTAAATAATCACAATACAAACACTTGTTTGAAGAGATTATCACCTGCATCGGGTGTGCCAAGCTAGCCGTTTATCCTCCATCGCATCATACACTTCAGTGCCCCACCACCTACTAAGTTGCTGATTGGTTGGAAGTATGAGCATGTCTATATTTGACTTCGCCTCTTCGCCATAAGCACACACGCACACGAAGCACACACATACCCATGCACGCAAAGCAAACACAAACAACAAAACTATACGCACACAAATGAAGTCCTTGCACATTTGCACAAACGAACAAAAAAAAAACACATATACACAAATGAAGTAAAGGAGAAAACAAGACTTAACAAAACACCAAAGGTGGGATCATGCTGTACGTGTCGTCCAAGCTGCTAAACCAAGTGTTAACCAATAACATGCCTGACCATGGGGAGGCCATTAGGGGGCGATTCCAATCATATTGTGCTAGTAGATAGATGTATCCATCATTGTTGATGCATTTACATTTTGGTTGCCCCCACTAACAATCAACATTTTTTATCTAGTTTAATATCTTAGCGACCTACAATCTCATCACTATCGTGTTGTAGTACAACTGATAAACCAACTAGGTAGGTAGAAAAGGATTATTGCATGAGAGGTACCTGAGGTTTAAGGGAGGAAGGGCGTAAGTCCATAGGGACGAAGAGTGTTGTGAGGAACTCGAGCATGTTTGTTGTTTCTCGATCCTGCTCTGTCTTGCTTCCTTCCGCTTCTCCATTACCTGTCCATTTGTGAGGAACTCGAGCATGTTTGTTGTTTCTCGATCATACCCTGTCTTGCTTCCTTCCGCTTCTCCATTACCTGTCGTCATCCCCCTACTTCAAGTTAGTCATCCTCACGAATTCACAATACATACAACGATCTGAGAACAAACTTCACGACTGCATTTACTTATTAATCGCAGCTAAGCATAAGATATAGTTTACTCAAAAACAACCCGAGTCTGATCAAATTACTCACGAAAGAGCATGTCTGATCAGCGGAATAGTCATTGAACTTTATGCAACATAACTGCAAAAAAAATTTGGAGGCAATTAGCTAGAACATTATTCTTCTTCCCTATATGTTTTTTCCCAGGATGAAGAGTGTTGTGAGGAACTTGAGCATGTTTCCATGTTTGTTGTTTCTCGATCCCACTCTGTCTTGCTTCCTTTTGCTTCTCCATTATCTGTCGTCATCCCCCTACTTCAAGTTAGTCATCTCTCACGATTTCACAATACAGACAACGATCTGAGTACACACATCACGAGTGCATTTACTTATTAATCGCAGCTAAGCATAAAATATAGTTTACTCAAAAACAATCCGAGTCTGATCAAATTACTCACGAAAGAGCCTGTCTGATCAGCGGAATAGTCATTGAACTTTATGCAACATAACTACGAAATTTTTTTGGAGGCAATTAGCCAGAACATTAATCTTCTACCCTATAAGTTTTTTTCCAAGAAGGAAGAATACTACCGTATTGCAATAGCACCTTTCAGGTAAATAACATACAGACCTTACTTGTATCTCTAGCCCGCATTGTCAATTTTATTTTATTTTTGCAAGAAGACTTCACTATCTAAAGTTATTGTTAAAGGACTGACATGATGATCAACTTCTAAGAATTTTGAGTTATATTTGAAACTATTTACTATGTACAAACCAAAGAAGCAGACTGCCAGAAGTCTTTTATCCTTTCATAAACTGTCAAGATGGATAAGATGGATTTAAAAGCATACATTGTCTACACTATTAGAATTTTAAGACAAAATTCATGAAATCCTGATACTCCTTGTGTGGAAAACATGGTAAAATTGTGTTTTTATAGTCTCAATATATCAACAAAAGAGCTATAAATCAAATTATTTCTAATTAATAGGTGGTCAAATTTTTCAGGTCATGATGGATAGTGGTGATCTTGAAGTACAACAGTTTATTGACAGTATGAGTGATGACTTTATGTGGAAGAATTGAAGCAAAGTGCTGTATCTCTTAAATGTACCTTTCTTGATCTTAAAAGCTTCATGGAACTATCCAATTATTGCTCAAGTTGTTGTACTTTTTTGAATTTCAATGAGTTGGGCTATTCTCCCATAAGGTGCCTTACCTTTGACTTTTCTGTATGACATCAATATTTACTTTCAATTTGTTGTACTTGAGGCACCAGTTATCCTGTAGAGATAAAATGTAGATATTAAAAAGTTCAACAAGGAAATTAGAGATATTTACCTAAATATGCAGTCAAGATCATCGAAATCTCCAATATTACCCCAATCACAATCTAGAAAATTGTCACTCTCCTTGTCTTCATGATCATTACCAAATGCTTCCGGCTGGCTATCTAGCTGCACTATATGATTGGTTAAAAAAAAGCTATATGATGTGCTTATAGATCATCCATTCTGGTAAAGCTGTTGAATGTTATATATAAAACTGTCATATTACCTCTTACTTTGTCTAAGTTCTGCACAGCATTAAAATCATTCAAATATCTGCTGCCATCGAGTCCTGTCACTTTCATTACAGTAACTTCTACCAAGTGCAGCATCTAGAGAAGGACGATCTGGCCACGATTCTAATTCAAGTACGCGAACAGCCAGTTCTCCATTTGTTTGAAGCGCCGGCTGGTTTTCGCTGTGACGACCTTGGTAATCAGTATTAGACCGAGAGGTTTATTCAGTGGACGCCGATATGGTATTTTCTTCAATTTTTTGCTTCTTATTATAATCTGCATAATTAAGTAACCTATTTTCTTCTGTGCCCTTGGAGTAAGGCACAATATGGTCTTCACTCTCGCTGAATTCAGCCCATATTGAGTCCCCAACCTGAAATTTTAAGATATGGACTTTTATAAGCCTCTCTTGTGAAATTAGGAAGCAAACTAAACCGATAAAAAAGGCTGCTTGTGATTATAATACATACTACGTAAATATGAAAGGAAATTATGACATAGTGTTTGGATATGAAACAATAAAAAGCCAGATATATCTAGTCAAAATATAGATGAAGAAAACTTGAACGACTAGAACGATTCACATTGTTTCTGTTAAGACCTGCATTCTACAAGTACAGGCCAATTTTTTTAGTACTGAAAGCAGATCTACAATCAGTCAAATGTAAAGGAAAGCTCGAAAAACATATGATCAAATTGGAAAGATTCAAAGATTAATTCAAAGCTGATAATCCACAGTGATGTAAATATATAACCATATGAGTTGAGCTATAAGAAATACACATTCACATTCATATCAGTAGCATCACACATCTGGTTAAATCTTATGAAAATTGGCACTCTCCTTGTTTGTAGAGATTATCACCTGCAAGGCAACTTCTCATCAGATATTAACAATTAAATGACCACAATACAAACACTTGTTTGAAGAGATTATAACCTGCACGGGATGTGCCAAGTCAGCCGTTTATCCTCTATTGCATCATACACTTCAGTGCTCCACCACCCAAGTAAGTTGTCAGCTTTTTTTTAAATTCAGAAATTCTACAGTTTTGAATGATGGGTGGTTGGAAGTATGAGCATGTCTATAATTGACTTCGTCTCTTCGCCATAAAAACACACACACACTAAGCACACCCATGCACGCAAAGCGAACACGAACAACGAAACTATACGCACACAAATGAAGTCCCTGCACAATTGCACACACGAACAAAAAAAAAACACTGCTCGCCCATATACACAAATGAAGTAAAGGAGAAAACAAGACTAAACAAAACACCAAAGGTGGGGGATTATGCTGTACGTGTCGTCCTAACTGCTAAACCCGGTGTCAACCAATAACATGCCTGACCATGGGGAGGCCTTTAGGGAGCGATTCCATAATATTGTGCTAGCAGATAGATGTATCCACAACTGCTTATGCATTTACATTTTCGTTGCCCCCACTACCAGTCAATATTTTTTATCTAGTTTAATATCTTAGCGACCTACAATCTCATCACTATCGTGCTGTAGCACAACTGATAAACCAACTAGATAGGTAGAAAAGGATTATTGCAAGAAAGGTGCCTGAGGTTTAAGGGAGGAAGAGCGTAAGTCCATAGGGTCGAAGAGTGTTGTGAGGAACTCGAGCATGTTTGTTGTTTCTCGATCCTACTTCGTCTTGCTTCCTTCCGCTTCTCCACTACCTGTCGTCATCCCCCTACTTCAAGTTAGTCATCCCTCACGAATTCACAATACAGACAACAATCTGAGAACACACTTCACGACTGCATTTACTTATTAATCGCAGCTAAGCATACGATATAGTTTACTCAAAAACAACCTGAGTCTGATCAAATTACTCACGAAAGAGCATGTCTGATCAGCGGAATAGTCATTGAACTTTATGCAACATAACTGCAAAACTTTTTTGGAGGCAATTAGCCAGAACATATGTCTTCTACCCTATAGGTTTTTTCCCAGGAAGGAAGAATATTACCGTATTACAATAGCACCTTTCAGGTGAATAACATACAGACCTTGCTTGTATCTCTAGCCCGCACTATCAATTTTATTTTATTTTTGCAAAAAGACTTCACGATCTAAAGTTATTGTTAAAGGACTGACATGATGATCAACTTCTAAGAATTTTGAGTTACATTTGAAACTATTTACTATATACAAACCAAAGAAGCAGACTGCCAGAAATCTTTTATCCTTTCATAAACTGTCAAGATGGATAAGGTGGATTTAAAAGCATACATTGTCTACACTATTAGAATTTTAATACAAAATTAATGAAAACCTGATACTCCTTGTGTGGAAAACTCGGTAAAATTGTGTTTTTGACTATAAATCTGTCCATTTTTTATAGTCTCAATATATCAGCAAAAGAGCTATAAATCAAATTATTTCTGATTAATAGGTAGTCGAATTTTCCAGGTCATGATGGATTGTGGTGATCTTGAAGTACAACAGTTCATTGACAGTATGAGTGATGAACTTTATGTGGAAGAATTGAAGCAAAGTGTTGTCTCTCTTAAATGTACCTTTCTTGATCTTAGAAGCTTCATGGAACTATCCAATTGTTGCTCGAGTTGTTGTACTTCTTTGAATTTCAATGAGTTGGGCTCTTCTCCCATAAGATGCCTAACCTTTGACTTTTTTGTATGGCATCAATATTTACTTTCAGTTTGTTGTACTTGAGGCACCAGTTACCCTGTAGAGATAAAATATTTGTCATCTCTCAGTACACACATAGCATGATTCACTTATGAATAAAAATTAGCTGAGTGACTAAACAAGTGATTAAAAGATTATGCTAAAGAGAATTAGCTTGGGCTTAACATAGGACAAACCACATACGGTTACCTAATTTGTAAAATACCCTCTAAATTTTGAATTGGAACATGTGTTTTGATTTGTGGATCACTCAGCAAATTGGAATGGCAGAAAAGGTGATCCATGCAATCCTCTTAACTCTATATTGGAATCATATTGAGAAGCATATCCACAAATATCAGTATACACATACATATATACTTGTATATATATGTATGTACATAAATATGTATGTATCTAATATTTTCATATATTTACATTTTGCATTTCAAGTGAATGGTTTCTATTCATATAAATCATGCCAATAAAGACTACCCCCATCATACTATGTTTTAGAGAAAGCACCGTTTAGCGATCCCATCCCTATTCTGCAAACCATATCAAACTGAATACAGATTCCATAAGACCAATGAATATTGCAAAAAAGGCACATTCTATGGTGACTCATCCACACTTGGCTATCAAAAGTACCTGCAACTCAGGATCAGCTGAGATGAGCACCTTTTCAGCATAGGTGTAAGGCACGGATGTTTTCGACTACTTAAGAGAAACAAGAAAGTAAACTATCAACTTTAACAATCAGCATCATTTGTAGTACTTATTTTTCTTCTGTCAAACAAGCACGATAATAGAGTAAATACAAGACAGCATAATGACCTAAACAATTAGTTTGAGAAATGCACATCTTCGGGAAAATATGTTTGGAACAGAAAATGCTTCGAAGTTCTGCTTAAGAAAAAAAAAAAAAAAAGAGAATTTTTCAAGGTGTTGTGCCCTTGGTCAATATATAAAGAACAAACAAAATAGGAAGAACTTCCCATTGTTGCAACTTGCTTGAATGCTATTTTTATGCAATTTAGCAATCAATATGAACATGAATAATGTATGAAGAAGGCCTCAATATGATACAAACTTTTTCCGGCCATAAATAGAATTTCTAGTGCTGATCAACCTTTTTAAATCTTTGACATGGCCCAAAGGTCTAAAACTACATTCCCACATTTTAAAATCTAATTAGTAAGTAGAAACTTTCTTAAAATGGTTAACTGAATTACTTTCCTCGTTCTTTCCGCCACTTCGTGCATAGATGTGCTAATAAAAACTAGGAAGTTCTTGAAAAGAAACACAAGATTATGAGCAGAGTCAAAATATTTGCGTGGGCATAAAACAAAGAAAAAAGGAGGCGGCAGCTAGCTAGGGTAATGCTTTAATGTATTTCAAAATTTTCAAAGAGGAAAGCTGAAAAAGGAAAATAAAATAGTACATTAATTGACGGGTCACTCGGCAAGTCAAGGACCAGAATCACGAGAAGGGGGAGATCATAAGGGAGGCCCTTGATCATCAGTGGAAAAGACACAGAATGAAAGCGTAGTTACAAGAATCAAGAAAAGGAGATTACGAGGAACAGCGTAGGAACTGTAGAAATATATAGGCCTTCATACACTTCAGTGCCCCACCACGCCCAGTAAGTTGTCAGCTTTTTTTAAAATTTAGAAATTCTACAGTTTTGGATGATGGGTGGTTGGAAGTATGAGCATGCCTATATTTGACTTCGCCTCTTCGCCATAAGCACACATGCACACTAAGCACACTAAGCACACCCATCCACGCAAAGCAAACACGAACAACGAAACTATACGCACACATATGAAGTCCCTGCATATTTGCACACACACGAACAAAAAAAAACACTGCTCGCCCATATACACAAATGAAGTAAAGGAGAAAACAAGACTAAACAAAACACCAAAGGTGGGATCATGCTGTACGTGTCGTCCTAGCTGCTAAACCCGGTGTCAACCAATAACATGCCTGACCATGGGGAGGCCTTTAGGGAGCGATTCCAATCATATTGTGCTAGCAGATAGATGTATCCACGGCTGCTGATGCATTTACATTTTGGTTGCCCCCACTAACAGTCAATATTTTTTATCTAGTTTAATATCTTAGCGACCTACAATCTCATCACTATCGTGCTGTAGCACAACTGATAAACCAACTAGGTCGGTAGAAAAGGATTATTGCATGAGAGGTACCTGAGGTTTAAGGAAGGAAGAGCGTAAGTCCATAGGGACGAAGAGTGTTGTGAGGAACTTGAGCATGTTTGTTGTTTCTCGATCCCACTCTGTCTTGCTTCCTTCAGCTTCTCCATTACCTGTCGTCATCCCCCTACTTCAAGTTAGTCATCCCTCACGAATTCACAATATAGACAACGATCTGAGAACACACTTCACGACTGCATTTACTTATTAATTGCAGCAAAGCATAAGATATAGTTTACTCAAAAACAACCCGAGTCAGATCAAATTACTCACGAAAGAGCATGTCTGATCAGCGGAATAGTCATTTTGAGTTACATTTGAAACTATTTACTATATACAAACCAAAGAAACAGACTGCCGGAAGTCTTTTATCCTTTCATAAACTGTGAAGATGGATAAGGTGGATTTAATAGCATACATTGTCTACACTATTAGAATTTTAAGACAAAATTCATGAAAACCTGATACTCCTTGTGTGGAAAACTTAGTAAACTTGTGTTTTTGACTATAAATCTGTCCATTTTTTATAGTCTCAATATATCAACAAAAGAGCTATAAATCAAATTATTTCTAATTAATAGGTAGTCGAATTTTTCAGGTTATGATGGATTGTGGTGATCTTGAAGTACAACAGTTCATTGACAGTATGAGTGATGAACTTTTATGTGAAAGAATTGAAGCAAAGTGCTGTCTCTCTTAAATGTACCTTTCATGATCTTAGAAGCTTCATGGAACTTTCCCTCAAAAAAAAGAAGCTTCATGGAACTATCCAATTATTGCTCGAGTTGTTCTACTTCTTTGAATTTCAATCAGTTGGGCTCTTCTCCCATAAGGTGCCGAACCTTTGACTTTTCTATATGGCATCAATATTTACTTTCAGTTTGTTGTACTTCACGCACCAGTTACCCTGTAGAGATAAAATACTTGTCATCTCCCAGTACACACATAGCATGATTCACTTATGAATAAAAATTAGTTGAATGACTAAACAAGTGATTAAAAGATTATGCTAAAGAGAATAAGCTTGGGCTTAACATAGGACAAACCACATACGGTTGCCTAATTTGTAAAATACCCTCTAAATTTCGAATTGGAACATGTGTTTTGATTTGTAGATCACTAGCAAATTGGAATGGCAGAAAAGGTGATCCATGCAATCGTCTTAACTCTATATTGGAATCATATTGAGAAGCATATCCACAAATATCAGTATACACATACATATATACTAGTATATATATGTATGTACATAAATGTTTCTGCAGTATACACATACATATATACTAGTATATATATGTTTGTACATAAATGTGTATGTATCTAATATTTTCATTTATTTACATTTTGCATTTCACGTGAATGGTTTCTATTCATATAAATCATGCCAATAAAGACTACTCCCATCATACTATGTTTTAGAGCAAGTAGCGTTTACCGATCCCATCCCTATTCTGCAAACCATATCGAACTGAGTACAAATTTCATAAGACCAATGAATATTGCAAAAAAGGCACATTCTATGGTGACTCATCCACACTTGGCTATCAAAAGTACCTGCAACTTAGGATCAGCTGAGACGAACACCTTTTTAGCATAAGTGTAAGGCTCGTAACGTTCAAGGATGTTTTCAACACTGTGAGAGAAAAAAAAAAAAAGACCATGAGATTTGGCAGTTAGAGAAGCACTACTTAAGAGCAACAAGAAACTAAACTATCAACTTTAACAATCAGCATCATTTGTAGTACTTATTTTTTTTCTGTCAAACAAGCACCATAATAGAGTAAATACAAGACAGCATAATGACCTAAACAGTTAGTTTCAGAAATGCCCATCTTCGGGGAAATATGTTTGGAACAGAAAATGCTTCGAAATTCTGCCTAAGAAAAATAAAAATAAAGAGAATTTTTCAAGGTGTTATGCCCTTGGTCAATATATAAAGAACAAACAAAATGGGAAGAACTTACCGTTGTTGCAACTTGCTTGAATGCTATGTTTATGCAATTTAGCAATCAATATGAACATGAATAATGAATGAAGAAGGCCTCAATATGATACAAACTTTTTCCGGCCATAAAAAGAATTTCTAGTGCTGATCAACCTTTTTAAATCTTTGACATGGCCCCACGGTCTTAAACTACTTTCCCACATTTTAAACATCTAACGCGATACTAATGGTACGTCAAATAAAACATTTCATGAAAAATTTAAGAATGCCACATCTAATTAATATGTAGAAACTTTCTTAAAATGGTTAATGGAATTACTTTCCTCGTTGGTAATTCCTCGTTCTTTCCGCCACTTCGTGCATAGATGTGCTGATAAAAACTAGGAAGTTCTTGAAAAGAAACACAAGATTATGAGGAGAGTTGAAATATTTGAGTGGGCATAAAAGAAAACAACAACAAAAAAAAAAAAAAAAAAACCCCGGCAGCTAGCTAGGGTAATGCTTTAATGTATTTCAGAAATTTCAAAAAGGAAAGCTGAAATAGGAAAATGAAATAATACATTAATTGACCGGTCACACGGCCAGTCAAGGACCAGAATCACGAGAAGGGGAAGATCATAAGGGAAGCCCGTGATCATCAGTGGAAAAGACACACAGAATGAAAGCGTAGTTACATGAATCAAGAAAATATAGATTACGAGGAACAGCGTAGTAAGTGTAGAAATATATAGAAACAAGAAAACCAAAATGAAAATTAAAATTATCAAGAAGAAATAAATTCTAATTCGAGAGAGAGAGAGAGAGATGAAGAGATCTATGGCTTGCTGCCTTATCCAATGTAACAGCCCAACAACAAGGTGTCGAAATGATCTTAGAACGTGGATCTCACACCATTTGCTCTCAAATTTGGTAGTACACAAAACATCGGAAGCGATTTACGCATCAAGACCCAAAGAAGCTTCAGATCCCTCAATAGTCCAAGAAAGAAAGCAAAATCAATTACGAACAAACAATTTCATCCATGAAAGGAGAAATCGAAAAAGTGTAAAAAATAAAAATTACTCCAAGCCAAATTTGAAGACTTAAAGAAAAAGAAATACCAAATAAAGAAAGAATAAATGCATTCCCGGTATCAAATAAATGAACACAGAACCCACGAACAACACAAACTCGTAAATCAACCGGAATTCGCATTCGCACACTACTTCCTTCATAAAATTCGAGGGCACGAAAAATATATGAATTCGCAACAGATCGATGTTGATGCCATAATTAGGAGAGGGGAAGAGAGGAAAAAAAAAAAATAGCGACCAGGTCAAAATAAATGAAGAGATGAGGGAGATGATCACACCAGGAATGGGTGGCGTGCTCGTATAGCTTTTCCCTGGTGGAGAAAACGATGAGGGCGACCTTGGAGTCGCATAGCACCGAGATCTCGTGCGCCTTCTTCATCAATCCATTCCTCCTCTACGAGAACGTGACCTACTTATTGATCTTGTTCTCGATCCGCTTCAGATGCACCCTCTCCCCTCCTCATTTATCCCGATCTTCAATAAAACCCTAACCCTAACCCTATCGAACGAGAGAGAGAGAGAGAGAGAGAGAGAGAGAGAGAGAGCTAGGGTTTGGTGGTGGTGTTAAGGGAAGGAGATTGGAGGGCGAAGGGGATGGATGTGATTTGAAAGGGTTGGAGATGAGATCGAGAGAGGGAGGTGGTATTATGAAAACCAAAGGGGGTTTTGGGCGGTTGTGCTATCGAGTAGTGATTGGTAGGAATGGACTCTGCGTAGTGCCTCTAGGCATGCTATGCTAATATAATTAATAAAGCTCTCTCTGTCTAGCTTCGCACGGACAAGTGGACAACTAAGACTCGAAGCGCTCACGCTCTCTTTCTCCCCCACCCTCTGCTTGTAATAATAATAATAATAATAATAATAATAACTAAATAGAATGATTTAAAATAGTCCTATCAAATCAGTAATTATTTAAATTTAAAATTAAAATTAAAATTCAATTCAATTTATATTTGAATTTAAATTAAAATTAAATTTATATTTGAATCATAAATTAAATATAAATTCAAAGTTTAATTTAAATTTTGAAATCAATTTAAGTTTTAAAATTTTTGGTATACATTATTAAAAATATTTTCATGTTATGTAACATATATAAAAAAAAATTATGGTATAACTTAATATAAAATATACTTTAAAACAAATCAAATTTATAAAAAATAATAATTTAAAAATAGATTCATACTATTAAAAACTATTTTAAAAAATTAAATTTAAAATCTATATTCAAATTTTATTTTTACTTAAAATTTTAATTTTAATTCAATTTAATTTGCAAATGCGCCAATCTTATAAATATGATGTAGACTATTTTAAATTAAGATATGATATATATATATATATATATATATATATATATATATATATATATATATATATATATATATATATATAGTAGAGCTTATATACTTTCAAAAACACAAACCCAACCATACTTGTGAATTTTTTATTATTAAATTTGCATTGAATTTTGTGCTATTAGTAAAAAATTCACAAGCATAGTTGGGCTTGTGCTTTTGAAAGTATATAAGCTCTACTCGATATATATATTTTCTAATAAAATTTAACATATGAGTTTATTTTTTTGTAAAAATTTAATTTTTTTATGATTTTTTGAATAAATATGATTCATATATGTATATTTTTTTGTTGATTTCAAATAACCATTAACTAGGTAGTAATTAACCAAATTATCGTACTAGGGAGAAAATAAAATTATCGTTAGTGTGGTCACCCCCACTGAACTCACCTCGCACATCGCCTAATTTGTCACAAAATATTTTTTTTTCTAGAAATTGGCATAAAAAATGTTGAAGGATAACGGGGAGGTGACTGTACAGTGTGACGTGGACGGGCATAATAGATTTGAAAACGGGCCCATCTCGACCAAGCCGGCCTATCATAAAGAAACGGGCCGCATTGGGCCTACAAATTTACCATAAAATTTGAGCAGGTCCCAACCGGCCTAGCCCATTCCGAACAAACGGGAGAAATGGGCCTAAAGATTTAGGCCCGACCGGGTTAGGGATGTCAATGGGTACAGATATCCGAAATTTTATCCGAATCCGAATTCGAACGGAATGGATTTACCCGATGTTTAACGGATATGAATTCAGAAATGAATATAAAAAATGAAAATCCGACGGATTTGGATTTGAATATGGATTTTGATTGTACCCGACCCGAACCCAAACCCAACCCCGACCCGAACCCGAATTGATTTTACGCTATATAATATATGTGTATATAAATATGTGATATTATATTTAAATTTATATTTTTTGTAAAGAAAAAAAGAAAAATAATTATTTCGGGTTTGAATTTTCAGGTTCGGGTTCGGGTTCGGGTTCTGGATTTTTGGTCGAGTTCGAATTTGGATATGAATTTTAAAATCCGTCGGATTCGGGTTTGGTAGTCGGGTTTGTTAAGGAATTTGTATTGGCGTATTTCGTGAAAGTGGTTAAGTCTTGTAGATTGAAAATGAAGATGTTTGGATCATATACCTCAATCTCAAGAAAGAAGAATTCAAAAGGATCAGGTACGTTTAACTAAATAAGTTTGGTGATCCGAATACTTCTTATAGTGTAGAAACACTTGGATGGGTTTTTAATCGCATAAAAATCAAAAACTGGATATGTAATATGTTCAGGATCCGGATCAGGGTACTTCAGTCCGGACCCCGAACATAGGTAGATTCATGCGCAAATCCAGTCCGGAACACCCCTAGTTCAGTCCGGACCCCGAACGTGGATTTTGTAGAAATCGCATGAACAGTCCGGAGCGTGGTTTCTTCAGTCCGGACCCCGAACGTGGTTTTCTGGAAAGGTTCTGTTTATTGACGACAGTCCGGATCGCACTTATTCTAGTCCGGACTGTAGACCTGAAAACTTTCAGATAATGTTGGTTTTTGATTCTTATCCTCTTCCAATGGTTTCTAACCTATAAATAAACCCTATGATTTATCTTTTAGGGTACGACCGAAAAAGAGAAAAATCCACATGTAGAGAAGAAAGAAATTAACTAGATTTAATTCTATATTTCTTCATCTATATTAATTAATTTGATTCTAGGTTTTCAAACTCAGATTTTGAGTAGAATCAAATTAATGAATACTTAGATGGTATTTCCGATCTATCTTTAATCTAAGTATTCGGCGGACTTTCACCACCAAAAACAACGATTTTGCCAAAAATCGACGCGTGGATTCGCGTGGCCTTGTGGATTCAAGGTGCTACCGCTCTCGTGGATTCGGAGCGAAGTACGTTCGTGGATTCGAGACGTGCTACCGGTGAAGACCGTGGATTCTGTTGGACGTCGTGGACTCGACGTTTGACGCCGTGGATTCGGCGTAGGACGCAAATCGTGGATTCGAGGTGCGTTGCGGAGCGAGCGGAGAAGATCTACTAGGAGCGTATGAAAAAAGGTTGAGTCGTGAGTGAGTACGTTATATCACCTTTGTACGTGTTATAATTCTAGTGGATTTCACCGTGTGATCGGTCCCGTGATTTTTTACTCCTTGTTTTGGAGTTTTCCACGTAAAATCTCTGCGTATTATTTATTTTTCCGCATTGGGATTTATTACGCAAAGATTTTTGAGTGTTTATTGTTTACACCTATTCACCCCCCTCTAGGTGTTTTTTTCCCTATTTAGATCCATATTATCATAACCCAACAGGGTTCGGATTCGGGTTCGTATTTCTGAAAATCCGCCCAGAATCCGACCCGTTGACATCCCTAGACCCTATCATTATTTGGCGAGTATGGTCACTACCAGTGAGCTCACCTCCCTGCGAAACTTGTCCCGATTCGCACGAAAATATTTATTTTGTAGATTGTTTGCTAAATGAATTTGAAGTCACAATTACCAAAAGGTGACCATACCGTGCAAGTTAAAGGGTGAATCTACCGCACTCCGTCATTGCATGGTTAACGTTATATATATGCGAAAAAAACTCTAAATAAAATAAAATAAAATTTAAATAAATTATAAATATAAATAAATTAATAAAAATTAGTTTCGAATATAAAGTTATTTAAAAATAAACCTATCTAATCAGCAATTATTTAAATTATAGTTAAATTTAAATATAAATTCAAATTTAAATTTAAATTTCAGAATCAATTCAAAATTTAAAATTTTGGGTCTATAAGGAAATTTCAACTCTAAATTTCAGATAAAATAAAAATTTTAAATCAAATAGAATTAAAATTAAATATATATATTTAAAATTAAAATTAAAATTGATTATTGGTTGTGGTAAAAATAAAATTAATATAACGACTAAATACTAATAGATAGAATTAAGTTCGTCTTTAAATATTCACCTAGAAAGAAAAAATATTGAATGATATAAAAATTTACGAAATTAATCTTATATAATTTAAATTTAAATTATATAATCTTATATTAAAGTCATGAACTAAAGTTTTTAATATTATATTATTAAAATTCAAATTTCTGAATTTTATATACAAAAGTAGAGTTTATACCTGAACTTTACGAAGCTAATGTAAACTACATAAACTTTGTAATTGTTTCAATCAACAACATATTCTGAGCTCTCTTAACTTTTTCTCAAAAATTTTGAAGCACATGAAATCCAAATAATTCGAATAACCCTAGAATTGTTCAAACATCCAAAAGAAAAGGGCATTTTAATCATTTGTCCTTCACATGATTGAAAAAATTACAAAATTGATGTGGTTTGTCTGATTTTTTGAAGTTCAGGTTGCTATCTGAAATTGAGAAAACGTTAAAGGGTCTTGCATATTTTTTCCTTGAAATATATACACAAATATAAATTTGGCTATGTACCTTCTCTTCTGGTGGAAGAACTGGTTTATTTCTTCCACCAGAAAGCTCATTAAACTGGACCGAGTAAGAACCACGATTAGAAGACTGATCCCTGTCAGATAGCAAGTCCTGCCCGCCAAAATTATCAGTGTTTTATTAATTCTAAGCAATAATCAATGATAATAACAAATACAATATACTGAAAAATAGTGTCAATAACTTAGGCATGCACATACAGGCATAGGGATTGATTGAGAGGTGCTACTAATGACATCTGAAGAAGCAGAAACAAATTCTCCACTATTTCCGATAATTTCATTACCAAATATAGGGCCACTATTGCTGCAAGTAAATAACTTTTATCAGAGTTGTCAAATCATTAAAGTGTAGATATTTAAAAGTTCAACAAGGAAATTAGAGATATTTACCTAAATATGCGGTCAAGATCATCGAAATCTCCAATATTACCTCAATCACAATCTAGAAAATTGTCACTCTCCTTGTCTTCATGATCATTACCAAATGCTTCCGGCTGGCCATCTAGCTGCACTATATGATTGGTTAAAAAAAAGTTATATGATGTGCTTATAGATCATCCATTCTGGTAAAGCTGTTGAATGTTATAAAACTGTCATATTACCTCTTACTTTGTCTAAGTTCTGCACAGCATTAAAAGCATTCAAATATCTGCTGCCATCGAGTCCTGTCACTTTCATTACAGTAACTTCTACCAAGTGCAGCATCTAGAGAAGGACGATCTGGCCACGATTCTAATTCAAGTACGGGAGCAGCCAGTTCTCCATTTGTTTGAAGCGCCGGCTGGTTTTCGCCGTGACGACCTTGGAAATCAGTATTAGACCGAGACGCCGATATGGTATTTTCTTCAATTTTTTGCTTCTTATTATAATCTGCATAATTAAGTAACCTATTTTCTTCTGTGCCCTTGGAGTAAGGCACAATATGGTCTTCACTCTCGCTGAATTCAGCCCATATTGAGTCCCTAACCTGAAATTTTAAGATATTTATGCAAGGACTTTTATAAGCCTCTCTTGTGAAATTAGGAAGCAAACTAAACCGACAAAAAAGGCTGCTTGCGATTATAATACATACTTCGTAAATATGAAAGGAAATTATGACATAGTGTTTGGATATGAAACAATAAAAAGCCAGATATATCTAGCCAAAATATAGATGAAGAAAACTTGAATGACTAGAACAATTCACATTGTTTCTGTTAAGACCTGCATTCTACAAGTACAGGCCAATTTTTTTAGTACTGAAAGCAGATCTACAATCAGTCAAATGTAAAGGAAAGCTCGAAAAACATATGATCAAATTGGAAAGATTCAAAGATTGATTCAAAGCTGATAATCCACGGTGATGTAAATATATAACCATATGAGTTGAACTATAAGAAATACACATTCACATTCATATCAGTAGCATCACACATCTGGTTAAATCTTATGAAAAGGACTAAACATATAGGCTCAATAGAAACTGGATGATAAAACACCAAGACAGTAGCTGATTTAGAGGTCCTTTCCTTATGAATTGAGTAAATCAATAAAGGTCTGGATATAACAGCTCAAGACAAGATTCTGAAATAATTATGCTTCAATAATAAGTTGCATAGAAGCTTGAAGGGTTTGAAGTAGCAAACATCAACACTTTAAAAGTGTTGCCATGTTTGTGTCCAATACGGTTCCTAGGGGAACACCATACAGACATCCATCATGTGTTCACAATCCTCCGACTCACTGTTCAAGTGTCCATTCCATGTTCGCATCATGTCCCTTATGATCCTACACTTCCCTTGCATGTCCGAGTATGTTGATTGCATATCCGCTAATAACAAAACCTAAGAATTTTTAATATCCACCTCCCTTATAGATGATTGACTTTGTGGTTACCATCATTATTCTAGGGTTTTATAATGGACTTTCCATGCTCAGTTTCCTACCTGTAGAGTAGATCAGCCAACTAATTTGGTGCCAAAGGTAAACCAACTTAATGCATTCTAGTCTAGTAAAAGGCTCTGGTGGACCAGACTAATAAGATCCTATGATTAAAATTCTCGTCCTGTTCCTTTTAGAGCTTGTTATAGACCAATCTATTATGCCAACTGAGGGTTTGATCAACCCAACTGAAGCAGATTTTTGCGGTCAAGGCTTCAGATATGTAATTTGCAGAGAAGATTGCCAACCAGACAAGAACTGTAAACATGGGTATCTATTGGGATTTTTTGATTTTTGAGAATGTTTTTTGGTTCTAAAACCTGTTTCTTCCGCAATATTAGGCCAAGATAAAAAATGGATTAATTATCTATTTTGAGGAGCATATCTTAGCTGGCAAGTAGGTTGGTCATCCAAGTTGGCATTTGGCTTCAAAAATACAATGGCACTTGTAAGAACAACTTTGAAGACCTGTAGATTTCACATATATGTATCCTGTATGTTAAACTAGTTAAAGATAATCGTTTCGCAGTGATTTTCCTCATTCAACAAAGATCAATGGTTCTCTAAAGTCAACTAGGATGCCCGAAACATTATTTCGGTACAAGTAGAATATCAAGACCCCACTAGTGAAGGGACAAAAAAACTTCCATAAAAGTACCACGCTATGTCTCAAACCACAACATCCTTTCTTCCTCCTTTTACTTCAATATGTATTTTAACATTAGATGTATCCAAAACATGATAGCACAAAAAGAAATCAAAGACTAAATTTCTTAGATCTGTCATTATCCATCATTTTCCTGACGTTAGAATGGTCATTTCTACACAATGAAGGAAGATGTGAATTACGAAATATAGAGTTTCTTTCTAGATAACTTCCACGTATGACTACTCAAACCCGCAAAAGCAGAGCAACAAACCTATCTAGTCAGAAAACCAAAGCTACAAATATATTTCATCCTAACGACAAAAACAACATAGATAGATTTGTAGATACCTCATCTTGCCATAACACCAAAGACGCCTCACAAAATCTATCTGTAAACACTTCTAAAACCTAATAATTGAATAGATAGTTCCCCGCATTCCTTCATACATAGTGAAAACCCTTTATTTGCATGCAAAATAAATAACCCCTAATTCCTATTAAGCAGCTACTAATCCATCTTTCCCGTATCAACATATTCATTTCACCAAATCAATGAACTTAACAGGCATAGGACAACAACAAATTACAAAAAAAAAAACAGACCAAATTTAAGCTAATAAACACATCAAGAAACTGCAAGAATTAAACAAAAAATAATAATAATAAATACTGGGGAAAAATTAGTGGGTCATCTTTACATGTCGATCTACACATTTCACCAAATAAATGAACAGAGCAGGCAAAGAACAACAGCAAATTACCCAACAAAACAAGATCTAGTTTAAGGTAATAAACACACCCAGAAACGGAAAGAACTTATACAAAAGAACATGAGAAATAGGGACAAATTACTGTACATCTTTACGTGTCGATCTACTGAATTCACCAAATTAATGGACTAAAAACAACTAAAGAACAATACCAAATTATACAATAAAATGGGGTAAAATTTAACCTAAGAAACACATCAAGAAACAACAATAATTTAATCAAAAACACACAAAAATAGAGAAAAATTATCGGACCATCTATAAAAGTCGATCTACTCATTTCACCGTATCAAAAAACAAAACAACCACAAATATTATCGAACTATGCAGCAAACACATCAAGAAACAAAAATAATTCAATCAAAAACACACAAAAAAATGGGGAAAATCATCAGACCGTTTATACAAGTCGATCTACTCATTTCACCATATCAAAGAACCAAAAAACCAACAAATATATAAAACTATTCAGGAAAATTAGACGAAATTTAAGCTACCAAACACATCAAGAAACAACAATAATCGAACCAAAAACACACGAAAAGATAGAAAGAAATTATTAGAAAATCTGTACCTGTCGATCAACTTCATTTCACCAAAAATTAGGTAACAAACACATCAAAAAACACCGATTACTTAACCAAAGCACGTGAACAATTAAGCAACAAAAATTAAAGGCGAACAAAATTACTGAGTTGAGATGGATTAGATTGACGAGAACCTGATCTTGATTGTTCCAATCAAACATGTTCGAAGCAGCGAAAAATCTCCGACCCCAAACTCATAAGCTTAAACCGATCCCAATCCGAAACGCACATCTCCAAAACCCTCCGCCCCTGAATCCACTCTCGAAGAAACACCTCTCTCTCTCTCTCTCTCTCTCTCTCTCTCTTTTTTTTTTTTTTTTCTTTTTTTTTCTCACGCCGATCTGCAAATCGCTATTAACTTTTTGATCCTTAGTGATGAATATTACCGTTAGCGTTAGCGTTTAGGATTTAGTAACAAAGTTGGTGGGTCAAATAATAATAATTTAATCATAAAAAAATAGATAATAAATATTATTTATATACTGTAAAATTAATTTATATTCAGATCAATTTAAAATTGAATTGTATATATATATATATAATTTATATTCAAATTTACATATATTAAATTTATATATTCGTATTTATTTACTATCAAATAAATTTTTTAGATTCAAATTTGAATTTGAATAAATTTTAAAAATTGGAATTTATAAAAAAATTGTTCAGTCAAAAAAATAAAATTTTTAAAATTTTTTTTTTAAAAAAATCAAAAAAAAAGATAAGAGCACGTGACTCAATAAAACCTGGCGTGCTGCGTCGACAGCGACGGCCCAACCCAACACGTACCCACCCCTCCACTTGCTGGAAACTTTCAGAAACCACCCAACTTTGTGGTAAAAATGCATGGAGACACCTCAACTATCTATCTTTCCTAATTAGTCATCAAAACTTTTACATTTTAGTCCCTTGGAATTAAAATATTTTAACAAAAATAAATTAAAATTTTTACTAAATTTATTAATAATTTTATTAAATTTAATGATTTCAATACTTTGTAAAAAAATAATAATAATAATGAATTCAAACTTTTTAAAATTTCGATCTAGATCAGGTTCAATTCTGGCTCGATTCCGATCCAATTCCGACTCATGCCGGACTCATGCAAACCTAATATATTTTTACTTTTAATTTTATAAATTTGGGTCATTAAAAATATAAATGAATTCTAAATTTTTTCTAACTATTAAATATTATGGTTAAAAATAATCAAAATTTCAAAACCTTTAATTATTTATATACAAAAAATTAAAATTAACAATTTATTTTTTTTTAGTCACATAAAATTCTAAATAAAATTAAAAAATATTGTAAATAGATTATAAAAATAAATAAATAAATAAAAATTATGTTTTGATAAATAAAATGATTGAAAGTTTAAGTTAAAGAACGGATGCGCCCAACAAGGACATTCTATAGTTAACAAACATTATACTTATAATAAATATTTTGAAGCTAAAAAAGTTCTAAATAAAATAAAATAAATATTATAATTAATTATAAAAATAATAAAATAAATAAATAAAATTGAGGTTCGATATATAGAATAATTTAAAAGAAGAACTATCAAATCAGCTATTAGTTTCAAATAAAATTTACAACGATATTTTTATTTGTGCTTTTGAAATCATATAAGCTCTACTCATATATATATATATATATATATATATATATATATATATATATATATATATATATATATATATATATATACTTTTCACTTTAAAACTATCCAAATATTTTTCTTTTTATTTTTAAAATTTTATTCATTTAAAATTTTAATTTAATTATTTTACTTTCTGTACAAATAATTTGAATTTTTTGTAAAAATATGCAAATATTTTATTTTTTTTTTATTATTATTTTTTTAACCATAATAGCTATCTTAATAGTTAAATTTTAAATTTTCGACTCCACCTGCGTGTGGCCTGACGAAGTCCGACCCGATATTTCAATTCGACCCGGCCCGGCCCAGCCCTAGTTGATTGAGTATGGTCACCCAGTGAGCTCACCTCCCTTCAAAACCTAGCACAAAAATATATATTATTTTTGTTTGAGAAATTTTTAATTTAATATTTTCTAACTATTAAAAAATTATTATGGTTAAAAAAAATCACAATTTTAAGATTTTTAATTCTTTATATACAAAAAAAAATTAAAATTTACAATTTAAACATTTTTGAGTCACATGAAATTCTAAATAAAATAAAAAATATATTATAAATAAATTACAAAAATAAATAAATAAAAACTAAAAATTACGTTTGATGAATGAAATGATTGAAAAATAGATATATCAAATCAACAATTGCTCAAATTCAAATAGTAAATTCAAAATTAAATTTATATTTTATTTTTGATTCATAAAATAAAATTGTTGTGAATCTTTCTATTTCCATATTGCGCCACAAAAAAAAAAAAAAAAAAAAAAAAAAAATCATTCAGGAATCTGGGCCTTGCAATAGGCTGGCCCATTTTAACACTTTTTAAATTTTTAAATGTGATTTTTTTTTTTTATATTTCTCAATTGATTTTATAAAATAAAATATATATATATATATATATATATATATTTTTTAATTAAATATATAAGATTTATAGTTTTTTTAGGAAACTATTTAAATTTTGAATATTTTAAATTAAAATTTGAACAATAAATTAAAAAATAAAAAATATATATATATTTTAAAAAAAGGCCTGGATGGTATAAAGGCCCAATAAACAGGCCTAAAGCCAGCATGGTCCCTGAAAGGCTCGGCTCGGCTCGGCTCGGCGTGGCTCGGACGATACTGGCCTTCGGGGCCCATAGTGGCCATTTTTTTAGGCGGGACTAGGCCTAGCCCGGCTCGGCCCGACGTTTTTAAGGTTAAGGCCAGGCCTGCCTTTTAAAACCGGAACAGCTCGGCGGGGCGCGGCGCGGCTAGGCTCGGCCTGGGCCGGCCCAGCCCAATTTTTAAACGGTTAGAAGGATAAAATAATTAAAATTTAAAAAAATATAATTATTTATACAAAAATAAATATACCTAATCAACAATTGTTTAAATTCAAATAATAAATTAAAAATTAAATTTATATTTTAAGTTTGATCCATAAATTTGAGTATAATTTATAATTTAATTTTAATCCATTTTAATTAATTTTTTTTTAATTTAACACACAAATTAAAATAAATTTTAATTTAAAAATTATAAATTTAAAATGGATTAAAATTAAATTATAAATTATACTCAAATTATTGATTTAATTTTAATTTAAAAATTATAAATTTGAGTATAAATTTTAATCCATAAATTTGTTGTTTAAATTATTAATTTAAACAACAAGCACGCATGCAGGCCTTGTCCCTGATGACTTCTAGTTTCTTCTCCATCCTTTATATCGACACGACAACTATTTTTCCTTTTTGCCTCGCCTACGCAATCAATCATATCTTCTTCGTCAACAAGCAGGAAGAAGATAACAGGATGAACAAAAAAATGGTTGGAGAAAGACATCTTGCGTAGAAGAAGTGATTGAGACGGATAAGAATGCTAGCCATAGCCCCGTTTAGCACGATTGAACCGCATAATGCAGTCAATGATGGCTTTTGAACCACCCAAAGCAAAGAAACTGTGGTTCAAAAGCTACCATTGGCTAAACAATAATTATTTAATTTTATTTTTTGTCCTGCTCGTAGGCTCTATCCAAGAACCTTTTTAGATACAATCACTGAAATTTATGCCAAGAGAAGGAGGGCTCGAGCACCCTATTCAATAAACAAACTAGCCGGGGATCAAAACCCCGACTTCTTAGATTAGCAACCGGGTTAACAACTACTAGCCTAGCATAGTTGTTTCTCAACAATGATTAGGTTATGGCATTTTGGTATCTCTTAAAAATAATTGAACTGCTAAAAAGCTAGTTTGTGTTAGTTATATGTAAGCGAAAAAAAATGCAATCCCAGAAAAATTTCAGAAAAATAAAGTTACAAAAAGGAAAAATAAGAAATAGATCTTCAAATATCTAACAACATAAAAGAAAATAGAAACAAAAAGAATTAACAGATTTAATATTGTTGCATAAACGAAATTAAGAAGAATAATCTATCTAACTACCATAAAATCTCCGCTTGATAGTACACATTAAAAAGTAATAATAAGTATATATGTTGCACATTAAGAAACAACGAACGAAATAAAAAACAAGAGAGATTCTATAAGAACTAACCCACCAACTAAAGAAAGGTAAAGGAAATAGGATATCCCGTTCTAAAAGTGAATACCTTGTGCACGTATGAGGGAAAAATATAAGCCAATTATGAAAGATAGTAAAAGGATATCATGGGAACCAAATTCAATCATTTGAGCCTTGTTTGGTATCATTGTCTTTCTTAATTTGTTTAAACACACTATGCATGGATTTCTTTACTTTTGTCATGGCAGGTTAGTTTGCAATGAACCGCAGCCGGTCGAGCAAGAGATAACAACTTCAAAAAAAAAATTGAGGAAACAAAGTTAAGTACCTTCCATTTTTGATTTTATTGCCAAACAAACACCTCCAATGCAAGTGTGTGCTAGCAATCCACCGTATGCTTCCATACTCTTCACATAAAATTGCTATTTAAAACGATAAAAGAATGACAGCGACATTACACAAAGCTTTGAATACACCAACAGCTATCTATGGAGATAGAAAAGAAAAACGAAAAATGAAGGAAAAGAGTGAAAAGAAAAGTTTACAAAACAAGAAAGGAAGAGAAACTTTGCTCCAACAATATATTTAAATCAATACTACAGTACAAAAAAAAAACATTGCCAAAAATTCTAAAACTTAGAAATCATCACATCAAAAGTTAAAGAAGAAAATAGGAAAGATAGGCAATAGCATGTTAGAAAAAGAGAGGCAATAAACCACAATTTTCTCGGAATAAATAATCCAACTCACAGGTGGAATGCATTATTCTCGAAAATCATGAATTTAACCACACAGAACATGCCCATTTCAGCCCAAAAACTGTCTCATTAGTAAATACGTTTACAATCTGATCCATTTAAATAAAGTTTAAATACTGAGAATAAAATGCATATACGTGAATAAGACCCAATATTATTATGAAGGTTGGATACACGAAGAAGAATAGATTGGCATGGGTTGGGCTCTTTCTTATTTATCTTATTCATAAATTCTATCTCATTCATAAATGCATGCCTATGGTAATGACAAATGTTGGGCCCTTATTTAGCTTAGAGATCCATTCTCATTAATAAAAGCATGCTTCAATAGTGGGTTGGGCCGTTAATATATTTTATGATTGTATTGAGTTAAAACCTATATAATAAGTATAAATTACATTTCAATACATAGTGTATTAATTTAAAATTGATAATTAAAATAAAATTGATTATGAATTAAAACAAGTAAAGACATTCAAAATGGTCCTTTCCAACTAAGATATTCAAAACAATTTTTTTTGAAAAATACTCACTAAAAATTTCTTTACATTTATCCTCTACTATACCTCTAGTTGATAATTGATAGGCTCTCTACATAAAAGAAACTCTTTATCCCTAATTTAATTCTAGTCAATTATCCATTCACCCTAAATTTTGACCTGACTTTCGTTTTCTTTTCTTTGCATTTTTAACCACAATATCATCCCTCAATCAAGTTGTTCTATCCTAGTTTAAAAGTATACGACCTATAGTTCACTTTGGGCACCACACTACCCATCTAGCATGCAAGTTTTACAGTTCTAAATCTATTCAATTAAAGAAAAACAAATACTATTGAACTTTACAATAACAACAAATAAGCTTTTAATCAAACATGTGTGTAATCGAAGAACGAGGTAAAGAGGTCAACATCACCTGTCGGAAATGATCAATCTTTTGCTAGAAAGCTTTTGATAGCCTTCCCATACGAATAGCAAGTTAGCAATGGATGGTTTCCTTCCGCCATATCCTAACGAATCCTCGAGCAAGAAGAGAAGATTTAGATGAAAGAAACCAGAGAGAAAACAAGAGTGGGCACAGAAATTTCAGATAAGAAAACAAAGAGGGAGAAAGAATCTTGTTAACAATATGAACTCACAATATTTGACATCTTGATGAGACCTTCAAAGCATGAATCGTTCTTGATGCTGATAGAGTTGATCTTGATATTTCAGTTGCATTAGATCCTTTGATTGCAGCAGATCGGACATGTTGATCACACTTTCGTCCATGAATCTGCGAGAAGTATTGAGTAAAATTCGAAATGCAACTTGAAATAAATCAAGAATAATGAGTGATCGCCAAGAAAAGGTGTAGAAAAAGAGACGTGTCAAGTTAGGAAGATCGTGGATTCATCATATAGATATAGCACCTACGAACTAAATTGCAGGATTTTAAGATCAATCAGCACGATTGATCGCTTACCTCTTCAGATCAGTTCCCCCCACCCTTCCCCTACACCCGTCCGTCCACCCCACACCCATCACACGCACAAACACATACACCCCTACCACTCCCCCTCTCACACACCCACCCACACCTCGCTATCCACCCCTACACACACACACCCACACACACCCCACTACCCCTCCCCTACACACCCACACGCTCCTACGCACCCCTACATACCCACACACCCACGTACCCACCCTCACAACCACACTACACATACCCCTACCCCTACCCCTACCCCTACACACACACACCCACCCCACTTCCCCTCACACCCCACACTGACACACACACACACATCCCACACACACACACGCATACTCCTACCACTCCCCCTCACACCCGTCCCCCCACACCCATCACACGCACACACATACACCCCTACCACTCACTCTCACACACGTCCCCCGCCTCCCTACGCACACCACCCCACCTACACCCACACTGACATTGACACACCCACACCCCACCCCACCCCACCCCACCCCACCCACTGACAGACCCCACCTACACACACTCGCACAACCCCACACTGACACACTCGCACACCCCCACACTAACACTGACACACCCACACCCACCCGACCCACTGACACACCCCACCACATCCTGTCACACCCGCCGACCTACCCACTTCACCCCTACCTATCACATACCCCTACCACACCCTGTCACACCCGCCGACCTACCACACTCCCACCCCCACCCCCACCTACACACACACACTCCCCACCCCTCCTTCTACCTCTCTCCCTCCACACACTAGTGATTTTACTAAAATGCCCCAACTACCCAATTTATTCCCCAATTACCCCCCAATTCTGCAGTTTTGCCCCTGCAGAGAGCAAATTCGGATACCCCTCTTTCTCCGCGTTTTGCCGTCAACTGGAAAATCGAAACTGCAATTTTCTTTCTCCCCTTTATTCTACAAATTTTTCTTAAACTCTCCACGATTTTTTAAAAATTTATGGGCTACTCTAAGCCCTCGAAAGAGGGCCCCGAAAAAGCTTGTCGATAAAACTGCATCAGCAAAACTGCAGTTTCAGAATTCTTTAAGCATTTTGCTTCGTTTCGTTCTCCTATTTTCTTTCAATCTCTCACCTCGGCACTTCATCTCTTTTTATCAGCAAACTTTTCTGAGACACCCCACGATTTCTTTCTAATTTTTTGACTACTCTAAGCCCGCGGAATAGGGCTCCGAAAAAGCTTGCCGATAACAGAATTCAGGATTCCAGAATTTTGCTAAGTCCTTGAGCTTCAACTCACTTTTCGACCCGATGCTCTTCGCGTCGGTCCGAAACGCACCGAACTCGACTGTAATCATATTTAAAATATGTTACAAGTCTTTTCGTCGCATTTCGCTGTTGGCATAAAAAAATTTTATTATAATAAAAACAATAGGGGAAAAGATTGTGGTTGGTCCATAATATTGATTTGTCTATATAAGCCCCGTAGAAGTCCAAAATTTTTAACATATTAATAATTTGGGTCAAACAAATTCAATTCTTTAATAGGCCATTTGTGAACACAAGCTTAGGCCATTTGTGAACACAAGCTTATGGGTCTCATCAAAGCTCCGTCGATTTTTTAAGTCGGATCCTATTTTTTCTGCCCAGCGGGCCTTACATTATAGTCAACTTCTTGTTTAAATATTCAATTTCAAAAATTATGTTCAAATTAAATTTTGAATTTTAAATTTCAAATTTCCAACGAAATTTCAAAATATCTCTCAAATGCCACATATACTCAAATTTAAATTTTTGAATCCAACTGAAACTCCTCACCCGTCAATTATCTCAAACACACTTATCCAAATCTTCAACCATATTTTAAAATATCTCTCAACCAACTTACCCAAACTCACCTATATCTTGTTTTGAATTTTTGAATCCGAGCAAATTCCCTCGTCCGTTAACCGTTCAAATATGAAACATACTTCCTTAAATTTAAATATAACATATTCAATTTTGAAATTTAAAATTTGAAATTTAAATACAAACATACTTCCTTAAATTTAAATATAACATATTCAATTTTGAAATTTAAAATTTGAAATTTAAATACAAACATACTTCCTTAAATTTAAATATAACATATTCAATTTTGAAATTTAAAATTTGAAATTTAAATACAACCATACTTTTTCAAATTTAAACATAACATATTCAAACACATATTGAAATTTGAACATAATCGGTCAATTTTTAATTTTGAACATATTCAATTTTGAATTTTGAAATTTAAAATTTAAAATTTGAACATAACCATACTGCCTCAACATATTGAAATTTGAACATAACCATTCAATTTTGAAATTTGAACATATTCAATTTTAAAGATTTGAATTTTAAAATTTAAACATATCCTTTCAATTTTAAAAATTTAAATCTGAAATTTGAAATTTAAAATTTGAAATTTGAATATAATAACTTCCTCAAATTTGAATCTCGTCTTTTCCTCAACGAAACCACATTCCCACGTACGTTCCTCAACAAATCGGCACATTCTCGCCAACCCTTTAACAAATCCTAACAAACCCCACGCGATATTTCTCTGCCACTCCCCACTATAAATAGAGAGAAGTTTTTTTTTTTCTTGGGCTTTTTGTCTGAAAAATCCGTCCCATATTCCACCACAAAAAAAAGAAAAGCTCGTCCGATATTCCACCACAAAAAAAAACTCGTCCACCAAAAACCCGTCCCGTATTCCACCACAAAAGAAAAGCTCGTCCGATATTCCACCACAAAAAAAAACTCCTCCCAGATTCCACCACATATTTCTCATCGCCACATATAAAAATATATATATAGCACAACCGACTTCCTCAACCCCTCCGATCGACTCCCTCAGCACCTCCGATCAACTTCCTCAGCACCTCCTATTGACTTCCTCGGCCATATTATTCAGACGTATTTCTCAGGTAAAAAAATAAGAAAAAAAAAAAAAAAAAAAAAAGAAAGTCAATAAAGCCGGTTAGGACCTCTCCGGACGCCCTAACTTTAGGCTCAAAAAATAAAAAAGAAAAAAAAGAAAAAAGAAAAAAGAAAAAAAAAGAAAAGAAAAAAGAAAGTCAGTAAAGCCGATTAGGACCTCTCCGGACGCCCTAACTTTAGGCTCAAAAAAAAAAAAAAAAAGAAAAAAAAAAGGGAAATTCAATAATGCCGGTTAGGACCTCTCCCGACGCCCTAACTTTAGGCTCAAAAAAAAAAAAAAAAAAAAAAGAAAAAAAAAAGAAAAGAAAAAAGAAAGTCAGTAAAGCCGGTTAGGACCTCTCCGGACGCCCTAACTTTAGGCTCAAAAAATAAAAAAGAAAAAAAAAAGAAAAGAAAAAAGAAAGTCAATAAAGCCGTTACGACCTCTCCGGACGCCCTAATTTTAGGCTTAAAAAAAAAAAAAAAAAAAAAAAAAAAAAAAAAAAAAAGAGAGAAATTCAAATAAAGCCGGTTCGGGTCCTCTTCGGACGCCCTAACTTTAGGCTCATCCCCAAAACTGATTTGGATGATTTCTTCGGACATCCGAACTTAGGTTAAGCCAAAAGGAAATCGCTTCGGATCCCAAACCAAATTACAAGATAAAAGGGATTGAACCCCAAGATAAGTCAAAGTGGATTTCCTTCGGATCCCAAAGATAAGTCAAAGTAGATTTCCTTCAGATCCCAAGTCAAATAAAAAGATAAAATAAATAAAAAAAAAAAAAAAAAAAAAAAAAAAAAAGAAGACTTCTTCGGATCCCAGATAATTTCAAAAATAGGAACTTCCTCGGATCCCAAATAATTTCAAAAAAAAAAAGGAATTTCTCCGGAACCCAAGATAAAATAAGGAATTTTCTTCGAACCCCAAGATAAAATTAGGGAATTTTCTTCGGAACCCAAATAAAATAAAATAAAAGGAGATATTGAAATAAATGGGAATTTCTTTGAATCCAGACAAAATTCAAAAAATAAGACTCAACCCATATGCGGGCCTCAAATTTACCTATATGAAAATAAGGCTCAGTCCACAATCTATTCGAGTCCACAAATAAAATCCAAAATCCATTCGAGTCCACAAATAAAACCCAAAATCTATTCGAGTCCACAAATAAAACCCAAAACCCATTCAGTCCACAAATAAAACACAAAACCCATTTGATCCACAAATAAAACTGATAACCCATTCCAACCCGCAAATAAAACCAAAAACACATTCGATCCATAAATAAAACCCAAAACACATTCGAGTAGCATCAAATCCGACCCATCTCAATACATATCCTTGGGGTTTGGTCATGTCTCCACTTCGGAACATACGCCAAATGTGAAATCAAATATAATTGGACTCTAATACATATATTTAGAGCCAATTGAACCCAATTAAACTCTCACACATATAATTAGAGTTTAATATCGACTAGTCCTCAACACATATAAGCAGGATCAAGTCAATTTCAAATCCAGCTAAATCCTAACACATATACTTAGGATTTGGTCAATAATTAGGATACGATTTATTCTATCCTCCCTGCAAAGGTCTCTTCATCGAAGGTGCCCCAATCACATGGGGGTAATTAACAATAGATGCTTGCGTCTATTGGAAGTCATGGATCCGCAATACCTGAAACCCACAAATACCCATCCACACATATAAATATTCATCTGAATCGTGAATACCATCCCACGGGAAACATCCAAACAAAGAAAATAAAGGTGAACCGCGCGAGATGAGTCATTCGAGATCGCAGACATTCGCCATTTTGCGAATTCGGCGAACGAGGACTTAAGCAATACAATTTGAAGCTTCAAATTCTCAACTACAACTCACTTTTCGACTCGACGGCTTTTGCGTTGATTCGAAATGCTTCCAACCCACTTGTAATCATATTTGAAATGTGTTACAAGTATTTTTACCGAGTTTCGCCATTTCGCAGAATTCGGTGCATTACAAACACATTTTTGACAAGGGCAAGGAATTTTTCCATCGATTGAATTATTTTCAAATGCAAAATTAAGAAAGGCCTCTACTCCATCCAAATATTCTTTACTCACTCTGCTATAGTCCACCCATCTCTTAGCCTTGCTACTACTATCCATGAGAAAACACTGAAAAAGAATATCAAAGTAGCTAAATTTAACATATACTACAAAAGCAAAAGAAAGTTAATATAACTTCCAAACAACTGTGAATTTTCTTCACAAAAGAGAATACCATATCACTGTAATTGTACTTGCAAACACTTTGACGCAAAAGATGTAGCCTCATTACTCGTTGTATGCCAATTATTTTTTTCTCTTAAAATAGAAAAAAGATCCTGGGAAATATTCACGAGGCAGATAAGCTTCTCACCCTAAAAAGCTTATGCTTCTACCCCTAGTGAGAGTTGTTGGAAATTAATATTTTTATTTTGAAAAAAGAAAAAATATTGCTACTGCTTCTATTTTTCATATATATATATATATATATATATATATATATATATATATATATATATATATATATATATATATATATATATCCAAGTAAATGGGAGGGACCCTGATTAGTTGTGAAATGGTGGCATAGACTCTATCCTAACTGTAAATTTGATTCATTCTCATATTTAATATGCTTGCAAAATAGTTGTAAATGTATCATACTATTAAATGCTCTAGGGTTTTTTTAACTAGTCACATTTTTCTGCTCCATTTTCTATGTAGAACCCAGACTCTGAAATACAGACACTCTGAACTCTCTTTCAATTCTCAGGGAGAGAAGCAGTAGTGTAACAATCCCAAAACTTTTCTGCATGATGATTAACAGAATGAAACAGAAGATTTACACTAGACATTTTAGGTGTCTCATCGCAGCTACCAACCAGAAAGAGAATGAATACAAAAACAAATACTCACGAGCGAGAAAAAATTGATAGCCTTAAAAGAAATTGTCGCATACTTGATTTAATAGAAAAACAACTTTGATTGGCTGTGCCAATGCCTCACATGCTGGCCAGCATGAGCAGGCGCATATCAATTTACAGTTTGAAAGAGGTGAAGTCGGTATATGCGTGAAAGTGATTAGCTAAATTTACACCTTCTGGTAGCACTCCGCGAAAATAGATGACATATGATGTAACTAAATGGCCCTGAATGGAGAAAAAATAGCCTCTAATTTGACAAGATAGTCATCCTAGATCACTTAAATATTGTAAGTTATTTGGCAGAAATAGAAAAATGCAGAACAACTAGTGCCACATGCTTCAATTAAGCTCTCATAGGATCATATGACTTCAGATACTCTGTAACGCATCCTGTATAGACTATTCAATCATCATAATTTTGTAATTATGCCAAAAGTATCTTACATTTTGAAGTCTTTCATACTCTTCCTGGGTATTCTTGGCAATTTCAGTTTGTTCTTCCAGGACAACTTGCAGTCTTGAAACCTAACATTTGAAAAAAAAAAAAGCAGAGTAAAGAAAGAAAATATCGCGATGAATAATACATCACATTGGGCACAAATAATTAATGTTGACAACATCATATGACATCCTCCTCATCCTAAAAAAACACCCCCTAACATCATCAAACATATATAGAGAGAGAGATATATATATACCGATAAAACTGGAAGAATTTAAGAAACAACAAAATGCAGATAAAAAACTGATATATATCGCTAATTAACAATCAGATTGAAAAGTTTTGGGATTGGAATTAGAATTTTGTACTGTAGTTGTAGCAGCAGTAGTAGTAGTAAATTTTGTTGGGGGAGTAGTAAAATTAGAAGGGTTGGAGAAAGTCGTCGGAGTTGGTGATGGCGTCATGGTGGGGCCATGCGGAGCGGAGGAGTTTGAGCAGGAGCTGGGCCTTCCGCTTACCGTGCTCGAAGCAGCAACCACCCGCACCATAAGTAGGAAAGTGGTCACCGCCCCGCCCCTCACCACCTGATAATAAGCTAGCAGAGTCAGCAAAAAATATTCACTATTAAGTTCAATAAAATAATTATTAAAATACAATTAATCAAACTTAAATAAACAAAATTTATGAATGTTTTGGTGAAAAAATAAGATTTACATGACTCTCTCATTTGCCTCTGGCCTATTTATATATATATGCTTCCAGTAATAGTAAACTTTGTTAAAGACAAAAAAAAAAAAAAAAAAAAAAAAAAAACAAATTCCAAAATTCTGCTGTAGAAAGGAGATGAAAACACAAGTAAAGAGTTTGATTAAAAAAAAAAAAATTGAATTTTTGTTGTAGCAAGAAGGGGATGACCAAGCACAGCAAACTCTCCTAGCTGGAGCCTGGAGGGTTATTTTGGTAAAGTTTGAGGTAACATTGATTCATCCTTGAATGCAATGAATTGATTGAGGGTCCTACATTTTTCTTTCTTCTATGTCTAACACACATAAATATATAATGAGTATAATGAGTGCCGATAAGATGAGCATAAGTTAGTGATTGGACACTCATTTCTTTGAGATAATGATAAGAAGAAGCTTATAGTAGAGTGGCTAACTAACTAAGATGCAATTAGCTTTAACTCTACAATGGTAGAGGCAGAAATGGATCAAGTTATATACTAATCAAAATAATGAGCTGGGCTGAAATTTTCGATCTTGGTCGAAGAGGCCCAACGCCCGCACAGGGCTGAAATGAGATTTTGAACCTTAATGGCATGACTTCACACTAAGAGTTTCAGTCTGAAATAAAATTATGAGTCTTAAATGCATGACCTCACACTAGGAGTTTCTGATTCTAAAGATACAACTTCCTTTACTTCTCTTGCTCTTTATTGTTCATGAAAGCCTAAAACTATTAATATGTTTAAGTGAATTATTCTATTTCTATCATAAGAAGACTTATTATGAACTGGAAGTGTGAATCCAGGATAATAGCTTCAATTTTTGCATCAACAACAAAGTAATAAAACATAAAGAATATGACTATGGTACACAAAAAACAAATTGATACACGCCCAAAAAAAAAAAAAGTAAAAAAAAAAAGATAACAATAGTAAAAGGATAATGGCCATGTTTCCAACCTGGCCTAAGCATAAACAATTCCAGCTTCAAATGTATTCCCTATTCTACTATTGAAGCGCCACAAGAAGGGTCAAAATTGCAGGGAGCCAACAAATCCTTGCCATATCATTCTATACATCTCAATTACAGTCAGCTAAGAGGCAACTTTAAGGAAGCACAAGTTTGGCTCATCTATCAGTTGTGTTTTTTTGGTTTTTTTTGTTTTTTGATGCCTTTCGAGTAATGAAAGGTTCTTTGCTGACTTTTTTTTTTTTGTATAAATATAGATTATTGTAATAAAGAACTCATTATATATGCATGTTCAAAAATTAGCCAAGAAGCCTCAAATTTGTAATTTAAAGGGGTTTAATTAATTAGAAGTTTGATTGGTTGGTGTGCATTCATACATAAGAGCATAAAAAATCGACCAACAAGTGCGCAGTTAGTATATACCGCGTCGCAATCTAATTCCTTGTGATTTCAACATTAGATCATGGAATATTATTTCTTAAGGACCCCATCACTCATTGTGTTAGCGGGGGGTAGTTAACCTAAAACCCATGCATACGTAGGAAGAGCATCAAAAATATATAAATTCCCAACTCTTAACCGCAAACTTAATACATACCAACTATTTCTAATGTTAAAACATTTCTCCCAATAAGTCTCCTATTGTATGTGACACTTCACCCACAACCATACAATTGAAAAAAAGAAAAAGAAAAAGAAAAGAGCACTTAAACAACTCCTTTTCCTCCTCATTCTTTTTGTGCTCTAGTATTATACTAGCTTAGTACTATACTAAATAATGCAATCCTCATGGATACGCCTATGTGGAGGGATATAGAGTATGGACAAAGATAGTTAATTATAGCTAGGGGGAGTATGCATCTCCTTTACCAAACATTTTGGTGATATCTTCTCAGTGATCATTAGTTGTATATGTTGCTACAGCCAAATATATCAAAATTCTTCCATAGTAAAGAGGTAGTGGCGGCCCGCCCCACATGGAACTTCCATTTAGTAAAACAAGAAAAGAGCAGCAATACAAAATAAGGCCTAAAGTCGATGAAAATTGGGATCTACTGATTTTACCTACCACTAGGAAGATAATGACAACTAATCACCTATTGACCAGTCCTACAACTCTATTCATTATCTTAACAACCCTCTTTTTTCTCGAAAGTAGGATATTTACTACTCAAAATGAAAGCATGCAATACGTACTTATGGTATGTTTGGCTAGGCTGAAGCTGCTGTTAAAATGCTATTAAGCTATTTCGCGAAAGGTCCTAATAATCTTTTTCTAGCAAAATCTACCGAACAACTTCCTGTCCAAAATTGAAAAAGAAATTTAAAATTGAAGTTTCAGCTTTAGGGGGCCCAAAGCTCAATTCAGCTTTCTTTTCTTTTGTTTGAGGGGAACATTTCAGCTTTCTCACCAGACTAGGAGCTCTACTTTTTTGTTCATCAGACATATTGTATGAGCAGTATAGTGCTATATAAGTAGAAAGGTTTGCTGCACTTAATTTACAATTTGAAGTCTGCAGTAACTCAGATTATGGCATAAAAGAATTTTTAAAAAAATCTGCACACTGATTGTTTGTTAGAGTCAGTGAAATATTGGTTCTCGTAGTTTGTTAGAGTCAGTGAATTTCTCAGTTAACACGGTTAGATTTGCTTTTCTACTGAGATCATCCACAACGAATTAAACTCTAGTAAATGATATAATCACAATCAAGCAAAAATATAGAGATTGGATTCATATGCTACAATATAATCACAAATGAGACGTCATAGATAGTGAATTTTGAAGAGAGAAAGAGAGAGAGCTCACTTTGCGATTCCGAGGCGATGGCGGAGACGATTGGGCCCTAGGCGAGGATAGATCTGTAGATCTCCATGAGCACCATCTTGTCGTACTCCTTCCGCCGCTCGCCTTCTCGTCGTACTCCTCTCGCAGAGGAAGAGGAGTGTCGTGCTTGAATCAGGAAAGAGGGAGAGGATGAGAGGGGTAGAGGGGGAGGAGTAGGGAGAGAGAGCTAGAGAGAGAGAAGAGGGGAGAGGGTAGAGGAAATGAGTTTCCCTGTTTCAGATCAAGAGGGGGAATCAGATTTTGGGGGAGAAGGGTTTGGGCTTTTGGGCCAAAGTTTGTGGGTGGTGTGTGGTGGGTAGAGTAGGAATAGTGATTTTTTTTTGGGTTGGGTTTAAATTTGGGCCTTAATGGATTATAAATAGGACACTTGCATAAAAGTGTCCCAACAATGTGTCACTATAACCTTATTGTGTTGTAGTGTATATTGACCTAATAATTAAATGCTTTAACTCGACCAAGTCCCCATGGCTTTGGACCATGTAATTTGGTTGAGTCCTACAAGCCAGGGGTAATGAATGTGACAAGTACCCAATTTCCCTCTTGACTTATGTGGGGCTGGAGTAATGAAGCCAAGCAATAGCATTAATGTGATCGAGTAATTCGATCTACACCTCCTAACATTAATACTTTTAAGCTATATTCCAGAAGTCGAGTCTTTGGCTTCTCAAGTAATATGCAGCATACGCAGCACCAGCCAATGTAATTAGGAGACCTATCATATAAAATTATATCCAATCAATTCCATCGATCTTTTGATTAATCATATATATATATATATATATATATATATATATATATATATATATATATATATATATATTATATATATATATATATATATATGGTGAAAGAACCCTGACGAAGCCCTTTGAGAACACACCATTCTCATGCATGCATCTGTACTACTGCCAACGTAAAAATGTACGTACCCACAACATTTATTTATTATATTATTTAATTATCACACTTTCAAAGAGAAGTTTCTTAATTACCAGAGGATAAAGTTGAAGTAGCAGGTGAAGTACACAAATTTGCACTATACCACTTTTGTTACCACTAGATAGCACTAGAACTTCTAATTTTGGCAATAAAACCCTAAACTTTATCAAATAGTTAAATAGAACCCTCTCCTCAATGGAAGTTACTAATTGCACAGCCAGTGTGATAATTATGTGTGGCACATAATTTTATAAGGTTTCAAAACACACACAAAAGCCAAGTTTTGAAGCAACAATATCATTCTAGCAACAAATTGTTGATATTCCTCACCCAGATCATTCTTTGCACAAATAACAAAATCGCTTAATATGGAAAGGAATTATCGAAGGAATTGTATATGAAAGCAAAGATTTGTTACCTTATGAAGCTCTTAATCACACTGTTAATCCAAAAGGCCGCATGATGCTCGAAAAGCTTCAACCAGAGATTAGTTGTTAGTAGAATTAGGCAGAGAACAATACAGTAATATATCGAAATCAGCTGCTTGGACAGATTCATAAGAAATTGATAGTAGAAAACAAGATCTTTAAGACTATAAATGTTGTCAGTAAATACTCTTCAGCTAAAAAATTAATGCAAACCAAGGAATAAAGTGCCGCCCCGTGCCGCTCGGCACGGGGCGGCACCAAGGAATTAAGTGCCGTGGCACGGGGGCGTGCCGCTCTCCGCCTGACACGGTACGGTACGGACACGCTTCCATGCCGACATGTGGCACGCTTGCGTGCCGATAGATACGCATGACCTCCCAGTAGCACGCTCTGGCACGATCTTTTTTTGTTTTTTTTTTGTTCCCAATAAGCTTTTATAATATTGTTTTGAAATATTTAGTCAAAAAATTATGAATATTGGCTATATATAGCTTATTATACTCACCAATTAACATATCGATAACTTTTTTTGTATATAAAGTACAACTATACATCATAGAAAATAGAAATAATAATATGATAATAAAATTCACAAGTATAATAAGTATTTAACCATATGTTTACTGTAAAACCATGTTAAAAAAATAAAAATAAATAAATAAATAAATAATAAAATAAAATAAAATAAAAAATCTCGACATACTAAGCACGGCACGGGCGATACCCATTGGGTATCGCTCTGTCTCGATCGATACCCAATGGGTATCGCCGAGACGGGGGTGGGGGGTAGATACCCACCCCCCCCCCCCCCCCCCCCCCCCCCCGTACCGTTCCCCTATTGTAGGGGCACGGTACGTGCCGCCCCGTGCCGCTCGGCACGGACGGCACTTCAATCCTTGGGCGGCACGTACCGTGCCCCCAATATAGGGGCACGGTACAAGGGGGGTGCCAAGGCACCCCCAGTGCCGCGATACCCTCGCGGGTATCCCGCGAGACGGGCGATACCCACGGGGTATCGCCGCTCCTTTTTTTTTTTTTCTGGTTTTTTTTTATGCAAATCCTTCTCTCTCTTTCTCTTCCACACAGTTAGTTTAGATTTTTTGTTAAGGTTGTTTTTTTTTTCTCTCTCACAGTTAGTTTTGATTTTTTTTGTTTTGATTGTTTTTTTTTTGGGTGAGCTTTTGTACCTCTCATCCATTATTATTATTATATTTTTTAATAAATTTTTTTTTGGTAGATTCTTATGTCTTCCATCCAATTTTTTTGGGGATTCACCTTTATATTTCCTACGTAATTTTTTTTTCAAAAAAAATATTTTAAATTTGTAAATTTTTTTTAAAAAAAAATATAAAATTAGGTAATTTTTTTATTTATATTTTATAAAAGTTGAAAATAAATATAATTGATTTAATTATTATATAGTCAAAATTTTAATTATTTTAGATAGATATTGTATTTTTAACTTTTTAAAAGATTGAAAATACTGATAAAATTAAAAGATAAATTAAATTAATTAATACTTAAATTTGTTTAATTTATTTGTCATATAATTTATTGCTAAGTTTTTATGAATAGATCTAATATTTTTTAAAAAATATTTTAATAAAAAATATTTTCCTTCAAATATTTAAAAAATTTAAATGAAAAAAAGTTATCTAAAGCAATTACGATCCTATTATGGTTAATCTAAATATCTAACGGTCTCTCGTCAAATCAATATGCATCAATTCTGCAAATATACATTAAAATTTTGAAAAAAATTATTTCTCTAATTTTGTATATTATATTTTTTTAAAATTTCAAGAAAAAAAGATAAAATCAAACTAATTTTAAAAGTTAAGCAATTCTCACAATTTTTCTAAAATTTTTGAAAAATATATATTTCTTTAATTTAAAAATAGTTATATATAGTCAATATTTATAATTATTTAACTAAACTTTTCAAAATAGCATTATAAAAGCTTATTGGGAACAAAAAAAACAAAAAAAAATCGTGCCAGAACGTGCCACTGGGAGGTCATGCGTATCCATCGGCACGCAAGCGTGCCACGTGTCGGCACGCGAGCGTGCCGGTACCGTACCGTGCCAGGCGGCGAGTGGCACGGGGGCGTGCCACGACACTTAATTCCTTGATGCAAACTCAGCATTACAAGATGAGTTAATTATCTCGCTATCAACTCAACATTATCAAAAAATCTTTTGAACCTTTTGAATCAGCATTTTCCAGATGAGGCAGCAACTTCTGAAACTCAGCATATCTCGTTACAAGATGAGGCAGCAAACTCAGCATATCAACTCAACATTATCAAAAAAAAATTTGAAAAAAAGAATTGGAACTTGGTGCACAAATATGAGAGAGAGATAGCTAAGAGGGTGGGTATATAAATCTCAAATGAACATGAGGGCATTACATATGGCATGCACCAACAACTGAAAGATACTACACAGTACTGTTGCTGTTGTTTACCAGCCTTAACTGCGTGCTCTTAAACCACTTCCTCTTTTTGTTTCACTTTTAGAGAGAGAGAGAGAGATGTAGAGAGAGACCTCAATTTGGCTAAGAAGGAATCTGATGTAGCCAATAGCTTCTAGTAGTACAGATGCAGTGTCAGTCTGCAGAAGGAAACCTATGTCAGATACTCCTTTATATATTAATTTGCACATCCAGGAGCAAATTAATCTAGGAGATGGCCATATATATTTATATATATATATATATGCACAGGACTGAGTTACTTTAATTTCATCGCTTGGATTGGACTGGCTCGATCTGTGTGGATATATGATGTCCTAAGTGAGAAATTATTCTTTACAAACCGAAAAAAAAAAGTGAGAAATTATTGCAAGCGCCCAAAATGCACCATGCTCTGCACTCTATATGCGATGATTACTAATTTAAAATTAAATTTATTTTTTTGAATGATCATATGATTTAGGATATCTAAAATGACGCATGTACGTGTTAAGAAAGAAAATTAAGCTTTGAAAACTATTCTTTCTATTTTGTCAGAGGGCTGTTCATCCAAGCCCGATTCTTGTGTTTCACATCCAAAGTTCACAAGCGACAACACCTCAAACAGGGTGCCTATTGGCCAATTACACAAACTGATCACTTCATGGAAGGCAAAAGCAATGACACCTCCTCAACAGAGAGAAAAAAAGATAAATTTAGGAACAGGCAAAGTAAGATTCTACAGAATTTTGCCCATGATGTAAATATAGCAAGACAGGCAAACCAATAGATCTCAATCAAAAGCACAATGAGTGAAAAAGTAGATGTCTTTCTGCAGAATGAAATACTAAAGAAATGTCAAGAAATGAATTATTAGTCATAATGCTTTGATCAACCAAAAGGACAATAAGACTATCCTGCGTCTGCAGTCAAAAGGCAAGCTCAAACTCCGGTGGATTTCTTTTAAAAAAAAATCAAGCACCAGCCATCCCTGTCGGCTCTAATAAAATCTTTTAGGCCGTGTTGCGCCACAACATTTTTCATAACAGTATCACAACATTTTTCATAACAGTATCACAACATTTTTCATCTCCAAGAATATTAGTATCTCCTCGGAAAGAAAATCATAACAGTATCATGACACTGTTCTTGGTGAAATGAATCTGTTTAGATCATAAAACTTGCAATCAACTTCTAAATTGACCTGGAACCCAGAGCACATAACAATTCCAACAAACTATCTCTACCATAAACTAAACTTACATAGCTATTGCTTGAAGTTTGATTTGTTACTTGCTATCGAAAGAACTTAACCTCTGGACTTGTACTCCAGCAAGTATTGAACTACAAGATATTACACTAGAAGCTAATATGCATCTAGTTTCCAGAGACCTTTTTAATTTCCTTGGTAGTATCATACCCTACCATGGCAGCTTTGAAATAGGCTTTTTGTGGTGTCATACCCTACAATGGCAGCTTTGAAAAGAATAGGAAACACAAAGAATAGAAAACACAAAGTAAACAGTATTGAACTACAAGTAAATGAACTCCAGCAAGTTTTGCCTTGGTAGTATCATACCCTACAATGGCAGCTTTGAAAAGAATAGGAAACACAAAGAATTTGGTTTCCAGAGACCTTTTTAATTTCCTTATTCATGAAAAACTAGTTTTCGAATCTCATTTTACCACTTTACTCTAGCGTCCGCCACGAGAACAGCTGGATTTCATTTACTTCCCCTTGTCTAAAATAATTCTAAATATGAACAAATGTCATGTTCATACTTCATGACGGCAAATGGTGCCCAATTATTGTATCCAGATCAAATACCGACTACAAGGATAAGGGTATCCGATTTATCCACAGCATCCGATTCATCCACAGCACCCCAAAATTTTGAAAAAAAAAAAAAAAAACATTGCATTTTCTAGATGAATCAAGATCTGGAGAAATACAAATCAGATCTCAGCAAATCTCGTTAATAATTCGCGAAATTGAGGAGAGAGATCGAACCTTTTGAATGGTCGGCGAATCGAAATAATGAGAACCGAATCCGAGAGAGAGAGGCCGCGGCAGCAGAGCCGTAGCGCGGAACACTAACCCTAGATCGTCGGAGGAGGAGGAGGAGGAGGAGAAGGTGGTGGGAGGGATCGAGCTCGGAGAGGGGGAGGAGGGGGATAAAGGGGAGAGCTCAACTGGAGCTCGAGTTCGCGCAGAACGCGTGAGGTGGGGAGTTCGCGTGAGCTTGGAGGTGGGGATCGAGCTGGAGCTAGAGCTCGGAGGTGGGGAGTTCGCGTGAGCTCGAGCTCGGAACACGTGAGGTGTCCGTGGAGGAGGGGAGGCCAGGTTGGGTTTGCTTTGTTGTTAGGGTTAAAATTTTGAAATTTAAAATTTAAAAATTTAAATTTTAAAAATTTAAAAATTATAATTTGAAAATTAAAATATATAATTTTAAATTTTAAATTTTAAATTTTAAATTTTTAAATTTTATCTAAAAATTTAAAATTAACATTTAAACTTTAAAATTTTAAATTTTAAATTTTAAATTTTTAAAATTTTTAATTTGAAATTTTTAAATTTTGATTTTAAAAATCAAAATCACTTCTTAAATGCTCTATTGAGCCAAATGCCCAAAACCAATTTTCAAATAATAGCCAAACACCCACATATTAAACATAAAATTATTTATCAGTAAAAAAATAATATTTATAATAATTGCCGCTAAAGTATAATTAGATATTATTTAAAAAATTGCCGCTATTTAATTGCCACAAAAAGTTTATTTTGTTGTAGTGGCAGTATTTTTCTCTTCTTTTGTGCAGGCCCCATGTCCCCTCCTCTCTTCTCCCCCCCCCCCCTCTCTCTCTCCTGCACGCCGCTTTTGCAGTACGCTTCCGCCTCCTACGCACCGCTGCCACATCCCTTCCACTTCCCTCTCTCTATCTCTCTCTCCCTCTCCTACGCGCCGCTTTTGCCTCCCCCTCCGCCTCCTACGCGCCATTTTTGCTGCGCTCCTCCGACTCCTACGAGCCGTTTAGGTGTACTCTCTCTCGATTAAGAAGTCAAGCTAAAGTTACAATTTTTCTGGAAGATGTCAAAAGCAGCTTCTGATCTGAAATGGATTTCTTAAAGCAGATGCTCACTAGATAAAGAAATTGTCTTACCTTAAGCGTAAAAAGAGTTTGATGATGGCCTAAGTGAAGATCGTTAGCTTTCTTAGTTTCCTGCTTTTGGTCCTACCCACTAACAACATCCATCAGTAGTTCTCAGTGGATACCGTCTCTAAGACAAACGGCCTACCTACTAAGTCCACTGGAGGCAAAAGTAGCAAATAAACTGAAAAAGGTATAAAACCGGGATAATAATATAGTAGTTACAATGCCTCTAACTAATATGCTCAAAGGGATAACCGAAAGGTGTAATAATAAGCAATGCTCACTGACTCAGAACAATCAAAAGGAACGACAGCATGCAGTCACTCGCTGCCTCAGAATACTCAAAAGAAGGAACGCAATGTCCTCACTCACTCATAATAACTAAAGAAAATGACAATGTGCAATCACTCACTCATATAACTCTTAGATCGACCCAATCTCAATCACTGCCACATTGGGTCCAGTCAACTCTGCGCTCCCTACTATACCACGTAGGGTGTCCCAACGGACAATCTCAATCTCAACCATTGCGCGAAACTGCCTCAACAGGCCAACCATCGCATCCGGAGCGGCATCTCATTGGGAGCGACCAGACCGAGAAATCAGCGCGGAATCATGTATCACAACAGTAGCACATGCAGGCTCTAGTCAAATCCAAGCTCTCACTCAATCAACTCTCACAAAGATCGGAGTATGCTCAACGGCTCACGTCTCAAATACTCAAGAGATCAAAGGAGAGTGATAAACTGGATCGATATATGCTCAATATAATCAAATCCACGATCTCTCAGATCGGGTAACTCACTATGCTCACATGATTCATGTAAAGGTCAGAGTACTCCTTATGACTCAAATCTCAAATACTCAAGAGATCAAGGAAGAATAGTAACCTCGATGATCAAATCTACGGTCTCCCAGACTGGATAACTCACTATACATAATCAACTCACCCAAAGGTCAGGGTCTACACAGTGACTCGAGTCTCAAATGCTCACAAGAGCACAAGATAATAACAATAGACTCGACCGATAGAAGTATAATCAGTGTGACCCAGTCAACGATCCCTCAGATCGGAATACTCACAATATAGAACCAACTCCCTCAAAAAGGGTCAGAAAACTCTCAACGACGCAAGAATCACAATGAACCTGACATACTCCCGGTACAAGAAATGACTAGCCACGACCAACCAGGTCCATTCGGTCTCAACTCGAATATAATGCCATCTACACTACCCTGATTATCCAGACTCATCAACTGAACAAAAGTAGCTATCACAGCTGAAAAAGAGATATATGTAGTGTAGAAAATCTCATATCAGATAAAATGCCAGAGTGGAGTGTTTTCTAAGGTCACTGGTCTGATATAAAATAAATATGTGACATGGGTGTTAATCATGTTCCAGATCTGTTTAACAAGTATATTGATCATATTGCTATATCTAGCATGCTGCTATAAGAAAAGCAATAGACATAGAAGGGAGTCCGATGACTTTGGGGGAACGTGCAACCCACCTGGATCGCTAAACATCCAAGAAACCGATCCGCGGCTCCCACGGCATTCACACCGTCGAAAATGGGACAACCAGATTATATGCCCGTCATTCCAAGTCAAAAATAGATGTCTAGAGTACGACAAAAAGAAGATTCAACAATTTAACAATGATATGGGTACAGTTGGCACATGCTAAAAGATAACTAATATATTGTATAATGGATGCAACAAGTGGAATCTATGCCACACTTCCCAATGTTACTAGATCTATTTTTGTAGGCTTACATTATAACCGCGGTATAGACCGGAGGATAAGGGTGTCAAGATTGAAGCAGTTTTCAGCAGATAATCAACACATTGCACAGCAAACTAACTCAAAACTCAGAAGTAGATGCCCAACATAGTAAGCAGAGTAGAGACAAAGGAAATATGATACGTCAAAGAACTAGCATACATACTAAACAAACTAACGAAAAATTAATGTCTAGAATGGCATACCAAAGGACAACATAGTTTGATTAGACAAATAACCAGCATATATAATCATCAATCTAAGTAAATAAGAGATGTCTAGCATGCAAACTGAGCTATCAAGAGAGCAACACAAGGTTAGTAAACAAACGGCACATATACTCATCAAACGAACAAAAAACACTAATTATCAAACAAATTACTAGCTAATTTACTAATATTTAACTATTTAACGTGCTTATCTACTAATTAACATTATTGTTAAACTAATTAATGTTTAACAAGTTGACTAAGTAAATTATTAACTAATTATCAAACTGGTTTACTAATTAACTAATTAGCATATTAACTTCTTTATTCTGCTGCTTCATTAATTAGAGCTTTACACAAAATTGTTAGTTAATTAATAATTTAATTAATTATTCATTGCTAGTTCTGGAGCGATTTTAGGCTATCCTCTATGTATCTATAATATTGCTTTCTAGTTCAGCCACCCTAGACCTGAGATTTTCTATGTCACCAACATCCAAATCTGCAACCATGGAGATTTCTCAACTAAGTCATCAATTAGAATACATGAACTATGCATGGAAGTAGATATCAAGGACAAGTTTCTAGAACCCACTACACATAAAAAGACGAGAAAGGTTCACTCGTTCCGCACTTGCTGCCATATGATCTCCATATCTTGATTTGGTCCACAGATAATGATTATTCGAAGTTCAAAAATCTAAAATATTTAATCATGATACTTCATACGCTCTCCGATGAGTCTCTCCCGTACCTATTGTGAGGACTCGAATTTCCATAAGAGGATTACTGTTGGATCAACAGCTTCTGGAGGCCTTTGTTGGGGGTTAGAGTTGTTTGGGTGCGTTTCGGACTCAAGAAATGAACTCCGTGTGTTGAATTGATCCCGAGTGTAGTCGAAGGCACCCGTCGAAATTTAGAAGCGGAATTGGGCAAAACGGAGGCCGTATTTGGATTCAGTGCGAAAAAACGATAGAAACGGCTATTTACTTGTATTTTTCTGAGTACAGACGCCCGAAAACGGACACCCGAAAGTTTTTAGTGTTTACGGGTGCACGGTGGACCGGTGGACCGTGGAGTGTGCCACGTGGCGGCTTTCTAGTGGTGCCGTACGCCACGTGGAGCTGGAGAAGCGGCGCAGTGGGCTCGGCCCACGGGAGCGAGCGCGGGCAGGTGCGTGAGCCTGGCGGGCGCGGGCAGATGCGGTGTTCAGTGTTGGTGTGCCACGTGGCGTCTCCCCATTGGGCGCGCTGGGGATACGTGGCGGCTTCGGGTTCGGCGGGTGCATCGGGTGTGTGCACCGGGCGCAGCGAGTAGAGGCGGTGACACGTGGCGTGCGTTGATTGGTTGGTCAACGCACGCGGGACAGAGCGCCGGGCGCGGCGCACGGTGGACCCGCCAGGCCACGTGTCGCTCGCCCATTGGCGGGCGCAGCGACCCGGGTGGCCCGGTGCGGACCGCGGCGCGTGCACCCCGCCGTGGACCTCGTCGCCACGCGGCGTGCCGCGATTGGCGGGCGCGCGTGCGCCGGGCGCGCTGGGCGTGGACCGGGTGACGTGGCGCGCCCAGGGACTTTCGGGCGCGCACAGTAACGGGTCGTGGGCCGGATTCGGGCGCCCGAATCCGGCGCCCGAATCCGGAAGCCCATGTGGGTTGGGCTGGGCCTATTTAAACCCCTCCTCTCTCTCTTTTTCTGCTCTTTTCGAGTTTTAGAGAGAGATTGAGAGGGAGAGCTCGTTAGGAAACTTGTTCCTCTTGATATTTTTGATCTTGTGGTGGATCCCCTGGATTTTTTGAGGCTCGGCAGCGGCGATCTTGGTTTTACATTGCGCCTCGACGTTTCCCTTTTTCGGCCCGTTTCCGTCGCAGTTCAGTCGGAAATTTCCTGTGCGCAAACCAGGAGGAATTTTTGGGCGATTTCTGCGATAGTGTGTTCCTAAGAGGTAAGGCTTCGATTTTCATGTTGATTATTTTGCCTCATTTTGGTTTTTTGGCATGGTTCCCGAGGTATCTTTTGACCCCTTGTACCGCTGTGAGGATTTGGACAGCGGAGGAGTATTGTTGTGATTTCTCGGTCTACGGGCATCGGAATGAGACGTATGAGGACTCGATCGACATCTACGCTTCGTGAGGAACGCACCCGTATTTTTATCGGAATTTTTGGAGGACTCTTCGAAGATGATAATTAAGCTTCTTTAGGACTGAGTTTCTGCAGGCTTGTGTTCGTGAAGGTTTTGGCATACGGCGATGTTCTAATTGTTTCTTGACCTACAGGTGTCGGATTTGGACGTGCAAGTACTCGTTTCGATCGGCTCGCCACTAGGATCGCAATGATTATTTTTCTGGAATTTTTCGAGTTTATCTCGCAGGTGAAAATTATCCATTTTCGGGGCTGGTTGTATGGACAACGGCTTATTGTGCATTTCTTGGATTAATTGTACGCCGTTTGGATTACCTTTGCAGTGTTTGCTGCGTGCTCTGTTTACCTGGTGTATGGGTGCTTGTGGATCCGCACTTCGCGATCGAGGTGGGTGGTTGCTATATCTCTCTATTCTGACATACTCACTAGGAATATTAGAGAGATCCTTTTATTGGACTTATTGATTGATCAACACTCGTGGTTGGGATTATGCATGTGGGTTTGGACATGTGGATTGCTATGTTAGCACATAACCTTGCATGTGGATTTGATTATGATATTGAGGCCATGTAATTTACCTGGATGGTGGGTACTACTTGGGGATATTTTTGGACATGCATAGGTGGATAGGGATTTGTGGACGAATAGCGGTTTATATGTTTAATATTTGCTATTCATGTGGGAACGGTATGGGACTTGGGATATCATGCTATATTGAATGTCAGGAACTGTTATCATGCTAAACATAAATCAGAAAATGATATTTGTACTCTTTCTATCTTCTCGAGACTTTTGCATGCTTGTATGGACATCTAGTTAGGCAATTTCTTATCGCTACACTATCATGTTGGAACTTGACTTAGGAGAAACCATGCTTGCTTCTTTTCTCCTTATTCTTTAGTCAGGTGGTTTTTGTTGCTCGGGTTTGAGCAGGGGTACGGGGTAGTGTAGCCGGGACCTTGGGGTCGGGGACAGGTGGTATTTGATTATTGGTTGGGGGTTATTGCGGCTACCGCGGATGGTAGGCGGTTGACCGGATACAGATTATTTTACCCGATTTTGGATTGGGGGTTATTGCGGCTACCGCGGATAGTAGGCGGTTGACCGGATGTCGGATTTGGGACATGATTGTGATTGTGGGTTATTTCGGTGACCGCGGAACGGCACATATACTCATCAAACGAACAAAAAACACTAATTATCAAACAAATTACTAGTTAATTTACTAATATTTAACTATTTAACGTGCTTATCTACTAATTAGCATTATTGTTAAACTAATTAATGTTTAACAAGTTGACTAAGTAAATTATTAACTAATTATCAAACTGATTTACTAATTAACTAATTAGCATATTAACTTCTTTATTCTGCTGCTTCATTAATTAGAGCTTTACATAAAATTGTTAGTTAATTAATAATTTAATTATTTATTTATTTAATGCTAGTTAGTTAGGTAAAATAGCTATATTTTAAAATTATACCAAGCGACCTGTAACACCTGCAGATGCAGGAGACGGGATTAGTAAAGGTAAGGGCTGGGGACATAAGAAGGTAGGTGGACTTAGCTTCGGGTGGTGAGCGATGCCGAGGAAGCTGCAGGTTCTGGGTAGGGCAGCATGCTAGAAGAGGAAGAGGAAGAAGGTGGGATCACTGTAGCGAGAGGGAAGTGTGAGAAGGTGCGCAGGCCAGAGGAGAAGGCTCCAGAACTCACCCAAAAAATGGGCAATAGGTGGGTCGGGTCAGAGGCCCCGATTCGGCCCATTCCATCACCGATTCGACGGACCGGGCCAAGATATCCATTCCTTCTTTACAACCATTTAGCATTGTGAGTCCAATAGAAGTCGAAGTGTTCTTTTACATTACAGCAAAGTCCAAACCCTACTACTATGAAAGGGGAATTGTAACTGAAACAGTTAGTTAAGCACAATACAACTTCATCTTTCCATCCACATCTCTCTCTCTCTCTCTCTCTCTCTCTCTCTCTCTCGTTCCATCACCTTCCTTCTCCCAAACCTTTTCTCCCCATTATATCTCAATTCCATCCCCACGATTGAGCTCGAATCATCATCGACGCCGTCACACTCAGAATTGAGTCATCACGGTGTGTTGCGTCTCCGATTCGACCCTTCGGTAGCAAGAATCATCATCATCGCCATCCTGGGCTCGCGACGGATCCTTCGAGCCGGTTGCAACTCAGACTCGAGCTTAACACGACCATTCCTATTATTCTAGTCCAACAATCCAAACTCTAAATCAGTTATTGAGAATAGATCTGACATGGTCGCTATAACCAATGCTCAATAGCAAAATCTAATGAACATATACCTTCATGTCAAGCACAATTGCCATCATGGTCTTTTCGGTGTAATTCCACTTGAGATCTACAGTTTCAAAGAGCAAATTCTGGGAACAAAATAGACTATGAATACTTGGCACACAACCAATATAAAATCTGCTGACTCCAATTAAATAGATAATCATCTAATGGCATTACGAGATGCTATTGTGCTTCCCTTGATGCATCCTGACCTTTATTTTAATTGCCATTTGAAAGCGCTGCTCATTCAACTAAGTGGCTTGGTCAATAACCCTTTTTGTGCTTAACTCGAGGTCTTCCTCTTTATTTATGTCTTCCAGCATCTTCTCATATCTGGAGAAAAGAACAGAGCAGATAAGCCCTACCATACAACTCAACATAGAACACAAAGATGTGTAGGAAATAGGTTTGGCATGCACCGACACACTTTTGTATTTCCTGGCACCACTTTTTCTCAAACTTAACATTTTCAGTAATTTCCTCCTAAAAGCAGAGAGAAAAATAAATGGTAAAATCGTAAAAAATAAAGAGAATCCCCTCCTTAATGTACCTATCTACTCGCTGCAAAGCGCGGGCCCTACACTAGTTACTCAAAATAGGCAAACTAAATTAGAAGAAATTATAAAGCAAGCATACCGAATTATCCAAAGCAGCTGGGCTGATCAAAACATCTTTTACAGCAATAGGAGCATCAAATACTTGATCAAGCCGGGAGTATATTCCAAGTTCTCGCATCTATCAAACAAATTCAAAATTACATGTAAAATTTGCGCAATACATATAGAGTGTCACAGATTTTAAACACAGGTCGGCAGTTAGTTATGATTACCTCAGGTTTGATAATAAATGGCGCTCTTCTAGAGTCTTCTTTCAAGCACATAATTAAGGATCGGAATGCCATAGGATTTTAGATTTCTAACCAAGAAATCTCGATCAAGAACCATCCTGCGTAATAAAGGACTGCAACAAAAGCAAAGCACCTAGAAATGATATAGATCATATAAAGTAAATATCAGCATAGGATTGTTCCGAAAGCTAGAAGACAATGGTTCAAATTTTAACATTATAAGTTGAATAGCTCATAATATACGTTTTCTTTGATACCAATTTAGAAGTAATACAATATGCAACAACTAAACTGACAAATACTATACCTTCCGAATGTAATTTGTCACATGATTTTCCAAGTAGTATGACCCAGATCTTGAACCTTTACCTGAGAATATATATAACCAAAGACATGAAATACCTCCAAAAGTTTTGCCTGAAAAGTAATGAAAAGAAAAATATCACTGTAGCAGTTTTCCTATTTTCTTTAATACAATTTTTCCTGCCTTAAAATTTTAATAGTTATATAACTTAATTAACTGAAATACCATCTACCCGCTGCGAAGCGCGGGCCCGACACTAGTTGCTCAAAATAGGTAAACTAAATTAGAAGATATTATAAATCAAGCATACCGAATTATCCAAAGCAGTTTGGCTGATCAAAACATCTTTTACAGCACTAGGTGCAACAAATACTTGACCAAGCTGGAAGTATATTCCAAGTTCTCGGATCTATCAAACAAATTCAATATTACACGTGCAAAATTTGTGAAATACATATTGAGCGTCACAGATTTTAAACACAGATCGGCAGTTAGTGATGATTACCTCATGTGTGATATTGAATGGTGCTCTTCTGGAGTCCTCTTTCAGGCACATAACTAAGAATCGGAAAGCCATAGGATTTTAGATTTCTAACCAAGAAATGTCGACCAGAACATCCTGAGTAATATAGGACTACAACAAAAGCAAAGCACTCAGAAATGATATAATATCATATAAAGAGAATATCAGCATAGGATTGTGCCGAAAGCAAGAAGACAATGGTTCAAATTTTAACATTATAAATTGAATAGCTCATAATATACATTGGCACATGATTTTCCAAAAACTAAACAGACAAATATAATACCTTCCGAATGTAATTTGGCACATGATTTTCCAAGTAAGCAACATGACCCTGATCTTGAACATTTACCTGAGAATATATATAACCAAAGACATGAAATACCTCCATAACTTTTGCCTGAAAAGTAAAGAAAAAAAAAAAATCGTTGTAGCAGTTACCACAATAAGGACAGGCTCGTATACTTCCTTTTTCAAATCAACACGATGATCCTGCAACCATTAGCACGCTTGGAATATTTTGTCAGCACCAGAATTTTGTAATGCGAGAAGCAATTTATTATTCTTGCTTTTCATGTCCTTCAATCTGTAATAGAAACAACAGCCAAAAGTAACTTGTGCGACTAAACATCAAAGTCTCATGTAGTAATGAGTAAACTTATTGCTAAAAACATCCTTACCTCTCCGAGCTCTTCCTCAAGAGTCCTTTCTCACTGAGTAAATGCAATTCCTTCTCCTTCCTTCACATTTTCATTTGATTTAATTCAAAATTTAGTTCCATAATTTGGGCACCAAGTTTCTCCTAATAACAAGAAAAATTCAACAAGTGTGATAAACACAACTAGCAGTACCACTACATACTATATAAGATGTGAGAAAAGTCTATCTAAAACAAACACCAGAATCATCATGTAGAGAAATTAACATTCAAATGAAGTAACAAGCTAACTGACAGAATTAAAAGTGAGGAAATGAACCATTTCAACACTGGGAGGTTCAAAAATTGGAAGCTCTGCTAGTTCCCTTTTAGCAGCAACAAGATCTTCCTTAACCTTCAAATCCTTTTCTGGTGAGATTCCTTACCTTTTCAAGTCTTCCATTTCAGCATATTTAGCTCGTACTTGCACACCCTAGAAAATAAAAATAATTGATAGTCAAAATATACTGCATCAAAATATAAATAGAACTCTGAGCATTGATTATTTAAGTAAAAGACGAGAATACAAGTTGGCACTCTATAATATCTCTGTGAGAACTGGCATTTTGGTTTATCCGGTTGTTTATGCTCTCGCTGTTCTATTCATGCATTTTTTTTCACCTTCTTCTGCTCCCTACAGAAGGAGACAGGTACAAAAAATCAAAAAGAGATAATGAAATCCCACAGTTATTAACACTTTTCATCACTACTATCTGATAAACTCAAACATCATAAAAAAGCATTAAAAAATATTTCTCCGAAATTTTATAACGCTGAACCTGTAGCCTTTTATCTCAACCTTACTATATTTGACAGCCATGAACAACTTACTTAATAGGGCTTTTGAGATCATTCAAAATTTTAGCTGCCTCTTCCATTTTATTCTTAGCAAAAGTCTCCTGTTTCCAGTTTCCTTGTATTCCACTTTCTTCATGTCATACTTAAGCCATGGTACTTTCTTCCTCATCAAATCAACCTATGGTTGGACAATAGCATCAATGCAGGATAGTTGAAAGATCAACAAAGAAATATCAAGGTTAGAAAAAATACCTATGCCAAAAGTTTCTCCTTCTAACGAACACGCTCTACATCTCTTTCTTGCTCAGTGTTAGGAGCTTTCAGCTGATTTAATGTCTCTCCATTTAGGCTGACAGCCTAAGAGGGTCCACATAGAATTGCTTATGACATATGAGAATGTGAAAGGAAATACTTTTATTGTCGCATAGTAATTGACATGATCAGTTAATGTTAGAAGGCTAAGGCTAAGTTTCAGGATCTTGCAAATAAGTAGAAACTAAAAACAATAACCAAAATTGTCTTTAAAAACTCCCAATCACTGCAGAGAAGATGAAAAAGGATGGACCGACTCGAGCCTCTTTATTTCTTTACTTTTCTCAACAAGTGCACGATGTTGAACTGGCAACTCAGGATTACCAACAGCTTTTGCAGTCTCCTCCAGAAGTTGAATGAGAGTTAGCTAAGCAAATTCGCATACCCGATCTTGTGGCGGGAACTACAAGGACAATACTGAAGATGTCACAACAATCCAACAATCCAAAAACAAATAGACTGAAAGAAAAATTGCAATAGAATGACTGAATGAGAAAATGAAAGATTACAGCATCATATATTCTAGAAGGATTCATGTTAGCCACATTTCATGTGGAGTTTAACAAGTTAGAAACTAAGTTAGTTCAAAAACTATTAGGTATAATTAGAAAAGCAAACAAAAAAAAAAAAAAGGGACACGATGAACATTAAGCAGTATATGCAAGCACAACCACAACACAGTCAAAAATCAAAGTAATGCAGTTAAAACCAATATGAACCCAAAATCAATTTCATCGAAAAAAGGTCGAACCAGCAGCTCTCTGGTAAGCCCTAGAGAGATGAAGCACACGAGAGAGCTCTTCCCGGAACCATTGGGGCCGATGACGAGATTGAAGCGCGAAACGAGCTTGCACTTGAGGTGATCGTAAGGTCACGAAGTTGTGGATTTCGATCTCTACTATGCTCCTCGGCACGTAATCGCCCTCCCCTCTAAATCCATGTAAAATCTCGTTAGAATTTAACAGAACGAGAGAGAGAGAGAGAGAGAGAGAGAGAGAGAGAGAGAGAGAGAGAGGGGGTTGAAGAGAACCTTTGATTGAGCTTGGGGCGCTTCGCTCCGCGGTGCGCCATTACTCGAACTCGTCCCCTTTTTACGGAGCTCAAAGATCTTCGGCTTTGCTCTAATGGCGATGCGAGAGATCGACTCTCGGCATCTTTCTGATACCATAAGATAAAACTTTCATCCTCCAAACCTAAATTAATCACATTCCCAAAATTTCTGATACCAAAGTTTATTCCATTAATCCCGTTCCAAATATTAAAACTCACACATATACCTACATAGGAAATTGTATCCAAACTCCCCAAAAAAAGCAACTAAATTCTTAACACTCATTGTCCTCTCTAAGAGAATACGCAATGAAGACATTTTTATCGATAAACAAATTTTTAATTCACTTATACAGGGGCGCCTAAAAGAAAATCAGTACTTGCAGATATTTTGGGCAAGATTTTGTGTCGAATTAAATGCCATCAAGTCTATTCTCATTGCTTTGTGTAATGTTAATTATCAAATCAACCCACTAAAGGCACATGCTACTTAAAAAAAAGAAACTTATCTTCATGATGCGCCATGTGGTTTCTACTTCTAAACTCCATAATTTAAAAATCACAAGGCCGCCAAGGATGATCTTTAGAAACATGTAGCATATTATCAGCACAACATCAGTAGTTTGTTGATTTAGTGCACTTTTCTGACTACCAAAAGTAAAAAATATCATCCAAGTCTCAAATTTGAATTTTTCAAAATTATTGAACTCGTAAAACATAGAAATAAATATTATAAGTACTTATACATTATATCTTCACACAAGATGCTTCAAAATCATTCCAATTTCACAAAAACTATAAATTTTAATCCAAAAACATCAAGCTTCCAAATAAAAATTGTAAAAATACTTAAAACCAACATACATCATACTCACGTCATCAAAAAGCAATCCAGAGGTACAAAAACTATCAAAATGTAATGGATCATGAAGTTAAATAATGAAGATTACTATATAACATTAACTTAACAAATAAACTCTAAAATTAGAAGATTGCATAATTTAAGTACCAGGGGTGGCTCTTCGAGCATCTTTTAACTATATCCAACCGTATATCACCATATACCTTTCTTTTTTTTAAAATGCATCAAAAACATGTGGTAGCTTCACACACTTACCGAACGACCGGAGTGGTAGCTCTTTCCTACATGTGGTGGTAGTTTTCACACTCCCTTTGGGATGTAACTCTTTCCACATCTTTTTATGCATACAACATTTTATTTTCCATAATCACTTTCCCCCTAAATGTGCAATCTCCAATTAGAAGATTGTGTAATTTAAGTACCAGGGGTGGCTCTTTGAGCATCTTTTAATCATATCCAACCTTATATCACCAGATATCTTTTTTTTTTAGATGCATCAAAAACATGTGGTAGCTTCACACACTTACCGGACGGCCGGGGTGGTAGCTCTTTCCTACATGTGGTGGTAGTTTTCACACTCCCTTTGGGATGTAACTCTTTCCACATCTTTTTATGCATATAACATTTCATTTTTCATAATCTCTCCCCCTAAATGTGCAATCCCTAATTAAAAAGTGTATAAACTAAGTTATGTCATATAGATAATTTTCATTTATTATCTTCAACAGCACACAACCAAGATAGTATAAATACCTAGAGATTACTACAAGATTAACGAAAGTTGATAGAGACAAAAAAATATGTATAAATTATATCTCAACAAAATATGTATAAATTATATCTCAATATGTAGTGTATTCAATCAAAAATTATAACTAAAATAAAATCAATTATGAATTAAAACAAGTAAAGCTACCATCTTGCTTAAAATACTAATTAATGTTGAAACCCAAAAAATAAAACAAATATGGAAACAAATGTATAATATAAAACAAGTAATTCAACGATTAAAAAGAAAATAAAACCGATCAATGCACTACTAAGACCCCGAGAACAAGTTCTAATCCTTACTTGACAAGTTAAAACATTTAGTATCAAATTTCATATATTTTTAGTTTCCGCATATCCTATAAACTATACATTAACTGCTTTTTTGTTAAAATCTCCAAAAAATTTCCCTCTGTAGAAGAAACAAAAGCTCCGAATTAAAGTTTCTGCTTCAAAGGATCTTAAGCTCCAAACTACAGCAAAAGATTCAAACTTTTCCTTTCAAAATGCTCTAGTAGAGATTCTTGTAGTTGAAAGTATATGCAAAATTCAAGTCTCACACTACACCAAATAGGCACTAGACCAACTTTCACCGATCTAGAAAACAATGCCTTGAATGACATTGCAAAAACGGACCGAATCAAGTTAGCACTTAGTACCCCTTCAGTCTAGCTTTTGCTTCAACTTTCATCTACAATAACCTACACTAAATCATTTAACAAATGAAAAAGGTTGGAGCTTTTGCAATGTTTGGAAGTTGCAATGTGCATGCGAGCCACAAAAGCAGAAAATATTCTTAGAAGGATTTTAATAGAAATCAAGGGAGTTTTAGCAACAAAGCATTTAGTGCTTCTTCAAATAGTACAGCTAAACAACACTTCAACAAAATGCACTACACCATATAACCAACCAGAATAAAAGTATAAGGTACATTTAGAGGGTAAAACTGACCATATATAATTACATTACATAGAGCAATGAGAAAAGACGTACTGTCTTAGAAAGGTTTTCACTTAGTTGACCCTGTATAGTTGAATCAAAATGTTTGTTTATTGATAAAGACGTATTACTCGAGCACTCTTGTAACGTGGACAATTGAGTTTTTAGCATTAAGTATTTTAATTTATAGAATTTTTAATATAATTTCCTATGTAGGTGTATACATGAATTTTTATATTTAAAATGAGTTTAACATAACTAAGTTAGAAGTGCGAAAAATTAAACAACTCTTATTGAAAACTTTTTGAGATGTAATTTATTTTTTGTTTCGAGGATGAAAAATTGATTGGATGTTCAAGAACTTGATTGGTGGTATGTAAATTATGTAATGCATAATTTAATCAATTAAGATTGTGGCATAATGTTTGTGCAAATTTATCTAAAGAGAGTTTGTATAATGATTATGGCAGGAAGAATATTTAGAAGCCGATTCAGGGAATTTATGTCAATTGATGTTTAGAGGAGCCTAATTTGGACGGTTAAGAATTTGATTGTTGGTATGTAAACTATGTTATGCACGGAAAGCGTACTAAAGAATTTTGAAATTGAGAAAAAAATAATAATTGCTTACAAGGAATAGTTCCATCTAAGTAGTGAGGTGCTTGATCAATTGAATTTGAGGATAAAACTTACTTTGGTGCGTGTAGGTGATTAGTGATGTGGTACTATGTACTTAATGTTGGTGATAAAATTTTCCTTCTAAATGAAGCTGTGAATTTTTGTTCATTAATTGAACAGATTGAATAGTAAATTTGATCGACAACAAATATGTTTCACTACAACAAAAACAGTATATAGCGACACTTTTAAGTGACGGTATATGTCAAAAAAAGTACTGCTGGCTAACTTACCAACACTTTAAAAAGTGTTGCTATATGTGGGGTCTCTAGGTATATAGCGACAGTTTTTAAGAGTGTCGGTATAACCTAAAATGAGTGCTGCTAAATTACCGACACTTGTTTAAGCTTTTAGCAGCACATAAATTTAAAATGAGTGCTGCTAAATTACCGACACTTGTTTAAGCTTTTAGCAGCACATAAAAATGCTACAAAATTATAATCTAGCAACATTTTTTTTTTTATTTCAGTGACACTTAATAAATGTCCCATTTTTTAAAAAATTATTCTATTTTTTTTTTATACGTAATATTTTTTAAAATATAATACCACTTTATGATAACTTATTATCATTAAGCATACTTAGCATATCTTTAATTTGATTTGTCTTGATTTTAATTAACAAAAGAAAATATAAAAGAAATTTTACAGTTATACTAATTAACACCAAAATGTCTCAAAGTAGTATATGCATATCTTTAAATGAGTATTTAGTCACTAAATCACAGTACTAACAAATGCAAGTTTTTTAATCTAGGAGAAAGACAAATGATAACAAAAAGTAAAAATATCATATCAGATCTAGTCTTAATGAGCTCTGCAATTAAGATGTTGAACATGCAAATTCAATAATACTCAAGTTAATAATAGATTAGTCAAATAATCTTTTAATATAAAAATTAATTAAGATAAGTTTAATGTTTACCAGATGGGCAATGAGATTGTGGATGAATATTATGATCGCTAGATGCGTCTGAAACCTAAAAGAATATATTTTTTATATTGAGAACAGAATAACAAGAACAGTTTGAGATAATATGGACATTCAGAACTTAAAGATGAAAGCTGATTGGCCCGGAAGAGCCAGACACACATTTGGAATTCAATACTAACAAAAGCAAGTTAGCCACATACATAAAATCTAGAGACTTAAATTTGTCAAAAACTTTCAGTGTATGATATGAAATAGGCAATGATCGCGTAATGTTCACTTAAATGTGCATCAGCTTGATATTCTGAGCACAAATGCAAAAAATCAAACTTGAGTTCAAGAGGTTAGCACGATCTACGACATTGGTTAAAAAGCTTTAGCTCTGTGGTTTCATTTTTTTTAATCTAAGTAATAACAAGACAGTTTCAAACACAAGAAGTACAGGGGCAATTCTCACTACCCAATGTCAGTTCTAATAAATTTCATCCAATTTCCCAGTTCCCATTTGACAATAATAACCTACACTTCAGCTCGTCCTATATAGCTAAACTCAAGGTCTCAAGCAAGCATCTACCTTGATTTAAACCAGGCATATGCTTGAATAAAATAACGAATAATATATCTGAGTAATAAATATCCTCTTAACCAAGAAATATAAATCTGATTAAGAAATTTGATCGAGTACATGAACAACGGACAAAGTAGGATATAAGGAGAATGATGTTGTGCAGGTTATAGCAATTAATTACACAATACATCAATGCATGATAGTATGATATACCTGCAAGAGCTAACATGATTATATTACTGTAAATAAATACAAGTTCGATATGAAATTAGAGGCCATCAACATATGAAGCAGAAACATATTTGCAAATGCAAGAATTGGATAAATTTACCAAAGCTAGTTATCACAGTGAACCAAAAAGACAACAAATGCAACAAAATAATTGACAGCAGATCAAATTAAGAGATTCTTCATCATATATACTCGATCACTAATTTCAAACCCTTAGTTTCAAACCCATTACCTTGCAAGCTAATTGGTTTAAAGTACTGGCAGTTTCCTATATCACCAAGCAGAAGAACCAAGATCCATAATATGAAGTATATAACAATATGATATGGATTCAAAACTAGTTAATGGGCATCCATTCAAGATGGTTTAGCTAGGCTGATCCCAGAATAATTTTAATTGCGCTATACAAATAACAAGCAAAGAAGTTCTATTTTAATAGATTAGGCATTAAGAACTGCAGTCTATCGCAATTCACAGAGTATCAAAAGAAACTCGACATTCCGAACCTTACAGCGAAACTTTCTAATTTTTCAAAGAAGACACTGCAATTTCTTTTTAATCAAGGACACTTCAGGTGCGAATATCTCAATGTTGTAATATGTCCAACTTTTTCAAAGAAGACACTTCAGGTGCGAATATCTCAATGTTGTAATATGTCCAACTTTTTTTTAATCAAGGACAATATTGGGCATCAATTTTTTTTGCACAAACTAATGTTTAGTTGAAAAAATCTTCAATCCAGTGAAGCTGGATTACTAACCTACAAGCATCATGGGAATAGTAGAACTGCAGAAGCATCTCTTATTATGAACCACGTCTTATCTTGAAAAGTACAGCTGAATTGTAATAATTAAAAAATTAATCAGAATCACAATCCTACAGATCACCAGATATATTATGGCACCAGCAGGCAGCATCACGAGGCAGATTGCAAGCAGGATATCAAATTCTAAACAAAGTCTGCTGAAGGTATTTACTGACTTTAGAAAACCTCCCAAACTAAGAACGAACCACAAAACATAAGAAAATTTAATCATGATCAAACCTGAATGTGGGCAAGTATATCAGCGACTGTCAACCTTGATCCTTCCTCATGCTGTCTCAAGATCCATTGATAGAGCTTCTCCTGCATAAACCAAAAGGCAATAGGAAACTTGATTAGTACTTTAACCACTCAAGCAGACAATTTACGAATCCACCTTAAAATTTTGACAAGAAATCAGAGTATAGTGTAACAAGAATCTGATGACAAAACAAGTATATACCAGCCATAAGCATGTCAATCTTATAATTTGCTGACCAAACTCTAAATCTTGGTTAGAATTGTTATCTTAATGAAGTTCATAACAATATCAGATCTGGAAACTCAAAAAAACTAAATCCAAAAGCCATGCTCTGGTCCTGACTGCTGGAAAACCAGGACAGCATTAGAAAAAAATGAATTATGGGAAGATGTCGCTGTACATAAAGCAATGAGACATATAACCTAAAAGCAGAAAAAGGGATCTAGGGATCAGAATCGCACATGCTTACTTTCTATATTGCAGTACATCTTAATACAAGAGTGGTCTCTCCATGTATAAAAACAAAAAAAAAACAAACCATTGGCAGAGAGCAATCTAATCAACAACGATAGTTCTCAGATTACCGGTGATTTTGTTCATCATAATCATCACACAGACATGACTCTTAACTGTCAATCTTACGTTAAAGAAGAACAAGCAATCCAATGAAATAACCAGGCTGCTAATCGCTTCACATTCATGAGACTAAAAATTTCAGGCAGAAGTAAATTTAGACTCAAGTGTGCTTGATCATTCCAATTATTTTTTTCACTCTCTTTAGAAAGTTACTGCTTTCAAGGTTCGCCGAAGATGCTTCTTAGTTTTTACACAGAGATATTGAAGGTGAACATCACTGGGAGTGACTATGACAACTGTAAGTGAACTCAGCTTTGAGTCTATTACTTGGACAAGATACACAAAATGAATCAGAAGGGATCCATTCTCCAAGAGATACGGTGTCCAAAGGGGATAAAAATAATTATTGAGCAAGAAAAGAATATTCAACTAAAAATGCACTTAAATACTTATTCCACAAAATGGTAGGAAAAAAAAAAAGATTCACTACATGGAGGAGTAATTAACTACAATTAGCATATACAAATAGGAAACTCGAAGGCGCTTAGGGAAGTTCATACACACTTGTCTAAGAAGGTATAGATTAGATTAGTTTGTTTGAACTTTGAAGGGCCAATTAATGATCAATAGGAGTTTTAGGTTTGGCAATTCAAGAGTGCTGATTCAGTCAGTACAAGAGATTCTAATCTTAAACAAGTTCTCAGTGGTGGGGACTACTATTTCCTGCAGATTTTCGTATCAAGTGCCCCACTTATTAAGCACGATTAATTAAGTAGTTAATGTAAATTAGGAGATAGGATTAATAATAATATCAGTCAGATTCAAAGGGGATCCCTTTATATGATTTACATCGACTAATATTTGTTGCAGAAAGAAAGGCACGTTACATTTCACGAACTCATCTCATACTCTAATTAACGGGTTGAAAAGTACTCACAGGAAAAACCAAAAAGATTACCTAAGATTTTCACAGGAAATAGTAAATCCCTTCTATGCCGTGTGACATTGAATCAATTCAGTGAAAATTTGTGATTCTCAAATTATTGGACAATTTGACAATTATAACAAAGGAAAAAATCATACTGAAGCTAAAGTGAGAGTCCACTAAAGCAATTGGGACTTTTAATATAACAAGCATATTCATATGATCACCAATCACAACTCAAATAAGCCAAAAGTGATATCAAAACAATAGAATAGAACAAAATAAAGAAATACACAAATTACTCCATGTGTTTGTAAGATGTACATCTGGGAATTAAGTTGGTATTACTATGTCAGAAAAAACATGCATTGTGGCTTGAAAGGGAGATGCACATGCATGGCTCTTTAAGTTTGATAAATTGCTGTACTAACCATAAAAAATTTGCTTATGCGGCGATAAATGACAGAAAAGATCAGATCGTCACAAATCAAGTTTGTAAGTTATGTACAAATAATAGTAGTGAATTTCCAAATCACAAATTCTAGCACTAATCTGTACATGCATGGCTAGCTACTACTCCAATCACTCATGTAATTAAGTAGGACACCTCAAAATGAAGCTGTTCATTAATCAGCTTAAGCCCCGGATCGTCCGAGACGGTATTCTGCGCTTGCTTCTTCTCTATGTGGTACAGATCCAGCCCAATAACATCTGAGAGATCGATCGAAGAATCGCGGCCCAGTTTCTTGATCTGTCTCGATTTCGAACCTCAAACGATCCTGATACCAAATTATTTTTGCCAAAATTGAATTCTAAGACTTAAGGCAAAAATTGAACAAAATAAATTAAAGATATAAAAGAAATCTTCCACGCAAGAATCAATTCTATCGAATTTCGCCAAAATAAAACCCTAATCTCTCCAAGAGCCGTCGCAAATCAGAAATCAAATTCGGACTAAACCCTAAAAACTCTAAATTTGGTAAAAATTAAAATAATTAGAGAAAATAATTACAAATCATTCAAGCAAGGATCAAATTCCAAAAAAAAAAAACCAAACCAAACACTAGTAAACACCTACAAGAACCGTCCAAAACCAGGAGAACAAGAATCGAATTCAACTACGAGATCTCGCAAAAATCAAAGAAAACAACAAAACTTTCGCACAGAAGCAGAATCAGACGTGAGAACGGATTTTGGGGGAGGGGAATTACATGGTTGATGTTTTCTTTCTGGAGACGATGCGGAGGAGGTGGAAGTCGAGAACGTGTCTTTCCTGGAGCTTCTGGACGAGCTCGACGATGCTACGCTCCGAGAGGCACGCGCTCGACCGCGTCTGCTGCGCCGACTCCAATTGCCTCTGCACCTCCACCAGCTCCGCGTCCGTTGTCTCGTAACCCGTACGCGAGCTTCGACGAAGAAGAAACCCGGAGAGGAAGCGAGGAGAAAGAAGAGTGAACGGAAACGAGAGAGACGAGCGGATAGTGTTTCGGGGGTTCGCATCATATGGTGGGTCCTATATGATGGGTTCTTGATAGGAATAAAGAAGAGGGATCCGCCTCGCCCGTTCCGGAATTGGGACAGATGGATTGGGCCGCTTAAATTTGTTTGGGCTAAACTAGGCCCGCCCCCTTGTTTCAGAATAATAGTTTACGTTTTGGACTCAAAAAGATATTTTTCCAAAATGGACTTAGCATTTGAGAATTTTGGGTTTGGTGTTATATACTAATATTAATTAATGCGTTATAAATTATTATAAATTGTTATTAATTTTGGGGGAGAAAGGTTTGGGCTTTGGGCCAAAGTTTGTGGGTGGTGTATGGTGGGCTTTAGGCCAAAGTTTTTTTTTTAGATTGGATTTAAATTTGGATTTTGATTTATAAATGAGATATTTGCACAAAAGTGTCCCAACAATGTGTCACTATAACCTTATTGTGTTGTAGTATTTCTAACAAATTTACTGTATATTTCACACTAGGAAGACTATAGGAAAGTTTATTGGGCCAATTGCTTTTCTAGAGGAGCCTAGTTCATATGTTCAAGAATTTGCTTGCCGATATGTTAATTATGTTATCATCCAAAAACATGATCATGAGTTCTTGGACAATTGAGATAATAAAAAATTACTTCTAATGGATATTTTCACCTAACTATTGAGGACTTCAATCAATTGAATTTGAGGATGAAATTTACTTTAGGATAGGTAGGTAACCTACAATGTGATACCATGTAACGATGTCGATAATCAATTCTTTTCAAGTTGAACTATAGGATTATTTAATTGACCCAAATATGTGGGTCGGACCATGCATTGAATCAATTGATATTGTGCCATGATATTCCGTGTTGAGAATATTTGTATGATATTAGGGTTTATATGTAGAGGCTTATCCATGAATTCTATTTCAATCGATGTTTAGAAAAACCTTTGGGTTGTTGAATTAATGCACGACGATTAATATTTCCATTCACGAAATTTTAAATATAATTTCCTAATAGGTGTATGTGTGAAATATAATATTCGAAGTGGATTTAACACAAATGAATTTAAGTATGCAAATCTAAGATATTTAGAACATCTACAATATAAGTACTTTTCTTTTGTCAACAAAAAAAATCATCGACAAAATACTCAGTAGGAATTTCTTTGCATTCTGCTCTTCCACTATACCTCTATTTGGTAATTACATGCTCTCTACACAAAAGAAAACCCTCCATCCCTAATTCAACTCTAAGGTAAATTTCTCAATCATCCTAAAATTTAACCTAACTTTCATTTTCCTTTATATGCATTTTTATTCTCAATATCATCTCCGGTGTCTTAAATCAAGTTTTCTCCCGGTTTGGAAATATAAAGTTTATTTTTTAACAAATCAATCAATGCTAGCTATTACTCATTTTCTAATTTATTTCATCCTGGATTCTACCAATGACAAATAATTTACAAACTCTAAAATTTACTAAATGTCTACAACTAGTTATCTATAGTTACATGCGAGTTGTACAATACTAAATTTAGTACATGTAGGGAAAAAAAAAATTATTGAACTTTACAGATGGCAACAACAACAACAATAAAAAAACTTTTAGTCAAAAAGGTGTGTAGTAGAAGAACGAAGTAAAGAGAGCAACATCACCTGTCGGAAAGGGTAGCTCCTTCAGTAGCAAGCTTCCCATTGTCTTCCCATACAAATAGCAAGTTAGTGATGGATGGTTTCCTTCTTGCTCTACCACTAGGACTACTACTGATTTCCTTCCAGATAATTATAAATTGTTATTCACTAATGCATTATATATTGATTGTATATACTAATTATCTAACAAACTACTAGTTAATTTACTAAGTATTACCTATTGGATTTACTAATATACACAAAGACACATTTTTGGTAGATAAAACAAGTTCGCATGCATGTTTTTTCATCTTCATAACACCTTTTTACTTGATCAGTTGTAACTAACTAGATCTCGTATGGATGCTAGAATTTCAATTCATGAATAGATTCAGGATTAACTAACCAAAAAAAAATCCAAATAAATATAGCGAAAATGGCATATCTCTATCAAAGAGAAAGTCGCGGCTCACTTTAAACAAATGACCCACTTTAAACTATGTTACCAGCTAGTACTAGATCAAGGACGAGCTTAATTACATATTCAAACACCAAACAAACCATTATTACGGAAATCACATAAATATTCTACAACACCATTACAAATTTGTAATTGGTCTTGCACATTTCAACTTTCTTTTTTCAGTTTTCATGAGGAAAACGAGTATGAACACTAATCAACTTGACTTCTTGAAAAAATTTTCTATATTTTCTTTGGCTTGTACGGATAAGAAAATAACATAAAAGGGTTAGATACAATAACGAACAAAAAAAAATAAGAGAAAAACACTCTGACATCCCCGATATACAAATATTTCCTGGCCTGGCTCTCTAAAAGTGACAGTCCTAGCGGCACAATCAATAGTCGCGAAATACCGAGCCAGCCAGTCCATCCCGAGAACCACATCAAAGTCCCTCAGCTGTCTCAAGACCAACAGGTCTGCTGGCATAATCCAGGACTCGATCTGCATCGGGCAGGACCAACAACACTCCTCCACGTGCAAAGTGTGATCGGGAATCTGAACCTCTCGTGCACGTGGCAAAAGTCCTACCTCTAACCCATGTAATGATGCAAAAGATCTACTAATGAAAGAATGAGATGCTCCAGTATCAAATAAAGTACGAGTCCTAATGCCAGCGAGTAAGGTGATACCTGCCACCACATGGTCTGCTACTGAAGGATCCTCTACCTGTGCAGCATACACGCGCCCACTCTGAGCTGGAGGGCGATAATCAGTGGGATGGGAAGAAGAGGGCCTGCTCGCTGGAGCATAAGGCCGCTGAGCCGTCGACCGCTGCTGTGATGATGATGGGGCAGATGCTGAAGAAGGGGCGACTGAGGTCGAAAAGGGGCACGAAGCTCGAATGTGCCCTGGCTGCCCACATCCGTAACAACGACCCCACCGCTGGTCGCAGGTGCCGGAGAAGTGCGGACCTCCACAAAAGATACAACTACTGGGAGCCCGTGACTGTCGGGATTGCTGCTGCTGTGACTGCCGCTGTCGCTGTGGCTGCCGCTGCGATCCACGCTGCGATGATTGCGATCTCTGCTGCTGATGCTGGGGCCTCTGGGATCCACCAGGCCCTCGCCGCTCGGACCGCCCTTGGCTGGAAAACTGTGGCTGAGGCGGTCGTGGCGGTCCCCACGAACTAGCCTGTCCCCCAGCCCCCGGTGCTGGTCGCTTCGCCCCCGGGATCACTTCGGGAGCTGGAGATACTTCATCCATCACTACCTCCCCGCACTCTACATATAGTGCCTGCTCCATCGAGGCCTCCAAGGTCTGCAACCTGCGTGAACGAACCAGCTGAAAAATATCCCGGCGCAACCCTCGCTCAAACATGTAAATCCTGTGCGCCTCATCTCGAGCTACGTGTGGTACACATGCCAGCAACTGATTGAAATCCACAATGTACTCATGCACTGGACGATCGCCCTGTCGAAGGTTCTTCATCCGCTCCTCCAGCCTCTGCCGGACGCTCTCTGGGAAGAAGGCCCCAAGAAGAAGACTGCGGAACTCCGCCCAGGATAAGAGATGAGCCCCAGGCGGACCAGCCGGTCGCACACGCCGCCACCAAGCCTCGGCGTTGCGCTCTAAGAAGTTCGTCGCCAAAAGCACCTGGTATCGCTCCTCAATAAACAGCGTCTCAAAGTGTCGCTCCATCGCCGTGATCCATGACTCTGCCTCCCACGGCTCGGTACTCTGCCCCGAGAAACGGGGCGGGTCAAACTGGCGGAACCTCATCAATAAATCAACCATCTCCCGCTGCTCAGCCGGGGTCAGCGGTCCCATCAATCCAGAGGATTGTCCCCCAGTGCCCCGAGCAATAGGGGATGCTGGGGTCACTGGTACAGCCGGGGGAGCCACAGCAGGGAAAGATGGTACGGGAGAACTCCCCGGGGGTGCTACAACAGGCTGCGCCCTCTGCTCTAACATCTGCGTCAGCCGACCCATGGCCTCCTCCTGACGCCAAACAGCCTCCGTCATCTGAGCCATCTGAGCCTGTAGCTCCTGCACCTCGCTCTGCTGGCCCTGCCCAGACTCCTGCTGCTCGGGCTCCGAGGAAGAAGGCTGCGAACGCGTCATCATCCTGCGTCGCAGTGGCATCCTGCCACGAGAAACCACAATCAGAATCAGTAACATAACCCCACACGACCCAATCTAGCGAAAGTCAAAGACATCCCCCAATTTCTGCGACTTTATGTTGTCTGCAGCCAACATAACGGTCCACCAGAAATTGGGTATGTCGATCCCTCTTCACTCACTGGAAGAGTCCAATAAATAAATCAACGACTTTCGCAAAATGTCACGCCTCTCGCGCCCTATCATCCTAGGGTCTGCCAAAAGCCTAGGGTTTCCTAAGTCTCAACTGACCTATCCCTAAGCTCTGATACCAACTTAATCTGTCACGCCCCGGGTGTAAACCAGAACCCGGGCCCGCCAACAGATCCGCCGTGCACACGGAATTTTCCATGTACACGAAGCGCTGGTAACCTGCTCAGATAGATAATATACAATAAAAGAGCATAACAGAGCTGAACTAATAGAACTAAAAGTAATCTCAGACTGGAATAAACTACAAGCTGACATAAAAGTACAATATACTCCCAGCTCACCATAAATACACAACCAGCTGGCTAAAGCCAGTCCTAAAAGTAAACTAATGTAGTCTGAGATACAAAAGGGGTATAATAAAAATCCAGCTACTCTCACAGTCGGGGTAGATGATCTAGCTAGTCCGCAATCCTCTTACCTCGATCCGTCGCTGAAGGCCCAGCAGCTCCCACAGACGACTCTGCAAAACACAGGGGAAAAGGACAGAAAACGACAATGGGGGTGAGAACTACTAGATAAACCAGTAGCCTCCGCTAGTGGGTAAAACCTCAAACACTAATACACCCACTAGGACTATAAGAGGCAAAAAGGAAAGAACAGTGGTATGCAATAAAGACTGCTGAAAAAGGAAACTACCACTACTATGCCTCTAAATGCAGTGCGAAAAGATAACTGTATATATGCAACTGTAAAGCTAACTGCCCAAAGAAACCCAATCAAAGGGCCAGGAAATACTGGCACTGCCTGCTCTGTCATCACTCGCAACTCATCAAGGTGCCCGGCGCTCGGCACGGTGTAAAGCCTACTCCGGAGTGGCACTCGAGGGGAGCGACCCACACGAGTAAAGTATGTAAAGTATCCCTGTATCAAGTATCTCTGTATCAAGCATCTCTGTATCAAGCATCTCTGTAACCAATGTCTCACAATAGCAGGACTGGATCATGACTATGATCAAAGTGGGAAATATCCATCCACTAAAGTAACCCTGATCCCCAATCAGATGCAATAGTAATCACAAGTGGGAAACACCATCCACTAAGAAAATCTGAAACCCAATCTGATGCATAAGTGAACATCCGGTCAACCGCCTAATATCCACGGTCGCCGTAACACCCTATAAGTCCAAAATCTGATAAAGTAATCAACAGCTGGCTAACCGCCTCAAGTCCGCGGTTACTACCATGCCCCACAATATATATAATCGAGTCAAACCTGTCCCAGACTCAAGCCTCAACTACACTATCCCAAACCCTGCTCAAACCGAGCAACATATATCCGAATGCGAAGGAGAATAGTGAAACATGGTTTCTCCTAAGTCAAGTCCCAAAGATAGTATAGCAGTAAATAGTAGCCCATCTAGATGTCCAAACAAGCATGCAAAGGTTCGCATTTAAAAGCAGAAGGAAAGTATTGAATATTTATTCAGAAAAAGATGGTTTTATGATAAGACTTTAGCATGCGATGATAGGTTACAGCATATATCCAACAATAGTGTCCCAGTTTATCATAAATGAGCTGTCATATTATTTGTGGGGTTTACTTATGCATTTCATGATTAAAAGTATCGATTATCAGTTTAAAGTCGGGAGTCTCTAATACTCCTAATGAGATAGTCAGAAATGAGGTAAGCAACAACCACCCACCTCGAAAAGCATGCACAACACACCAAGAAAATACCCGCTGTCCTCTAAGCACACCGTCAGCTGAAACAGTATTCTACAACATCACATAAGTGTACACGATGTAAAAACTACAAGTCTCAAAACAGATTTGCTATTTTTATAACCAGCACGCAAAACGAGGAATTTCACCTCTGTCCTGAGCTCCTAAAATCCCAGAAAAATCACGGTTACGTTCCTCGCGAAAAGTAGCCCAAAATCGACTCTTGAATCACCTCGATCTGATATTCCTACGCTGAGAAACAATTCGTCAAAGTCGCCGCTGTCCAAAAACCCAAACAGCAAAAGAAGGGGTCAAAACACCTCCGGAATCGTGCCAAGAAATCTGAATCTAGAGAAATGACCAACACGAAAAACGAATCTCTACCTCTTAGGAACACACTGGCGAAGAAATCGTCGAAAAAGGACTCCTGTACTGCGTAGGGGACTCCTCGGACTGAAATGCGACGATAACGGGCCAAGATTGGGGAAAAACGAGGCACACTGTAAAATCCGGATCGCCGCTATCGAACTTCCAGAAAATCTGGGAACGCACCACGAGGTAGAAAATGATGAGATGAAAAACTTCTCTTAAGGTCCCTCCCACTAGTTCTCTCTCTATCTCTCGGAAAACATGGAAAAAGAAGAGAGGGGAGGCCTTTATATAGGCCCATTAGAACAATTGGAAAAATTTCCAATATGTCCTAACTTTCGGGCTGCTACAGTGCGGCCCGGCCCATTTCGGGCGTGAACAGTGCGGCCCGGCCCGGGATTTTCCGGGCGCGCACAGTGCGGCCCGGCCCAGCCCAGCCCGCACACGGAATCCCGCCCCGTCCAACCGGCTGTCCGACCCGGCCCAGGGCCCGCCACGTGTCCGCCAAACAGGCGGCAGCCGTGCGGCCCAACGGGGAAGCGCCACGTGTCCCCCGTGATTGGCGGCGCGGTGGGCGCGCCCGCCAATGGCGCGGCGACACGTGGCCCGCGCCCGACACGGCTGTCGGCGGCCGCCGCCGCCCACGCGCGCCCACGTGCGTGCGTACGGCCGCAACCGCGCGGCTCTGCGTGCGCCACGCGCACATGGGCCGACCAATCCGGGGCCGCCACATGGCGTGCCCCGGTCCACCGTGCACCGCGCACGCGCCGCACCTGCCCGGCCTGCCCGAGCTGCCCGCGCCTGCCCCCGCGCGCCGAGCGCACTACACCGGGCCAATAGCGTGCCGCCACGTGGCCCGCCGGTCCACCGTGCACCGGTGGCCTTATTTCGTGGACCGAGAGTGGCGCGCCGGCCCAATAAGCGCCTGCCACATGTCCCCGGCCGGTCCACAGCTCTTCCCATGCACCATTTTGCGCAGAAAACTTCCGGGGTCCGTTTTTGGGCATCCGGACTCCAAAATAAATAAGTAAATAGCCGTTTTCAAGCGTTTTTCCGCGCTGAATCCAAATACGGCTCCGTTTGGCCCAAAGCCTTCTCTAAAATTCGGCAAATACCTCCGAAGGCCAAACCAACAGTAAATACCACACTGTGTCCATCCGAAGCATCCTTTTGATGCACTGTGGGCCTAATACACCAATGATAGGTTTTTCACACCAAGGATTCACGGGAAAAACTATACTGAATCCTGGACCACTACAGCAGTGGACCCGAGGAAGATAGACTCGGTGACGGACTGGCCCCGACCGACAACGGTAACAGAGGTACGAAGCTTCCTGGGGCTAGCAGGGTATTACCAGCGCTTCGTGGAAGGCTTCTCCAAAATAGCTACTCCCTTGAATCGCCTGACCCGGAAGGGGGAGAAGTTTATCTGGACGGATCTGTGCCAGAGGAGTTTTGAGGAACTCAAGGACAGATTGACGCGAGCCCCGGTTCTCGCCTTACCGGAACCTGGGGAGGACTATGAGGTTTATTGTGATGCGTCGCGAAATGGCCTCGGAGGTGTGCTTATGCACGGGGTAAGGTCATAGCCTATGCATCAAGACAACTGAAGGAGTACGAGAGAAATTATCCCGTGCACGACTTGGAGCTTGCAGCAATCGTGTTTGTCCTCAAGTTGTGGAGACACTATTTGTACGGGACACACTGCAATGTGTATTCCGATCATCAAAGCCTCAAGTACCTCTTCACCTAGAAGGAGCTAAACTTGCGGCAAAGGCGGTGGCTCGAGCTACTGAAAGACTATGACTTGTCGATCCACTACCACCCGGGGAAGGCAAATGTGGTGGCCGACGCCTTGAGCCGCAAGGGGCAGACAGAAGGAGCAGGGGTAAGTACCATTACCCAACAGGACCGTCTGATTGCAGAGTTTTCGCAATTGAGACTGTGTCACGCCCCGGGGTCGAAACTGCGACCTGGGCTCGCCAATAGATCCGCCACCTATGCCAAACCCGCATAAGCGAAGCGTCCTACCTGCAAGAAAAGTACTACAGCTAAACAGATATCAGAGCTATAAATAAAAATCTGCTGTAAAACTAAGATCAACTACTATACAACTAGAAAATAATACAACAATGTCCATTTCCCAAAAATGATCAACATATAATATCCTCATATACAGAACTCATAGCTCAACAGGGAGGTATCTCCAATAAATACATCAGTGTACATGCTCTCAATACATAACATGTCCTCACTACATCAATCTCTCAAAAGAGGAAAAATAAAATAGCTAATCTACTGAAGCTCTCCTCTGAAGGGGTACCGCTACTCTCCAACGACGGGTAGGGATCTAGCACACAACTCCCTCGCCTCGATCAACGACCGCAGAATCAGCAACACCTACTAAGACTGCAAAACAAAGAAGAGGAAAGAAAGAGAGGGGGAAAACCCCCAAAGGGTGTGAGAACTTCACCAAAAATGGAGTTCTCAGTGGGTACCACCGTCAGACCCGATGGTCTGCCCACTAAGTCCTCAAGAGACATTGAAATAATTAATACAGTAACACTGAATAAGAGAGCTGAAGACACTCGTCAGCTATCATGCCTCTATCTAGATGCTCAAAAGGGGAACCAAAGAATGGTATGCAACCACTAGCACATGAAGTGCACAATCGACCCAATCGAGCTGACTGCCACATCTGGTCCAGTCAAACCTGTGCTCACCTACAACCACCTCCCACTGCTGGGCAGGAATTACGTAGGTTGTCCAAACGGGCTAACTCACTATCGAATAGTGACTCATGCAGGTTATAGTCAAAATCCACGCTCTCTCTCAGAACGGATAGACTCGGGATCACCAAACCTCTCGCACAACAGTCGGCAACTCACAACGACCTCGGGACCACCGTCAATCCCCAAACGATTCCCAACAACACTAGCACTGGTCTAAACACAGCTACTAGACTCCACTCGGCCCCCAGGCACGAGTGCAACAATAAAGTACCTGACGCATAAACCCAATCAAATGAACCGGTGTAAAACCCGGTACTGCCTGTTCTGCTGTCAAACTCATCTGCGGGAATACTGACCGACTCCTGACCGGTACGGTCGCATCCCAAAATAGGTGACAGACCGACTACTGACCGGTACGGTCGCACCCAAAATAAGTAATAGACCGGCTCCTGACCGGCACGGTCGCACACTCCGGAGTGGCACTCGAGGGGAGCGACCCACACGAGTAAAGTATCACTGTAACAGTATCATAATATAGCAGGACTGGATCACAATTCTGGTCAAAGTGGAAAAGCTCAACCACTAAAGAAGGCCTCGGCCCTCAATCAGATGCAAAAGTACCCAAATAGTGGGAAACTCCGTCCACTAGAGAAATCTGATACCCAATCTGATGCACAAATAAATATCCGGTCAACCGCCAAATATCCGCGGTTGCCGCAATACCCTGCCCTCTATAACCAGGTCCTATAGCCGACCTCTGGTTAACCGCCCAAAGTCCGCGGTCACCGTAAAACCCTGCCAATCGCAATCCAGCACAACCCGTCCTTGACACCAATGTCCCGGCTACACTATCCCAGACCCCTGCTCGCACCCGAGCAACACAGACCACCTGACTAATAAAGAAGGAGAAGAGGGTAACATGGTTTCTCCTAAGTCAAGTTCCAATAGTAGTGCAGCAATAAAGATGGCCTAACTAGATGTCCATACCAGCATGCAAATGTCCTCAAGGAAATGAAAGGGGGTAAAGCATATAATAGATCCTCTAGAAATAAACAACATGCCAGAATCCCTAAAGAACTAAACCTGTCCACAATCCAGGGTCCATCAACAGAATGATCATAATAATACCCGCACATAGATATAGCCCCCTACTCCATCGAGTAATCATATCATAAAAGACTATGTGCAACCTGGCATGCTAAAAGATCATTACTAAAGCATATCAATCTGTATGATCTAGGCCATTATTCAAGCTTTTCCTCTCGATGCTAAATATGGGTTGTACATTAAACATGCATGCCATCAGTCATGGAGGGGTGACATTTCCACAAGTGAACATATATTCACTATAACATAGTTATCCATGAAGATCTTATCATTGTCTTATACAGTTACTGATATTAAACTTACCCACCTGAAATGCTCAATTGCACCCTCGGTACAAGTCGCGCAAGCCTCAGCTCCAATTAGCTGAAAATAGTCGAAAACCGTTATCTCCAGTTCCAACAGGTTCAAAAACCCTCGCGAACCTTCTTGGGTACAACAAAAGGGTCCAAAGTTACACTTTTATTCCAAAATATCCAAGAACATACAAGTCTGCTGGAACAGTCCCAAAGATGCTGATTTCTCACCTACAGCAAGAACTCAGAAAAATCCGACAAAAAGACAGTCGCGATCGTCGCGTCGAGCCCTCAGAAACGAGTACCTGCACGTCGAAATCCGAGTCCCGGAAGCCGAGTTACAAAATCAACAAGATAACCATCCCGAAATTCCCAAGAACAAAAATCTGTACAAAATCTGTAGCACTTATCTCTGGGAATAAGGATTTTTCACCTTCGGAGAAAACCCAGAAAAATCCAAGAAAATTCGAGGACATTTCTTGCGATGTGTAGATGCAAAATGACTACAGGCACATCCCGATCCGATGCCTGGGTGCAGAGATATCGCCAAAACATCGAGCCACTGTCCAAAACTCAACCACAGCAAAAAGGGTCACATAAAGCTTGGAAAAACTCCTCGAAAAGCGCGAAATAAGGGAAAGCAAGATGTTAAGATCGTAGTTCTGCCTGTTGCCAATCCAACGGCGTAAGAATCACCAAAAACGGAGGTCGGAGTAAGCCGGGGGAGCTCTCGCACCGAAACACGACGAAAGGGGACACCGGCGAAGGAACGTCGCGCCGCGCCGAAGAAAATGAAATCTCGAAAAGCGTGCCACGAAAAAATTCGGGAATCCACAGGTGGGAGCAGCTCTGGAAGAGGAAGAAATCTCCTGAAGGTTGCACTATAAAAATCCGCGCAGAGAAAAAGTTCTTCAGTGCTGAACATGGGCCTATTTATAGGCTGGAAAAACAATTGAAATAATACCCATAGTGTCCCTAGTTTCGGGCGCCCGAAACTTTCGGGCGCCGAAGACCGGGCGCATAGACCCATCCAACCAGAGCCCGAAACGTCCTGGGTGTGCCACGTCAGCGCCAAAACAGCAGACAGCTGGACCCGCCAACCTCCGCTCGACACGCGGCCCAACGAAGCGCCGACACATGGTGCGACCAGCGCGGGAAATCCGTCAACGCGCGCCTATGTGTGCGACTGTGCCGCCACCTGCCATCTCTGTACGCACGCGCCCCGAGGCAACCTGCACCCGCTCTGTGGACCCGGTGCACAACACCGCACCAACCACACGCTGCCACGTGTCACCCTCCGGTCCACCGTACACCCGGGCTTTTCCATGGACCGCGCCTGCTGCGCCAACCAATCCTACGCGGCCACGTGTCCCTAGGCAACCCAATGAGAACCCGACACGTGGCACGCCGCTCCTGTGCACCGCGCGCCCGCGCGCCTGCCCGCGCGCTTGCCCGCGCCCGCGCGCCTGCCCGCTCCTGCCCGCGCGCCTGCCCGCCGCCCGCGCCGCCGCGATCCGCCGCTGCCCGCCACCGCCGCTGCTGCCCGCCGGCCGCCGAAACAGTAAAAGGTGCCTCAAAATCCGTGCGCGGTATCTGAGCTCCGAAAAATACAAGTGAATAGTCCATTTTCATCGTTTTCACGCGCTGAATCCAAATCCGAAGTCCGTTTTACCCAATTCCACTTCTAAAATTTGCCGAAGGCATCCGAAAAAGTGTTCTAAACCCCAAATTTCGCCATGAGTCCAATTTTAATATCTGTTTCGCGCGAGGCCACTTCTAAACATCCGACGGGGTCCCCCGATCACTCACGTGATCCATTTTAAGCTCGAAGTCCATCACTCGTGTCCAAATTGTGCACTAACGCCACCGACACACCACGTAAGCCTCCAGAAGCTGCTGGTCATACTGTAGAAGCCCTGCAGAGATCCAGATCACCACAGACTGGAGGTAGTGCCAGCGGGTACGATCACACGACTCACGACCCTGGTGGTCAGACCCACCCTGCTGGATAGGATCTTGGAAGGACAATTGACAGATACCCAGTTACAACTTGTGCGAGACAGAGTACCCTCAGACCAAGGAGGCGATTTCGCAATAGGCTCTGATGGCACAGTATGATTCCGAGGACGAATTTGCGTGCTGGACCTACCGGAACTCAAAGAGGAAATCCTGAGGGAAGCGCATACTGCTCCCTACGCAGTGCACCCTGGGGGAACAAAGATGTACAAAGATATAAAGAAAACCTTCTGGTGGCCTAAGTTGAAGGGAGATGTGACCCGATTCGTGGCACATTGCCTGGTGTGCCAACAAGTAAAGGCCGAACATCAACGCCCAGCAGGGAAGTTACATCCGTTGCCGGTGCCGGAATGGAAATGGGAGATGATTACGATGGATTTTGTGACCGGCTTCCCGAGATCGCCACAAGGACATGATGCGATATGGGTCATAGTGGGTCGTTTGACGAAGTCGGCCCACTTCCTGCCCATACATACGACGTGGACTCGGGAACGACTGGCGCAAACATACATTAATGAGATAGTGGGGTTGCATGGAATTCCGGCGTCCATTACGTCAGACAGAGACACGCGATTTGTGTCGAACTTTTGGCAGAGCCTGCAACGAGCAATGGGAACCAAACTGCATTTCAGCACGGCTTTTCACCCGCAAACTGACGGAAAATCGGAGCGGGTGATCCAAATCCTCGAAGACATGCTCTGGGCGTGCGTACTTGACTTGGGCGAAGGGTGGTCTCGATACCTACCCCTTGTGGAATTCGCCTACAACAACAGTTATCAAGCCAGCATTCAAATGGCGCCATACGAGGCTCTGTATGGGCGCCGCTGTCGTTCTCCAATATGCTGGGATGACTTGGGAGAGCGCAAGTTCTTAGACCCAAATTTAGTGGAGGAGACCGATGCAAAGGTGCGCCTGATCAAACAACGGCTGCTGACCGCCCAGAGCAGACAGAAAAATTACGCGGACCATAGACGACGGGATTTGGAATTCATGGTGGGTGAGCACGTGTTGCTCCGAGTTTCGCCTTCAAAGGGGACCCGATGTTTCAGCCTGAGGGAGAAGTTAAGTCCGAGGTACGTGGGACCGTTCGAGATTCTAGAACGCGTGGGCCCGGTGGCGTACTGGTTGGCCTTACTGCCGAACCTCGATCGAGTCCACAACGTGTTTCACGTTTCAATGCTCTGGAAGTACCTCCCCGACCCCTCTCACGCCCTAGATGTGTCCACTATCGAGTTACAAGAGGACTTAAGCGTCGAGGAGATGCCGGTGCGGATTTTGGCACGAGAGGATAAGAAATTGCGCAATCGGACCATCCCCTATGTAAAGGTCCAGTGGAGCAACCACGAAGAACGCGAAGCGACGTGGGAACTGGAATAAAAAATGAAGGAATGTTTTTCGAGTTGTTTAGTGAGAGTTGTAATTAAGTTTCGAGAATGAAACTTCTTATAAAGTGTGAGTGGTGTAATGACACGACTTTTCTAGTAATTCTTACCCTCCGGTTAATAAAGTATTTCTTATAGTGAATTTGAATTACTGAGTTTTTGTGAGTCGGTCGAGTTGTGGCACGGGTATTTTTCTGTAAAGGGCTCGAAAAATGATGACCGACGGTGCAATCGGATCTGAAATCCGACGTAGGGATCTCCCAGAACAGGGTTTTTAGAGTTGCGGTGACTTAACGTGCATCGGAATCCGTGCAAAATATCCTGCACGCTTTACGAGGAAATATGGGCTTATCCCGTAGGATTAATTAATTAAAGAATTAATTATTCGGTGACAGATATTAAAAGGTGGGATTTAATTGTACGTACGAAAAGGAAAAATCTCACTTTTCGCAAAAAGAGAAACCCTAGCCGGAGAGAACGAGGAAGAAAAGAGAAGAAAAAGGCGGAACCCTAACCGGAGAAGGGAAAAAGAAAGAAAGAGAAAGAAGATGGAGGAATCCGATCACCCCGAACCACGTACCGGAATTAGGAGTGCGATCGGTCGACTTCCCCGTCGGAATTTTCGGTAAGTAGATTTCGTTTCGTTGCATTATTGGGGTTTTCGTATCTTTTCGTTGTCGTCATCACCGCCTCCGTCTCCGTCGTCACCGTCGGCCCCGCCGCAGCCGCCGCGCGATCTAGGGCACGGCGCGGGCGGGCGGACGACGCGCGGTGCCGCTAGGGCACCGCGCGGGTGGGCGGAAGACGCGCGGCGCCGCTAGGGCACCGCGCGAGCGGACGCCTTGCGGGCGCCGCCCGCGGGCGCGCACCGCGCGGCCTCGCGCCGTGCGGGGCACCCGCGGGCGGGCGGGCACCGCGCGGGCGCCACCCGCGGGCGCACACCGCGCGGCCTTGCGCCGCGCGGGGCACCTGCGGGCCGGCGGCCGCCGCCAGGGCGCTGCCCGCGGACGCACGCCGCGCGGCTTCGTGCCGCGCGGGGCATCCGCGGGCGGCGGTATCCGCGGTGGTGGGCGCGCGGGGAGCCTTCAAGTGATGTAAGAGCGCCGTTTTGGGTTTTTCGTCGCGGGGTTAGTTTTGGATTTCCGTTTTCGCGGTGTTAGTGTGTTTTATTAATTATCATTTTTGGGGACTTCTTTAGCTCCAAGTGCAGCGGGAGTGTGTTAAAGATCCAAGTGCTCCGATCTTTCTGCAACCAGGTGGGTACCCTTTGCAATAAGTGCAATATGTCATCGTAAAAAGTATAATAACCTATCTAATAAAGTAGATGAGATGTTTCAATTGATTTAACCTTTCGCATGAATATGTACCGTTTCTTCTGTTATTAACTGTGGCGACTAAGTGCCGCGGTGATTGTTACACGCCGGTTTCGGCTATCATGTTCTTGGATGCTTACACGTACACAGGCGGATTGGCCTCCGCATGGGTGTACTTTTCCGGAGAAGTGACCTGAATGACCTGTGTACCCCACAAAAGTGAAAGTGCCGGGTGGGGACCTCTTCACGCCAGCTATAAGTGCCGCACTAGCATCGTGAAGGGGTTAAAAGCATCACGTAAGTAAAGTAATTGTTCACGAGGGGAGATCGTCGACTCCCCGACAGGTACCATGTGATTAAATCAAGTGATGTGGACTCATGATGAGGAAAAGCGAAAGGTTCCGATGTATTTCGTTTGATTTAAAGTTATTGTTAATTGTTTGAAACATCTACTTTATTTGTCACTGACTTTACCAACTCCGTGACAGGTCCGACTAGGTGTAGTAACCGGGACGGTGGTGAGGCAGCGTCTAGATGCCCATAGCCGTATGAGGCTATACAACAGAACTCTTGTTTGGTTTATCTCATTTTCTCTTTCTGGTTTAACTGTTAGTTTAATTTGCTTGATTGTGGATCATATCGGATGTTGGTTAGTTAATTAGTTGACACTGTGGATTTAACAAACTGTTACGAATTCTTATGCGGCCGTTTTACATTAAACAAAGGTTTCGAAATCGCTTTCCAAAAACCAAGTGTCGTGTGCGCACAATCTTGAAAACCTCTGGATTTATCCTTTCAAAAACATGTAGCCGCCTTATTGTGAATGCGTAGACGTTTTGAAAAAATTGGGTGTCGGGTGGACACCGTTTGCAAACCCGTAGTTATCTCTTGATGTGATTGAATGGAATTACTCTTCCTTACTATGTTCACTGTGACTGTGTAGTTAAAGAATGTTGTTGTTGTTGTTGTTGTTGTTGTTGTTGTTGTAAACGTTAAAGGCGCTGAATGATTCAATGGTTTTAGCATAAACGCTAAAGACGTTGAATCGTTCAACGCCTTCTTCACCACTGAACCCCCGCACGGCGCAGTCCTTTCTTTCCCCTTCACATTCACACAGTCCCTCTCCCCCTCTCCCACACAGTATCTCTCCCCCTCTCCCCACTCTCAATCGTTGCGGTTGCCGTTGCCGTTGCCAAAGCCCGCTGTCGCCATCGCCTAGCCTAGCAGGTTGTCCCTCTCTCCCTCTATCTCTCTCTCTCTCACTGTCCCTCTCTCTCTCTCTCTAACTGAGAGAGCTCTCTCTCACTGGCCCTCTTTCTCACTCTATAGATCTTTCAATGAGAGATCTCTCACAGTGAGAGAAACCTCTCTCACTGTGAGAGATCTCTCACTGTGGGAGATCTCACAGTGAGAGGACAGATCTCTCATTGTCCATGTCTCTCTCTTACAGTGAGAGATCTCACTGTGAGAGGTCTCACTGTCGCTCTCTTTCACTGTGAAGTCCAAATTAGTATTTTGAAGTGCTGAATTCATCAGCACTTCAAGCTCTCATTGTCCCTCTCACAATTGTAGTATTAAAAAAAAAGTGTCGTTAAAATGGCTAATCGTCGCATGTCACTAAGTGTCCATTGGGATGAACAGTTAGTTATGGATGAGAATGGTCAAAAATATGTCGGTGGCCAAAAAAAATTAATCGCGATACATTTTGATTCTACATATAATAGTTTCGAGACCAGAATGTATCATTTAGCAAATTATACAATAGAAGAATTTTGATTAAAATTCACTATTCATTGCCCTACGGTCGGTCATGAATATTTAGCTCATGAAATAATAGATGCTGAATCATTGGAGGGAAGTATTGGATTATTTGAACATTATGGTTTTGTGACGGTATACATTGAGAAAGAGTTACATCCGTCGGAGAATTTTGAATCGCAAGGTTATTACACGAGAATGCTCCACAATTATATTGATGTGGGTCCTTCCACCAATGTGATGGGTGATCAAAATATACCAAGCGAAGGTGGTGTAAAAATGATAAGGTTAGTAAAATTACATAATAAATTGGTAATTTGTTATCTTCTTTGGTAAGACTTAATTATTATATATGCTGCAGAGAAAGTGAGTATTCGCCTATTGAGACTATTGTACCTTACTCGATTAGCAGTGTGCCACCAACGACCACATGTGTGCCACCTACAACCACACACACGCAAGCCACGACCTCACGTGGACAATGCACGACCTCCCGTCTAGAACCAAGAATGTCTCACATACAACTAAGATCTTATGATTGGGAGTAAGAACAAATCAAATTATATTTTTAATTAATGGAATGTGGAGGTGGTAATGTTTGAATTTTATTTTTAACAAATGTGCAGGTTATCTACTTCCTATGAACATTGGAATAATCCTGCTATTATTTTTAACAAATGCGCATATCTATATTGAGCGCTAGGAGCTGTCTCACTGAACAAAAAGGCCGAATGTTGTTGTTTAGGAACTCTATTACATGTATAATATCTAATATTTTGATTTCAGTATTATGTTAATATATTGATATTTAATATTTTATTTATTATATTAAGCTGTTGGTGTTAATTTTTAGATTTAGGCTTGGGACCACATTCATATCGGCCGACCTACAGGTGTCATAGCACTACTTGATATAGTAGATTGCCCTCTGGGTTGCCAGTAAGACATTTATTTGATATAGTAGATTTTTGTATTTCAAATGTAATTGCAACTATTATATGTATTTTATAATTTAGATGGGCCAACGTTGGAGGACTACGCTTTGGAGCCAATGTCAGAATCACTGACATTGAGTTTTATAGAGATGAGTTAGATCAGTAGAGAGAGACGCATGTATGTAGATGCTTTATTCAATACTTTAAATATTTTTTTTGTAAACACTTTTATATTAACTAATCATTTTGTGTTATTAACAGATTATATGGATGACGTACACATATGAGATTTCAGTCGCGTTACCAGACTTCTGTGTACATGGCTCGCAAGTCTAGCATTCAAGAATAGTCATCATCTGCTTTCACATTGTAGAGATGCATGTACCAGACCGAGTCCTGTGGTAGTTCGGTCTTCTCCAACATATACCTCTCAATGTGGAGTCCATCCGACGCGTGACATCATGTGGGCATCCGGATGAGGATTGGATTGCTTTTCACGCTCACACATTGAGAGGTGGTCTGAGAGGTTAGATCACATTGTTGATCAGCTCCCGGCTGCTGGTGAGGACCCACTGCAGGCGGCATCCATATACATGCAATGGTACTGGACGATTACGAGGAGTTGGATATATCGTCTTGTACAGCGTCCTCCGGTGACTTTTCATCCTCGTGGGCATATCGAGAGAGCGCCGGTATAATAATTTATATATATATATTTAAAATATTTTGTATATTTAATATAAAATTAATTTATAAATTAAAATGCAGGTTGGCATTCTACAACAAACGAATGATAATATACGGGCAGTTAATGCATGATCAACCGCCATATGCGATCACATTCGAGACTCTGGCAAGTATTAGCCGACATATTGATATGGTACTGTAAAATGTACCAATACTACATACTGTCAGAGATTCGGGGGGTCGTCGAGATTGTGCTCACGCATAGTTCTCGAGTCATCAGCTACCTTCATATTAGCATAAATTTTAAAATAAATCTTCAAATTCAAATTAACTAACTATTTAGGTCCCATCAAGTGCCACGATCTCCATCTCCTCCCAATCAGGAGGTCCCTATGACATTTTTCTCGACTTCAGAGTCGCTCTCGCCTCCTGTATCACGAACATCTTTTGCTTCAAAATATTCACGTCGTCGTCTCTCGTCATCATCGCCACAGGAGATCCAACATATTGTTAAGCATGATGAGGGCGGTATTATCGAGAAGCTCGATCAGTTGACAGCCGTCGAGCATTTTGATGATATACCAATTATGCAGCTTGCTGTTCCTCGTGGGCGTGGGCGAGGGCGTGGACGCGGGCGTGGCCGAGGATGTCGAGGGAGAGGGCGAGCTCAAAGTTTAATTTTGAGTTTGAGGTTGTATTATTGAAATTTTTGTGATGTAAATTTTTAGTTGTTACTCAACTATAATTTCTAAATGTTGTGAAACTTGTTGTACTTAATTTCTGAATGTTTTAGTTCACAATCTGAATGTTGTGAAATTTATTGTACAAAATTTGATTTTTTTGACTTGAAATTTTTTTTTGGTGAGTACTATGGCTAAAAGCGCTGAATGTAATGCTAAAGACGCTGAACCATTCAGCGCCTTTAATGTAATGCTAAGGCACTGAACCGTTTAGCTCCTTCTTTATTGTATTAAAGGCGCTGAACGATTCAACGTCTTTAAGATAGCAACTACACAAGTCAATTTTCAAAAGAAATTGGCTAAGTTCTGGTGAATGCGCTGAAGACGGTGAATAGTTCACCGCCTTCAGCATATATACTGAAGGTGGTGAATGGTTCACTGCCTTCAGCATATATACTGAAGACGGTGAATGGTTCACTGCCTTCAGTATATACCATAGTTAGTTAATTCGCGAATTATTCACGAATTTTTGAGAATCCGAATTAAACGAGTCTTTCCCGAATTTTCCCAAAGATTCGGAAAAATTCGTAAATTTTTTTAGCCAACATCATTATTCGCGAATAATTTGCGAATTCGAATTTTTTAAAGAAAAAAAATCGGCTTACCTCTTTCAAAGAAAAAGAAAAAGAAAAAAAAAAAAACCTCACAGCTCACAGCACCCCATCATCTCTTTTCTGTTCTCACGCCTTCTCACACCCGCCTCCTCCCCCCTGCCGCTTGCCACCAGATCGGAAGTCGGAACCCTTGTGTCGCATGTGCTCGCCGCTCGCCATCGGATCGAAAGTCGGAACCCTCCCAGGCCGCTCGCTGCTCGCCATTGGAACCCCTCCCAGGACGCCCATCGCTCGCCATCGGAATCCCTCCCAGGACGCCCGCCGCTCGCCATCGGAACCTTCCCAGGCGAGCTTCCCATGTTGCTCGGCGCTCGCCATCGGAACCTCTCCCAGGGCGCCCACCGCTCTCTATCGAAACCCTCCGGGCTGCGTGTCGCTCGTCATCTGCTTTGCCACCACCAGTTTGTGGGTTGTGATTTTGTAAATTTGCGTATTAATTCAAATTTTGATAACTTGTGAGTGAAGTTAATATTTGTTTTTGATTAATCTATTTTTTTTATCTACCAATTTTTTTAAAATTTTTTAATTATTTGTGATTTTTTTTTTAAAAAAAAATTTCTGTTTAGCGTTGTGTTTTTATTATTTTATTTTATTTATTTATTTTTTGGAATGAGTATTTTTTTTTATTTATATAGTAGGTTGATTAAATTAATTTTAAAAATTATAATTATTTATGCTAATAGTATATATTTTGAAAAAATATTTAATTTGATAGCCAAATTTTTAATTTCGAATTTTTAATTGATGGACGTATAATTCTCGTATAAATTGCGTATCCGAATAATTAACGAACCATTTTTTAGCCGATTTTTTCAAAAAATTTAAAAATTATAATACGAATTTTATTCGAATTATATCCGTACCGAATTTTTGCCGAATCCGAATTAACTAATTATAGTATATATATATTGAAGACGGTGAATGACCATTCACCGTCTAAAACAAAAATACTGAAGACGGTTAACGATTCACCGCCTTCAGTTCATTTATTTTCCCGTGGCGCCGAGCTGGCAAAAGTAAAATTAGTTTTGCAAATTTTTTTTATAAAAAATTATTTTGTAAATTTTACAAATTTATAAGATTATTTTAAAAAAAAGTCCAACATGATGCCTGAGGCGCAAGCATGCCTAACTTTTAGGCCCCGTTTGGTTCGGGGATAAATTTCTGAGGTATAAATTTTTTTATACCTGGGATAGCTTGCTATTCCGGGATAAAGAAGTATAAAAGTTAAATTGCGTTTGGTTGAAAAGTTGGTATTCTCTGGAATAGCTAAAATAGTGTTTGGTTAAAATTATGGAATAGTGGAGGATAGTGAAAAAAGAAGGTAGATATTTTTTCAAAATACCAACTTTGCCCTTATCTTTTTGTATAGTAAAATTGATTTTAAAACATTATATTTAATTTGAAGAAATTTAATTATAAGTAACAAATTATATCTTACATTAAAAAAAAATAATTTTTATTTTATAGTATATTTTAGTAAATGCAAAATTCAAATTTTAAATAGCTATAGCATGAAAATGAAAGTGCAAATTATAAAAATCAAAGTTCACATAACAGAAATTTGAAAAAATTCATAGTACACATAGCCCTTCAGTTCAATGATAATGCAGAAAATCACATAGCCGCAAGTTCAATAAAAATGCAGTTTCACATATCCTGTAGTTCAAAGTAAATCACATATCCTCAAGTTCAAAGTAAGGCACATAGCCGCAAGTACAAAGATAATGCAGTTTCACATAAACTCAAGTACAATGATAATGCAGTTTCACATAGCCTCAAAGTTCAAAGACAATCACATAGCCTCAAATTCAAAGTAAGTCACATAGCCTCAACTTCAATGATAATGCAATATCACATAGGGCGAAAGATTAAAAATAATGCAGTTTCACATATACTCAAGTTCAATGATAATGCAGTTTCACATAAACTCAAGTACATTGATAATGCAGTTTGACATAGCCAAAAAGTTCAAAGACAATCACATAGCCTCAAATTCAAAGTAAGTCACATAGCCTCAACTTCAATGATAATGCAATATCACATAGGCCGAAAGATTAAAAATAATGCAGTTTCACATATACTCAAGTTCAATGATAATGCAGTTTCACATAAACTCAAGTACAATGATAATGCAGTTTGACATAGCCTCAAAGTTCAAAGACAATCACATAGCCTCAAATTCATAGTAAGTCACATAGCCTCAACTTCAATGCTAATGCAATATCACATAGGCCGAAAGATTAAAAATAATGCAGTTTCACATATACTCAAGTTCAATGATAATGCAGTTTCACATAGCCTCAAATTCTAAGTCAATCACATAACCACATACTGGCCTAGTAAAGGTACGAACATAAACATTCAAGACTTCACATAGCATTAGATTTCCGAATTAAAGGTAAAGCAATAAAATACATAGTCACAAAGTCACCAAACATACAATGTTACTTTCTAACAATTCCAATTTGTACATTAATTTAAAAAGCATATATTTTCGGGGGCTTTGTTTTGCAATTATAAATTTGTAGAGGACTAGTCAGATAAAATCCACCTCTCAAAATCGATACCATCTCTCATTTCCCTCCCATGCCGACTCTCTCATCAATAGCGCCTCTCGAGATGGCTTCCGGGAACGAGAACAACGAAGAGGAGCTTCAGCGTGACGACGATAATGATGAAGACGAAGACGACGAATACGAATCTGGAGACGAAGACGATTGGGAGTATGACGAAATCAACTACGCTTTCCCTTTTCCCATTTCCCCGGCAAGCTTCTCCATCCCCAATCCCCAGTTTGATTTCGCTCTGTTAGGGCTTCTCGATCGGCTTTTGTGATGTCACCGTTTGAGTTTGTTGGGCGATTTTCGTGGAATTATGACTCTTCTTTTGTGTTGCTCGAGTGAGATCTTTGGTCTTCTGTTGGATTTCCAATCCCCGATCCTCCCTCTGTGATGTAATCTGTGAGTTTTGAGGGGTTTCTTGCGAAATTGGGATCTAAATTGCGGTTATTTTGAGTTGCTCGAATGAATTGTTTGATCTTCTGTTGGATTTTTGGGTGTTTTCTATGCGTTCGATCCGATTCTTGTTTGCGGATGCCAAATTACGGGTTTTGCTTGAAATCTTCAAGTGTTTCTTTGCTGATATTTTTGTGGAAGTTGATCTAATTTTTTTGCTTAAGAACTTCACGTTCCGATCCTTCAATTTGAAGTGTTGGTTTCTTTCTTTGATGATTAGTTTTGGATTTTGATATAAATGTTTCGCTGAATTTGAATTCTTTTGTTGATTTCATGGTCATCTTCTTTGATTTTTTCTTTTTTTTTAATTTTTTTTTGTGGCGTAATTTGAGATTTTTTTACTAACCCGAAAAATAAAACTTGGACAATAAGCAGAAGAAAAAGGGAGGGCAAGATCATAGTGCTATCCTAGAAGGAAATTTAATTGACAGTTCTATAGAGATTGCCCAGCCAGAGAACTACAGTATTGGAGAGAAGGTGCTGTGATAATCTCTAACAACTCTTTTTCAAGTTTTGGCGCCGATGAGATGGGTTTCGTTACCGTGGAGTTTTAGAGTACTTTGGTCGATAACTAGGAGAAATTTTTGCAGTTTGTACACCTGGAACTGGGAAAATCATTGGTATTGATTACTAGCTTCTTGCATTATGCTTCATTATTAAATTACGGCTCGAATTTACTCCATATAGTTTCGTAGGTTAATCAGTTGTGTTTACTATCAGGCTTCTCAATGTTTTACCACGTGAAAGAAAGCAGAGATGCAGTTTAAATTACTTGTTTTTTTGGAGAAGCTGACGTACTGATATAAATCTCAGTTGCGAAGTCCCCTTTCTTTTGGTTTTTGGATCCTTGAGGAAAATGGATTCCAACCCCAGCTATATAATAAGAAGAAAACTGTAGGATTTTGATTATGAAGTATTCTGAAGTAGTTTCATGCTTCAAGTTGTGGATCTGAGACACTGGTTATGCATGTCAGGAACCTCTATTGACGTTAGCTACTGAGTATTCGTCAGACAACACTATCATACAGCAAAAAATCAAGGTTTGCTGCTCATGATCATCTTTTATCCAATCAATTAATCAGTGATTCGATTTGAGTTCATTCATAAGAAAATGATTGTATGACACAGATTCTCCATGAAAGATATGAAGCCTTCAGACGATCACGCCGAGATGGCAATTGTTTCTTTCGGAGTTTTATTTTTTCCTACTTCGTAAAATTTTGATTTCTCTATTTTAGTTTACCATTAATTTGGTAGATTTCTTTGGATCTATTGCTCGTGAGAATGGATTTTGATTTATGCAACAGGAGAACCTCATCGAAAGGCAAGATAGTGATGAGGTTGATCGCATTGTCTCATTGATTGAACAGTGGAATGTGGATAATTTAAGTAGTCAACCGGATGCTGTTACCTGGCAAGCCATTTCTGATATGTCAACTGTAATTGCTTTTCTCCCTTATGTAATTTGTAATTAGAGATGTTTCATTTATCTTGAATTTTCTGCACTCTTGTTTTGATGCCGTGATTTTTTTTTTTATTATGAAAATTGGTTATGGGGGATATTCCCATTGACCCGGGTTGTATTCATAGGTTATAGTTACAAAGAAAGTACAAAGTCAAAATGAAGTTCAAACATATACAGTATAAACAATGATAATGCAATCATAAGGTAACAGGATGAAAAGACAGTCCCATGCATCATGCAAGCATTTGCAAATACAGCATTCCTCGATGAGTTTCAAACTACATTTTCTCCCAACTGAGAAAACCTCCAACAACTGGTCGAATAACTATAACAAAAATAACTCTCCACCATATTAGGATTGCAACCTCCTTAATTTAAGTTGATTAAATTTCCAGTCGGTTATATGAACTGTAAGTCTTTGGGTCATTTCAACAAGCAACATTTAATTAATCCAGTGAGTGGTGAAAACCTCAATCTTACGGGCTTGAAATTTTTTTTTCTTTATTCTTTTTGAGCTTTACATGATACAGGACTGATTTAGTGAATGATGAAAACTTATGTGCAGACGTGTTTTTCTGCTTTGGTCTTTTTATGATTTACATCATACAATAGTCGCTCATCATCATCATCATCATCATCATCATCATCATCATCATGAGTTATGGAACTACACTTAAGTAAGAATAGTACTACATATGACAGTAATGACCAAACTCTCAAGATCAGAAGAAGTTCCACATACACACATATAGCTATAGTAACTATGTGATATAGATGTTTAGCGTGATAGATTTGGTTCTACTATTTTTTCCATTTTGGTTTATCTATTTCTGATTCTTTTTATTCTTGCTTTCAGGTACTCACAGCTTTCGTCAAACAAATTCCTGAACGAAAAGTGATTAATCAGCCGTAATTTTTTGTCCCTAACCTGGATCTCCATTGTTTTCCATTGTTATTATTTATCAGATTGTCCTCTCTGCAGTTTCACTGTTGAAGAACTTATTGCTTGGAGTCAGGATGATTCTGAAGTAGACAAAAGTGAGGAACACGTCCATTCATTCTTTTTCTTCCTTCTTGCCACCATTTTTCATTTGTTTTATAAGATGCTTTTGTTGTCAGTGTTGACGTTCCTTAGAATGGTCACTTCTGTTGAGATTATGAAGCAGGCAGAGTATTACAAACCATTTATTGACGAGACAGAACACCGAACGCTTTTTGAGGTTCAAATCACTGCTGCCTGTAACTTGTCATTTGAACCAGCAATTTTTGTTGCTGTTAGTAGTTTAAAATGTCACTAGGCATTTTTTATTTTTATTTTTTAGAAACCGGATGAAGTTTCCAGTATTAGTATATCAAAAAATCATTTTGTTATTTGATTGGTTTTGGTGCTTGACATTTTTTTCCATTTATTTTGATACAAAGTATTTTTTTCCTTTTTTCTTTTGCCTTACCAACAGTACTGTGTTGCGCAAGTCACCCCACTAGGCATGGAAGCCGAGAATATTCATGTAGCTGCTCTCTCAAATGGGCTCGGCGTTGCAGTATGCATAGTGAATCTTGATACATCCACCTTGCCTTCTGGAACTCCAGACTTGAATCAATTTGACTTTATTCCTCCGAAATATGATATTGTTAATAGTAGTACTTCAGCTGCTCCTCAGAGTGGCTCAACTGTGGAGAGTCGAGCAAGCACAAGCAAAAGCTTTTCTTCAGATCAGTTTGAAGTTCCTTCTGTGACCTTACTCTACAGGCCTGGCCATTATGACATTCTTTATCCTAGGTGAGTTGCTTCCCCAGAAGGCACTTGATGGGTTTTTAGGAGATAAGCTTATGAGTAGCTTATGCATCACCATAAAGTGCCTATAGTAGATCACATTGAATTCTTATGTGACTATAAATTTGCTGTTTAGCTAGTAGAAGTGGTTTTAGTCCAACAAAAAATGTGAGGATAAGTTCTTGTTGTTGAGAGAGGTTAATGCAAGGATGCAGAAATATTTCTGTTTTTTGACTTTGTGGAAATGTTGTGGAGTGCAGACTTAACAATTGTAAATGTTGTAGAATCATGAGTACCAACAGGTGTGATTATTTTATGAAAAGCAGGACAAAGAACAAAATTGTAGCAATTCGGCCTAAGCGCAAAACTCCCCAGCAATCAGGTAGTCTGATTGCGCTTGAAGAAGACTCCACGAAGAAGGCTAGGGAGATGCCAGTTGTCGGGAAAAAGGTGTGTCCATCGATGCTACCAAATTTGGGTTTTTTTTCTTTAGCTGATTGGTTTATGATCTAATTTTCTTTCTTAAGGTCATAACATTTTCATGATCACTTTAAACTTTGTTTTTCCTTTGGTGGGTCACGTTTATCTAAGAGTGAATAAGTTTGCTGATTTCAAGTGCAGTTTCTTCAACTCCTCCTGCGTATGTTCGGTAACGAGCAGGAGAAAGAAGAAAAAGAACAACAATTTGCTTTTCTAGAAGACTACAATATCGGAGAGAAGGTGAATTTTCTTCTTGTGTTGACCTTTAACTGGTCTGGTTCAAATTATAGCAACAGAAGATGGTTGGATCTCGTGTCAAGGAATATTTAGGCTACGTGGTTGATAACATGTAGTGATCCATTTCATTTGCTTTTCTTTAAACTAACAAATTGTTTAGGTGATCTAGTAGGTTTAGAACCATTTACTAGGAAAAAAATGTCAGTCAATCTAACCAAAATCTTCATGGTTCAAACACCTGGAATTATTGAAACCTTTTGTGTTAATCTCTTGCTTCTTGCTTCTTGCTTCTTGGTTCAAGCTAATAATTATTATGCTAAACAGTGTTTCTTAAGTAAATAATTTAAGCCCGTTATCATGGACCTAAAACACTCTAATACATGCCAGGATTCTTTGTTAGCATTAGCTGTTGAGTACCCATCTGACAACTATATCATACAGGAAAAAATCAAGGTTTGGTACTCATTAATCATTTCCATGATTTATTCAGTTAATTAGTCAGCAGTAAGATTTGAGTTTCACTTATATGAAAGCGACTTTATGACACAGTTACTTGATAAAAAATATGGTTCCTTCAGACGAGTATGCCGAGATGGCAACAGTTTCTATCGAAGTTTCTTTTTCTCCTACATGGTGAACTTCTATTTCTTAACTCTCACTCACCATTTACTTTGGTCATTTTTCCTTGGCCTATTGTTCATAGAGACCGAAATTTGGTGCAGGAGCTGCTTATTGAAACGCAAAATATTGGTGAGGTTGCTCGCTTTCTCTCATGTGTAGAACAGTGGAAGCTGGATTGTCAGAGTCTTGGAGAGAATGAAGAAGCTATTTCTTATTTATTCAGTGTAATTCCTTTTTTCCGTTCTCCACTTCGTAACTAGAAACTGTTTACCTTGTATTTCTACATGTTGTTTCTTTTGCCCATGTGCACTCTTGCTCTAGTACCATGAAATGATTCTCTGTAGTCATCATCAGGAGGTAAGGAACTACGATCATAGGAGAATACTTCTCTTTACTGGAGGGAGGCACACACTCATTCAGCTGAGGATCTATTGTGTACATACATGTACACAAGAACTAACTGCAATTAGGTGATGTAGGTGTTACGTGTTAGCATGAATTAAGTTTGGTTTTACATCGAATTGCAATTAAATAGTAAAGGATCGATATATAGTACTACGTTCGAGCGCCATGACTTAGCCTTTGGGATCAATGTGAGATTCCAGTGAGTATGTTAAGACCTAGTTTGGTATCAATGGAGATCAATAACAATTGGCTATAAAAGCTGGAGGTTCTGAACATTGGGAAAACTGCAAGAGGTTTAGGCATGTGATTGACTCTGATTAAGTGAGCTATCTTCGTTGAACTCAATTTTATGAGGATTGCTATAACATCCGTAAGCTATTTCCATGTATTAGGCTTACGATTACGATATCCTTGAATCATCAAACAAGCTCTTCCCCCTGTTCTTCTTTGGGAACATAATCTAATTAACTTTGGTTAACGTATAGACACCCCCAGAACTTTAAACAGTTTTGAAATTGACCCCCTGAGCTTTTTTTTATTTGATGTACACCCCCTTAACTTACAAATCGTTTGATTTAGGTCAATCCGTTAGCAAGTTTGGGGATTTTGTTAGAATCAAACACCCACGAGAGATGGACGTGATCAAGAATTGCCTTCCTTAGAAAGGAAGGGAGCAGAAATGCTCTACTTTTGCTTAATTTTCTCTGGTCTTTTTTGAATCGTAGGACATACACTTACCGAGGTATGGATATTCGAAACGAGAAAAAAATCATTGTCAGGATCAATGGCTCGGAAAAGGTGCAGGGGGGTCAATTTCAAAACGGATTGAAGTTCAGCGGTTTTTATACATTTTAACCAATTAACTTTTTTATAGAACCAATATATATCCACTGAAAGTTTTCTAATAAATCCAGTGAATAATGAAAACACAGATCTTTTGGACTTATGTTATTATGATTGGGCTGTTTATGCTTTACATGAATGCATAACTTTCCTCACTGTTTTTTCTTTCGTGTCTACTCTTAAAACTTATGTTTTTTTTGGTTTATCTATGTTGATGCTTTATTATTATTATTATTTTTGAAAATTATCTCTGATACTTTATATTCTTGCTTCCAGGATCTAATTTCTTTACTCAGAGAAATATCCGATGGCATGTAAATACTCATTTTGTCTTTGCTAAATTGGATTCTTTGGTCTTCCATTGCTGTTATTTATTTCACCCTTCTCTCTATAGTTTCACTGTCAGAAAGCTTTTACGTAGGACTGAGAATGACCTCAAAACAGACAAAGGTAAGGAACACATCGAATATTTCACTTCTTGTTGCCATCATTTGATCCGTTCTCTGATATTCTTTTATCATCAGTGTTAATTTTCTTCAGATTAGTTGTTTGTATTGAGATTCTCAAGCAGAAAGATTATTGCAGATCATTTTTCAGCCAGATGGAACACAAAACACCTTTTCAGGTCTGGGAACTCTTTATTTTGTAGCCAAGCATATACTTTGAGTTCCTTCTGGTATTTTAGTTCCTTTTGGTATTTTAATGTTGTTAATAAAGGAAGTTGAAAAGACTTTTTGAAATGATTTTCGTGCTTTAATCTCTCTGTTTGCTTTGCTGATTGTTAACCAACAGTTTTGCAGGGAGGAAGTCATATTAAAGGGAAAGGAAGCTGGACATATCCATGCCACTATTTTGACGAATGTATTTGACGTCCCGATATGTGTGGAGACTCTTGACATGTCCTCCTCGTCTTCTGGAATTGTGGGATTGAATCACTTTGTTTTCTTACCTCAAAGAATTGGTCGCAAAGATAGTGGATTAGGCACAAGCGAAAGTTCTCTTCTAGATCAACATATAGTGCCCTTGGTGACCTTACTTTACAGGCCTAGCCATTATGATATTCTCTATCCTAGGTGAGTTGCTCTCATTGAAGAAACTTATACCCATGAGACGAGTTTTAATATCTTAACAACAGTAGATTGCTGGATCTCTTTTACTATTCTGATTTTGCTGTTCGAGTTTCATTTACCTATAAATTCTTTTTCTATTTTAGGAAATAGGGTCATACACCTATAAAAATTCGAATATCCATTATTGTTGTTGAGGGAGCACCAATGTTAGGATGCCGAAACATATTCATTTTCACGATTTAGTTGAAACGGTTTTTGACTTTACAAAGAATAACTAGTTTTTTGCTTGCTAGTATTAATATATTATTGTTTCATCAGAAATACGACAAGAACCAATGTATTGTTTTGGCCTCTCAAGCAATTTGGCATTTTGATCACCTCTACTGAAGAGTACTACAGGAGGAATTCCAGAGAGACGTCTACTGATGGGGACAAGGTGGAGAATTTTCTTTGTTGGGGTGTGTGCGCCTGTGTGTGTAGAGTAGGGTTACTATACTCTTATGAGTATAGACCCTTTCGTACTCACAAGTTGTTTTCGAATATAATTTATACCGTTAAATATGATCTAGAAAATTTTAAACTTCTAGAAAATATATTTTGTAATTTTTGAAATTATAATAAAGTCCATCAAGTGAGCATAAAATGAACGGTCAAAATCGAATCACCTCTTAAAAATAAGAGTATATGAAGTTCTTAGAAATAAACTTTTACTTTTTTTCGACATCGTTTACTTAGTAAGTAAATCATGTCAAAATGAACGATGGAAATTGAAATTTTTTTAAAATTTAAGGATAGCACTTTTAAATTCAAGATCAAGAATGTTGATCTTGATTTAAATTGTTTAAAGTATTTTCTTTTAAAATTTGAATAAATTTAGATTCTTCTACACCGTTATACTACAAACTCGCTATAGTAGCTATTGAAAATTAACAATTTTGAAATGGTTTGATCATAAAGTAAATTATGTCGAAAAATTATAAATATTTTTTTCTGAGAACTTCATATACCCCAGATCATATTTAACGGTGTGGATCGTTGATTTGAACACCGTAAAATCGAAAATGGGACTATAGTATAAGAGCTCCAATACTATTAATAGTATAGGAGCCTAACTCTCTCTCTCTCTCTCTCTCTCTCTCTCTCTATATATATATATATATATATATATATATATATATATATATATATATATATATATACCCAGATCATATTTAACGGTGTGGATCGTTGATTTGAACACCGTAAAATCGAAAATGGGACTATAGTATAAGAGCTCCAATACTATTAATAGTATAGGAGCCTAACTCTCTCTCTCTCTCTCTCTCTCTCTCTCTCTCTATATATATATATATATATATATATATATATATATATATATATATATATATATATATATATATATAGAATTAGGCTGGAATACTATCGATAGCACCAAGCCATTGGTGCTATCAAGTTTTTAGCCTTTGGATTAAAGGATGTGTGGTTAAGATGATAGTGGTCCCCCTTGGGTTTACTAGGTAGTTGGTTGAATAGTAAAATTCTTAGGAGACCACTATAATCCCAACCGCATATCTTTTCATCCAACGGCTGAAAACTTGATAGCACCAGTTGCTTGGTGCTATCGATAGTATTCTAGCCGGACTATATATATATATATATATATATATATATATATATATATGTATGTATGTTGTATGTATGTATGTATGTATGTGTAATATATATCGTGGAAAATATAGAAAATTGTACAAATGCCTTTATAAAATTGATATGTGCATACATAACATGGAAAATTTCTTACCAACTTTGAGGTCAGTAGTTGCACAACTTTGCATATTGTAGTGTATACATATGCAAGATGAACTATAAGTTAATATTTAATTGCTATTCAAGACATATCGCCTATATTATATCATTTTGGTCTAAGTGGAATAGAATTCTCTAGCAATTGAGCAGCACGATCATGTCTGTTAAAACCTACATCAAGAAGAGCTCCGGGGTGATGTCTTCCATTGGGGACAAGGTGCGGATGACGTCTTCCATTCTGGACAAGGAGCGGATGATGTCTTCCATTGGGGACAAGGTGCGGAATTTCCTTTGGTTCTTATTCTCATATACCCCTTGCAAAGGCATGAATGCAAACAAATATGGTTTTGAAGTTCACACATCTAGATACCTACTTCTCATATATGTTTGTATTTATATATACCTAGCAAATGCAGAAAATTGCACAAATGCCTTCATTAAATTGATATGTGCATACATAACGTAGTGTATATATATATGCAAGAAGAACTATAAGTTAATATTTAATTGCTTATTCAAGACATATTGCCTATATTGTATCATTTTGGTCTAAGTGGAATAGAATTCTCTAGCAATTGGACAGCACGATCATCTCTGTTAAAGACTTGTAACGACCCGGCCCACTAGCAATAATAACTCGTTGGGCCCAAACCACAACCCAAAATGCTTAAGCCCAGTTATTATTACTAGTGTCCATGTCTCATATAAACCCAATCACAATTCCATCCACATCCGATGTGGGACTATTGGGGGCGTCACAGACTCCCCCCGTTTAGCCCTGACGTCCTCGTCAGCCCCGTCAGCCCAAACACACACACAGCAGCCCAAGATCACCAGGCGATGTGAGACTTGTCTCGCTAGCCCTGTCATCTAGACCCAGACTCAGCCGAGACTCGCCACACACTTCCGGCTGGTTATTGGCTCTGATACCAAATGTAACGACCCGGCCCACTAGCAATAATAACTCGTTGGGCCCAAACCACAGCCCAAAATGCTTAAGCCCAGTTATTATTACTAGTGTCCATGTCTCATATAAACCCAATCACAATTCCATCCACATCCAATGTGGGACTATTGGGGGCGTCACAAGACTACATCGAGAAGAGCTCCAGGGTGATGTCTTCCATTGGGGACAAGGTGCGGATGGTGTCTCCCACTGGGGATAAGGTGCGGATGATGTCTTCCATTGGGGACAAGGTGCATAATTTCCTTTGGATCTTATTATCATATACCCCTAGCGGAGGCATGAATGCAAACAAATATGGTTTTGAAGGTCACACATCCAGATACCTACTTCTCATATATGTTTGTATTTTTATATATCCTGGCAAATGCAGAAAATTGCACTAATGCCTTCACTAAATTGATATGTGCATACATAACGTGAAAAAATTTCTTACCAACTTTGAGGTCAGTAGTTACACAACTTCACATATTGTAGTGTATATATATGCAAAAAAAAACTATAAGTTAATATTTAATTGCTTATTCAAGATATACCGCCTATATTATATCATTTTGGCCTAAGGTAAATAGAATTCTCTAGCAATTGGGCAGCTTGATGATCTCTGTCAAAGACTACATCGAGAAGAGCTCTAGGGTGAAGCCTTTTATTAAGGATTTTTTTTTTGAATGTTATTCTCATATACCCTAGTGGAGGCATGAATGCAAATAAATATGGCTTTGAAGATCACTCATCTAGATACCTACTTCTCAGGGAAATTTATGCAATAATGCATATTGCATGGTGTGTGTGTGTGTGTGTGTGTGTGTATATAAAGAGAGAGATATATATATATATATATATAGATAGATAGAGAGAGAGATATAGAGATATAGAGAGAGAGAGAGAGAGAGAGAGAGAGAGAGAGAGAGAGAGAGAGAGAGAGAGAGAGAGGTTTGTGTGCTTTTAGAAGCACGATAACCTTTGTACTATCAAGTCGTTTTTGATGTTTGGATTTCCGAATTGACGATCGACTCCGTTAATCTTGATAGAGAAATTGAAGTACCTAGAAAATAAATTATGTAATTTTTCGTTATCATTTAACTAGTGATCGGAACGGCGCATGAATGCAAATAAATATGGTTTTGAAGATCATACATTCAAATTCCCTACTTCCTAGGAAAATTTGTGCAATAATGCATATTGCATAGTGTGTGTGTACACACACACACACACACACACACACACACAGACACACACAGAGAGAGAGTGTGTACACACACACACACACACACACACACACACACACACACACACACACAGAGAGGCTACTATGCTTTTAGAAGGACGGTGGCCTCCATACTATTAAGTCATTTTCGATGTTGGAACTTCTGAATCGATGATCGGCTTCGTTATATTTGATCTAGAGTATTAGAAGTATTTAGAAAATAAATTTTGTGACTTTTCATTATCATTTGCCCAGTGATTGAAAAAGCTTAAAATCAATTGCTAAAAATAAAAATTTCACAAAAAGTGATGATATGCACAAATTTTAGATCAAAAATATTGATGTTGTTTTATTTAGTATAAAGAATTTTTTATCAAAATTTAACGTGATTTTGATATTTCTACATTGTTAAACTTGCTGCACAAGTATCGTTTGCAAGTTTAACGGTGTAGATATATTGAAATCACGTTATGTTTTGACAAAAAATTCTTTATACTATATAAAACAACATCAATATTTTAATCTAAAATTTGTGTTATATCTTCACTTTTTCTTATATTTTTATTTCCAGCCGTTGATTTTGGGCCCCTTCGGTGGTCACTAGGTAAATAATATCGAAAAATGACGAAATTTATTTTTTAGGTACTTCAAATTCAATAGATCAAGTTTAACCGATCCAATCTTTGATTCGGAAGTCCCAACATCGAAAACACACAAGCCTAGCTCTTTTTATATATATTGCATAGTATATATGCACATATATATATATATATATATATATATATATATAATATATATATATCCAATCTTTGATTCGGAAGTCCCAACATCGAAAACACACAAGCCTAGCTCTTTTTATATATTGCATAGTATATATGCACATATATATATATATATATATATATATATATATATATATATATATATATATACAGAGAGAGAGAGAGAGAGAGAGAGAGAGAGAGAGAGAGAGATAGAGAGAGGCTAGTATGCTTATGGAAGCCGGAGCCTTCCGTGCGTATAAGTCGTTTTCGATGTTGGGCCTTCCGAATCAACGATCGGCTCCGTTAGACTTGATCTAGAGTATTTGACGTATCTAGAAAATAAATTTTGCGATTTTTCGATATCATTTGCCTAATGATCAAAGGGGCTCAAAATTAATAATTTTAATGGTCGTGGTGAGCCGTTTGCAAGTTTAAAGGTGTAGAAATATTCAAATCACGTAAAATTTTGGTAGAAAAATTTTTATAGTATATAAAATAAGATCAATATTTTTGATCTAAAATTTTAGTATCATATCATCACATTTTGTGAGATTTTTATTTTCAGCCGTTGATTTTGAGCCCTTTTGATCACTAGGCAAATGACATCAAAAAATCGCAAAATTTATTTTCTAGGTATTTCAAATACTCTAGATCAAGTCAAACGGAGGTGATCGTCGATTTAGAAGTCCCAACATCAAAAACAACTTATAAGCACGGATGCCTGCGTGCTTATAAAAGCACCCCAGCCACACACACACACTCTCTCTCTCTATATATATAGTTCTATATGAGTCCGACTACTATACTATCAATAGCACCAAGCACTTGATGCTATTAAGTTTTCTACTATTGGATCTACCCATTTGACTATTTTCATCCCTTAGATCATGCTATTCCTCTAACCACCCACTTAACCCTAGGGGGCCACTATCATCCTAACCACACATCCATTAAATCAAGGGCTAAAAACCTAATAGCACCAATGACTTGGTGCTACTAATAGTATAGTAGCCTAGTTCTCTCTCTCTCTCTCTCTCTCTCTCTCTCTCTCTCTATATATATATATATATATATATATATATATATATATATATATATATATATATATATATATATAGAACGAGACTAATATGCTATCAATAGTACCAAGCACTTGGTACTATTGAGTTTCCGGCCCTTAGATGAAGAGATGTGCAGTTAAGATGATTGTGATCCCCTAAGGTTTAGTGGATTGTTGGTGAAATAGTATAAACCCTAGGGGACCACTATCATCGTAACCGCACATCCCTTCATCCAAGGGCCGAAAAGTCAAGAGTACAAAGTGCTTGGTACTATTGATAGTATATTTTTCATTATTAAAATCGTCTTATTCATGTAGTATTTAAAGAGCTTTTCTAGTAGGGATAAGCTCAAAAAATCCTAACAATAAAATCCCAACAAATAAATCCTATTAAATAAAATCCCAACCTATCAAATAAACAACTTTCCTAACAAACTAAATAAGTTAAAATAACAGGAAAGTAAACAATAAAATCCTTTCCTGAACAACTTTCCTAACAAACTAGAAAAGTTCAAATAACAGGAAAGTAAAGAAACTCGTAAGTCCGATTCAATCTGGACCCATCTCGGGTTTATCAAGCCATATGCTACAATTGCGGTTGCGGCGTCGACGACGTTCGTACACTCGAAAAGTCCGATCCGCATCAACTCTCTCTGCCTTTGAAAAATTCAACTTCGTTGAATTATTGGAAATATACTCTTCATACATGCTTGGGTCCTACACTCCGACTGCAGAAGTTCATCCTGTGAAATCCAAGTCGCATCCTCGTCAGGCTGATATAACCACTTGACCAAGAAGCTGTGTGCTCTACCATCCCCTGTCGACACAATCTGATCGTCAAGAATCGCCTCAGTGTCATTTTTCTTTTCCTGAAATGGAATTCTTGGGACAAGTAGAGATAGAAATGAATGGGACAACAAATTTTGGATATATGAATGCTATAGAGTAAGGTCCTCAACATTAATAGTGGGATTAATTCCCATGTTAGACAGCAAGTCCAACAAATAGGCATTAGACCCAATTTTTTTGAGAATCTTAAACGGACCCATATTTTGTGTGTGTAGTTTTTTAATAGCCTCGTGCGGAAGCCTCTCCGGTCTAATTCGCACCATCACCGAATGTGCTTCTTTACATTCAACTTCTCACCTGTGGGCATCAACTCCCTTTTTTAGTTTTCATTACTTAAAAGTTAGTTTTTGCCAAATTTCGTAATGTAAATCCTGCATATGTTGTGCAAATGAAGATGCATGTTCACTAGATCTTTGTTCTACAGGAAGCGGAATTAAATTGATCAGTTTGTTTGTGTTATATCCTGTAACTATTTAAAAAAGGGCTCATTTCGGTGGTTCGATTTATTGAACTATTATATGCAAATTCAGCTTGTGGTAGGATAAGATCCCAATTCTTAGCATTATCACCGACTAGACATTGAAGTAGGTTTCCCGAACTCCGATTAACTACCTCTTTTTGATTGTCAGTCTGCGAGTGATGCGAAGATGAGAAAAGCAATTTTGTGCCCATAGTTTTCCACAATGTTTTCCAAAAGTAACTAACAAAGAGAACATCCCTATGAGCCATGATTAATTTTGGTAACACATGAAGACTTACAATTTCAGTCAAAAAAAGTTTAGCGATACGAGTAGTATCGGATGTCTTACGACAGGAATGAAGTGAGCCATTTTGGAAAAATAGTCAACTACAACAAGAATCGAATCGTGCCTTCTAATTGTTTTTGGTAGACCTAAAACAAAATCCATGCTTAGATCTTGCCAAGGAGAATGTGGTGCTGGTAGAGGTGTGTATAATCCTGCGTTTTTTCGGCAACCTTTGGCCTTTTGACATGTCCCACATCATGCCACAACACGTGCAACATCTCTTTTGAGGCTTGGCCAATATAATCGTTCCTCAACTATAGAAATAGTTTTGTCTCAACCAAAATGTCCGGCGAAACCTCCCGCGTGTAGTTCCCAAATAATGAAATCACGTAATGAGCCAAACGGGATGCACAAATGAAGAGCCCGAAAAAGAAACCCGTCTCGGATGACGAAGTCTAGGTAAGTGGAATTGCGCTCTAAAACTGAGGAGTAGATCTCGCTAAAGTCCGAACACGGGGGATACTCCCCCTTAATGCTATCAAACGCAACTGCACTCACCCCGACATTGTTCAAGGTGGCCACGAGTCGTCTTAAGGCGTCAGCGGCTTGGCTATCGGTTCCGGCTCGTTCTTTTAGGACAAAGGTATACTCTTGAAGGTATTCGACCCATTTTGCATTCTGAAAGTTTAAGATTTTATGTGAATTTAGGTGACTAAGGGCTTGATGATCGGAAAATAATACAAACTCCTTCGTTAATAAATAGTGTCGCTAATACCTTAATGCTTGAGTAAACGACATACAATTCCTTGTCATAGGTAGAGTATTTTAGCTGAGCCTCGTTTAATTTTTCGCTAAAATAGGCTATCGGATGGCCTTATTGGTTCAAAACTCCACCTATGCCTACCCCGGACGCATCACTACAAACCTCAAAAACCTTTTCAAAATCTGGCAATTTCAAAACTGGTGCTTTTGTCATCAAAGATTTAATTTCTTTAGAAGCTTTAATGGCCGATTGTGTCAATTTAAATTCACCCTTCAAACAATTCGTAATTGGAGCCATTATGGTACTAAAGCCTTTGATGAACCTATGGCAAAAAGTTGCTAAGACATGAAAGCTCCTAACATCTTTTTTTAAAACTCCAAAGACTTGGCGAATATGATCTAAGTGTTCATCCTTGGCACGACTATAAATCAAGATATCGTCAAAGTACACAGCCAGGAACTTTCCAATTAAAGGCCTAAAAACTTGGTTCATAACCCTCATGAAAATATTTTGGGCTTTTGTCAAGCCGAACGACATGACTAACCACTCGTACAACCCTTCTTTTGTCTCAATGCTGTCTTCTACTCGTCTCCAGGCCTAAGTCGAATCTGGTGGTAACCGCTGCGAAGATCAATTTTTGTGAAAATAGATGTCCCACCCATCATGTCTAGTATATAATCCAGACGTAGAATTGGAAATCGGTACTTAATCGTGATTTTGTTAATGGCACGACTATCAACGCACATACGCCAACTTCCGTCCTTTTTAGGTGTGAGTAATGTCGGTATTGCGCATGGACTCATGCTTTCCTTTACAAAACCTTTCCTAACTAAATCATCTACTTGACGTTTCAATTCAGTGTTCCTTTGGTTCATTCTATAATATGGTAAATTAGGTGAAGACAAGTCAGGGATGAGGTCAATTGCATGTTGAATATCCCTAAGCGAGGGGAGCTCATCAGGCAATTCTTCTGGGGGGGAGCTCATCACGCAATTCTTCTGGCGTCAGGCAGCTAAATTCGGAGAGTAGGTTTTTCATGACTAGAGGGGTGTCAACGGGTTCAGGTGGACTAGAAACCTCTTTGACAATTAAAGCGTATAAAACTTGAGAATCAATTTCTTTACAAAACTCTTTTTTGTTAACGATATGAATGAGTTTTGCCTTTGAAATCTCTGATAGAGGATTTTTGAAATCTTTAGTGGAGATTAAACTTGGGTCTTTCGAAAATTTAGAGCTTTTTGATGAAATTTTTTGTTGAGAGGGTTTGGTTGGATTCAAAACAATTTTTTCCCGTTGTAAGCAAAACATAAGTGTTTGGTCGACCGTAATGTATGACAGATAGATCATAAAGCCAAGGTCTGCCTAAAAGTACATGAGCGACGTCCATAGGAAAGACATCGCACCAAATCTAATCGGAATAAGTAGCAAAATAAAGTGGAACCACAAAACGCTTTGTTACGGGCATCATGGTTTTGTCCACCCACGCAACACTATAAAGGCTAGGATGGGGTTCTGCCTTCAGGTTTAGACAACCAACAACAGCTTTAGAAATCATATTGATACAACTAGCATCTATGATGACTTTGCAGCTCTTATCTCCACACTTTGTGTAAGTGTGAAAAATAGAAGTGCGTGTCCAATCGTCCTCTTCTCTAGGTTGTGTCAGGACACAACGCATGACTGGTAAAGAGGGGTGGTTTTCCTCGAATTTGTTCGTTTCTAACCCTTCTTCGTCACTAAGGATTTCCTCGGTAGTGTGTGCGACTTTTTCTAGGTTGTCAAATTTTTCGTCAGTTGGTTGAACAAACATGTTCCGCCTAGGGCAATTATGAGCATAATGACCAATTTGGCGACAGTTATAACATCTACCCTGTGTGTATCCCTATTTGGTTTCGTCAGTAGCTCAACCCTTGCCCTTAGGATCGTGAATTTGTCGATTTTGAAAATTGTTCGTTTTGTTGAAATTCGTGTTAGTGCTCCTTGTGTTCCCATCGTCCCATTGCCTAATGATTCGTCGAGCAAGTGCCTTTAAATATTTTTTCGTACTCCAATGCGAGATGAAAAGCTTGTTCAACTGTGGTGACTCGGTGTGGCGCAATTTCGCGCTGCAACTCCTCACGCAAGCCTTTTTCTTCTCGAATGCCACAATGGACATTCATCTTATCGAACTTGGCCGTATTCAGCAATTGAAAGAGAACCTGCCGAACTGCATTTAATTGATCGTACAATTGTTGTTTGTTCCTGATCGGTAAATATTTCTCTCAATTTAGCCTTCACTTCAACCCACAAAGTGATAGGCTACTGGCCAAGTCGCTCTAAGTGCCTTTCGATGCCTATCCAATATTGCTTGGCAGCGTCGGCGAGTTTCATTTTGGCAAAACGGACTCAACGTGTATGGGACATTGAATTGATCGTACAATTGTTGTTTAATTGATCGTACAATTGTTGTTTGTTCCTGATCGGTAAATATTTCTCTCAATTTAGCCTTCACTTCAACCCACAAAGTGATAGGCTAAATTGATCGTACAACGTGTATTCAGCAATTGAAAGAGAACCTGCCGAACTGCATTTAATTGATCGTACAATTGTTGTTTGTTCCTGATCGGTAAATATTTCTCTCAATTTAGCCTTCACTTCAACCCACAAAGTGATAGGCTACTGGCCAAGTCGCTCTAAGTGCCTTTCGATGCCTATCCAATATTGCTTGGCAGCGTCGGCGAGTTTCATTTTGGCAAAACGGACTCAACGTGTATGGGACATTTCGTACCAATCAAAATATTGGTCCATGTCGATATGCCAGTTCGTGAAAGCTTTAGAATCAAACTTTCCGTCATAAGTTGGTGCGTCTATTTTTACTTTTCGTGTTATGTCATCCCGAAAAACATACGTTTCATCTTGAAAGAGTGGATTAAACCTCGGTTGTATCCGATGAATTTTGTGGGGTTGGGGGATTGGACATTTCTGTTACACTTAGAGGAGGGGAGTAATCGGAGGAGTTGGAGAAGGTGGTGTAGTGCAGAGTAGAAGGGAGAAGGAGAGTAACCTGGGCAGTGAAGAAGCTAACCTGAGGAAGGTAAGGGGGGAGTAGGGTATCGTACAGAGTTGGTGAGAAACGACAGCTTGCCAGGGTCGTCAGGGTTCAGGAGACTTCGGCGGATCGGGCGAGAAGAGCGGGGCGAGACCCGGTTCCAGATGCTTCCACGGGTCGGAGCGCATGCGGGTGAGACTTGCTGGATTGCAAGGATTACACAGTATGGAGGACCGGCCCAACCCAGCATTTCCAGAAGCTACGAATTGAGCCCAACTGAGGCCCATGTGCATAGTTACAACTCTTACTAATAACTACCCTAGTTATTACACAATTACAATTTAGTCCCCTTTTACAGAAGGGTATAAATAAGCAGTTGTAATAAGAAATACAGTTAACTCAGATTTGAATCAATATTAATCTCTCCCTCCAAATCCCTCTCTTTCTCTCTCTTTTCCTCTCTCCTTCCCCGATCTCTCCTACCCCAGTCCTTAATTCTCTTCCAAACCCTAACCCCAAATCCAATCAAACTCCACAAATTCCCAAAATCCGATCAAACCAAGCTCCAATTTACCCCAGATCTCAGAACAAGTTCATCCTTGATCTGGTGTCGGATTGTCCGGGAAGTGCTCATCATCCTCACCGCCAAGCCCGGATCTCAACCTGAAGCTCTCATCGATCGGCTGTGGCTCGTCAGATTGTTACAAATTGGTATCAGAGCTCTTCCGATCCCAGGGATCGTGAGCAACAATCGAGGCAACAAGTAGAAAATTGAGAGCAACAAGCAATAATCGAGGCAACGAGCAACAGATTGTAGCAACAACCCCAGATCTGTGATTCATAGCAATCGGAGAGCTCACAAGCATTAGGATCAAGCAAAAATTCCCACATCCGCACATAAGCAACCAGTAATCCACTGGTTGGAAGGTAACTAGACCTTTACCAACTTGCTTGATTCATATTTCCACATTTTAGCTGCATCGATTCCATCTGAGTAAGAAGAAGAAGGCATTAGCATTTCAAAATAGGGAAATCCAAATACAATAGATTTCATTACAATCCAAAGGAACCATACCTCATAGAAATGGCCGAAGGAATCAGACTCAAAGACATGAATGAACAGATCAAAAATCTTGAGGAAAGAATACAATCCATGTCCACTGAGTGCCATACCCTCATTGAAAGTAAATTGCAGCAGTTTGGTAGTGAGTATAATCAGAGATTTGGCATGTTAGGGCAACAATTGGATGAAATTCAATTGTTGAGCCAACAGAGATTTGAAGCTCAAGAGATAGAGTCAGTAAGGAGACATGAGCAATTGATGAAGATGTTGGGCTCTCAAGCCAATTCCCATAAAACTGAACCACTGCCACCCTTTCAGATTAAGGAGAGTAAAGTGGGGTGTTCAGGAATGCCAGGAAGTAGCACTAAAAATACTTACAGAGAAGACAGGGGCAAGGGAGTACTGCCCACACCACAGCTGGGAATAGAGAATCAGAATATCCAACAAAATCATAGGCAGCAGTATTATGTTCCATATCCTAAACTGGATTTTCCCACATTTGGAGGTGAAGAGCCCAGGGAATGGTTAAGCAAGAGTGAGTAGTTCTTCAAATTATACCAAATCCCAGAGGAACAATGGGTGGACATAGCTACTATGCATTTTGTTGGTAAGGCCCACAGATGGAAGGAGGGTTACATGATTGACAAATCTGAGTTGGATTGGGGAGATTTTGCAGATGCCACATGTAGGAGATTTGATGGGGCATCTATGAAGAAACTGGTTAGAGAATTCAACAAATTAGAACAAACTACAACTGTAGAGGCTTACCAGGAGAGGTTTGAGGATCTAAGAGCAAGAATGCTGTATTTGAATCCTACCTTGAGTGAAGAACATTTCATTCAGAGCTATATTAGTGGATTCAAGGAAGAGCTAGTCCCTTTTATAGATCTCTCTAACCCAACTACATTGGAGGAAGTATTTGAGCAAGCTAAATTACATGAGCAGGCTTTATCTATGATGTGGAAAAGGTACAAGAACATGTACAGACAAGGCAGTGGACCAGTTTCTGGGTACCAAGTACACAAAACCTTCAATCAGAAAGGCAACACAAAGGTGGGTGAGGATAGTAAAACCACTACCTACAGAAATCCCTCTTGGCAACCTGGTGCTAACAGGCAATTGATAGAACAGAGAAGGGCAGCGGGGTTGTGCTTTAAATGTGGTGATAAATACTTCTCAGGGCATCAATGCCAAGGAAAAACTTTAAATCAGGTGGAAGGGGAAGCAGAAATAGAAGAAGTATTTGATGAGGTATTGCTCCAGGAAGAAGAAGAAGAAGATGGGCCATCTGAAACAGATGAGAGAGCAATTTCTGTCCATGCTCTTAGTGAAGTACCCCAGGAAACCATTAAGGTACAAGGGGAATGTGGGGGCAAACCATTGGTACTGCTCATTGACACTGGGAGTACCCACAGCTTCATAGACTATCAAGTAGCTAAGGAGATGAAAGCTAGTATGGTTGCAGCTACACCTCTTATTGTTACAGTGGCCAATGGGCATAAGGTACTGAGTAAGCTCAAGTGTCCAGGATTTCAGTGGCTAATGCATGGGGAGCCTTATCAAACTGACCTTAGGGTCATTAGACTTGATGGCTCCAGCATAATACTTGGCATTGACTGGCTTAAAAGACATGGAAGAGTGACTTTTGACTACTCTAACCACTCAATCACTTTCAGCAAGGAGGGAAAGTCCATAACTATAGAAGGAATCACTGAGGGAGCCAAACTCAAAACCATAGGAGCTAAGCAATGGGTTAAAGCTAGTTTGCAGGGCAACTGCTGTGCCATAGCTCAACTTAAAGATAGCACTAAAAGCTGTGAAGAGACCATACCAGAATTGATACAAAAGGTACTGGATCAGCATGCAAGAGTTTTCCAAGAACCAAAGGGATTGCCTCCAAAAAGAGAACAGGATCATAGAATCCCCTTGCAGCCAGGAACAAAACCTCTTAATATCAGACCTTACAGGCATAGTTATGAACAGAAAGGAGAAGTAGAGAAGCAAGTAGCTGACCTGCTTAAGTCACAATTCATCAGGAAGAGCACTAGTCCTTATGCTTCCCCAGTACTGTTAGTAAAGAAAAAAGATCAAAGTTGGAGAATGTGTATGGATTACAGGAAGCTGAATCAGGCACAATAAAAGACAAGTATCCCATACCTATTATTGATGACTTATTGGATGAGCTAGGTGGGTCAAAATGGTTCTCTAAGATTGACCTAAGATCAGGCTACCACCAAATCAGGATGAATGAGGATGACATAGAGAAAACTGCATTCAGAACACATGCTGGGCATTATGAATTCTTGGTTATGCCTTTTGGCCTAACCAATGCCCCAGCAACATTTCAGGCAGTGATGAATGAGGTTTTCCACCCATATCTAAGAAAATTTGTACTAGTTTTCTTTGATGATATCCTTATCTACAGTAAGAATTTGGTGGATCATTCTAATCACTTGGATATAGTACTGGGATTGCTGGAGAAGAACCAACTCTTAGCTAAAAGAAGTAAGTGCTCTTTTGGACAAAATTATGTGGAATATTTAGGTCACATCATATCCTCTGAAGGAGTGGCAACTGATCCAAGCAAAATTACAGCAATGGTTGAGTGGCCTCAACTGACCACAGTGAAAGGATTGAGGGGGTTCCTAGGGCTTACTGGCTACTACCGCAAGTTTATTAAAGGCTATGGAGGAATCAGCAAACCCTTAACTGATCTCTTAAAAAAAGATAGCTTCAAATGGACAGAGGAAGCACAAAAAGCATTTGAGGAATTGAAGAAGGCTGTGACTACTGCCCCTGTACTAGCTATGCCTGATTTCACAAAGACTTTTGTGGTGGAGGTGGACGCTTGTGATACAGGAATGAGGGGAGTGTTGTCCCAAGAAGGAAAACCAATTGCATTTATCAGCAAGGCCATCAGCCCCAGGAACAGGGGACTATCTACGTATGAGAAGGAATTTCTGGCCATCTTACTTGCAGTAAGTAAGTGGAAACATTACTTGAGCCCTAAACCCTTTGTAATTCATACTGATCATGAAAGCCTAAAGTATTTGCTTGAGCAAAGAATTACCACAGCCACCCAACAGAGAGGAATGCTTAAACTAATGGGGTTGGAGTACAATATTAAATATAGGAAAGGGAAGGAGAATTTAGCTGCAGATGCCCTTTCCAGAGTGGTATCAGAGGTGGGAAGTAATCAAGCTTTATCAGCTACTATTCCCTCATGGGTTGTTGAAGTGGAGGAAAGCTATAAAGATGACCTAAAGGCTCAGCAATTGTTGGTAGAAACATTAGTGCAACCTAACCTTCCTGGAAATTACACTCAAAAGCAGGGTCTGTTAAGGTACAAGGGAAGGCTCTATATAGGCAGTCATGGCCAACTGAGAACCACTCTAGTGGATCAACTACATTCTTCAGCTCTAGGAGGTCATTCAAGGGTGGACAACACTTACAGACGAATCAAATCCTACTTCTATTGTCCTGGGTTAAAATTGGATGTGGAAAACATGGTGAAATCTTGTGAAGTGTGCATTAGGAACAAAATTGATGGGACTCCCTATGCAGGGTTACTGCAACCTCTACCTATACCCACGCAAGCTTGGCAAGTAGTGAGCATGGATTTTATTGAAGCATTGCCAAAATCTGAGACACGAGACACTATACTGGTAGTGGTGGATAAGCTAACTAAATATGCACATTTTATTCCCCTAACCTATCCTTACACAGCCTACACAGTTGCTAAGGCATTCTTTAACACTATCTACAAATTACATGGTATGCCTAAGGAAATCATCTCGGATAGAGACAAGATATTCACCAGTGAGTTTTGGCAAGGGCTATTCAAAATCGCAGGAGTGAAGCTGCACATGAGCACAGCTTACCACCCCCAAACCGACGGCCAAACGGAGAGGGTAAATAGATGCCTTGAAACCTACCTAAGATGTATGTGCTCTGAGCAACCGAGTAAATGGTCAAGGTGGTTAACCCTGGCTGAGTGGTGGTATAATACTAGCCACCACTCCTCCTTAGGGATGACACCCTTTGAAGCTCTCTATGGGTATCGGCCACCAGCAACCACTATATCTCAGGTCGCAACAGATGTCATTCCCACAGTAAGAGAATGGAGAAGAGATAGGGAACGTATGCTTCAGGTTCTAAAAGAAAGACTCAAGGTGGCCCAAAACCGCATGAAGCAGAACGCAGACAGAGGAAGAGTAGATAAAAAGTACAGGGTGGGTTAAAAGGTATACCTTAAGTTACAACCTTACCGACAGAGCAGCGTAGCCGTACGCAAAAGCTTGAAGCTCACCTCCAAGTACTTCGGGCCTTATGAAATCCTCCAAAGAGTTGGTCCGGTTGCCTATAGGCTGAAACTCCCAGAGGGGTCCAAGGTTCACCCCACTTTCCATGTCTCGCAACTTAAGAGAGGATTACCCCAAACTGAGCAGTATTCGGAGATGAATCTTGAAGGCGAAGAAGATGGCCAGCTAACCACTCGACCTGAGCAGATCTTAGCAAGGAGACTGTTGAAGCGAGGAAATACGGTCGTTACCCAAGTTCTTATCAAGTGGAGCAACCTGGGTCCCGAGAAGGCTACTTGGGAGGATTATGAAGAGATGAAGGCAAAGTATCCTACCCTCGATCCTTGAGGACAAGGATACTTTCAAGAGGGGTGGAGTGTTACACTTAGAGGAGGGGAGTAATCGGAGGAGTTGGAGAAGGTGGTGTAGTGCAGAGTAGAAGGGAGAAGGAGAGTAATCTGGGCAGTGAAGAAGCTAACCTGAGGAAGGTAAGGGGGGAGTAGGGTATCGTACAGAGTTGGTGAGAAACGACAGCTCGCCAGGGTCGTCAGGGTTCAGGAGACTTCGGCGGATCGGGCGAGAAGAGCGGGGCGAGACCCGGTTCCAGATGCTTCCACGGGTCGGAGCGCATGCGGGTGAGACTTGCTGGATTGCAAGGATTACACAGTATGGAGGACCGGCCCAACCCAGCATTTCCAGAAGCTACGAATTGAGCCCAACTGAGGCCCATGTGCATAGTTACAACTTACAACTCTTACTAATAACTACCCTAGTTATTACACAATTACAATTTAGTCCCCTTTTACAGAAGGGTATAAATAAGCAGTTGTAATAAGAAATACAGTTAACTCAGATTTGAATCAATATTAATCTCTCCCTCCAAATCCCTCTCTTTCTCTCTCTTCTCCTCTCTCCTTCCCCGATCTCTCCTTACCCAGTCCTCAATTCTCTTCCAAACCCTAACCTTAAATCCAATCAAACTCCACAAATTCCCAAAATCCAATCAAACCAAGCTCCAATTTGATCATCTGGATCAAATTGGAACTACCATCATCCTTACCGACCCCAGATCTCAGAACAAGTTCATCCTGGATCTGGTGTCGGATTGTCCGGGAAGTGCTCATCATCCTCACTGCCAAGCCCGGATCTCAGCCTGAAGCTCTTATTGATCGGCTGCGGCTCGTCAGATTGTTACAATTTCGTACTAATCAAAATATTGGTCCATGTCGATGAGCCAGTTCGTGAAAGTTTTAGAATCCAACTTTCCATCATAAGTGGTTGCTTCAATTTTTACTTTTCGTGTTATGTCATCCCGAAAATCATAGATTTCATTTTGAAAGAGTAGATTAAACCTCGGTTGTATCCGATGAATTTTGTGGGGTTGAGGGGCGTGTTATGCGGCTTCTTCTTCCATATCATTATTTTGTGCAACTAATCTTTCAGGGTTCGTTTCTAGGGCGGTAACACAGTTCCCTAGGTTGTCAATTTAGTGTTAAAAGCGGTTAATTGTTGTAAAATCTGATCTATTGTCACGGGATTTGATGATATCGGTAAAGGTTGATAAAGCTTACCGCTCTAACGATCATACATCAACCTAGGGCTCTGATACCGAAACTGATGCAGGATTTGTAAAAAAAAACTTAGGAAGTCAAATGAAATTGGAACAAATCATAAATTTAGAAACTCATCTAATGCAAAATGATATCAGCACAACGGGAATTATATTTGAAATCAACAAAATAAATAATTTTAGTATGACCCTCAAGAGTAAGGCAGTGCGAGGCGCGGAATTAAAATTAACTTAGGGTTTGAGATATTCGAATTAAACCTGTTGGGTTTGGCAAGAGGAATTAATAATCACAAGCGCACAAGGGATCCGTAAGATGCTTTATTCATTGTTGGATCCACGACCTATTCCTTGGTTGCAACCTGCTGGGTCAAGCAAACAAGACAAAAGGGAGGGATCAAACTAGATTAGAAGGGAAACTAGAGCAAAACGAAAAAAAGAGAAAAAAAATTAAAAGAAATTAGGTGTAGATGCAGGTTTGGCAGTCAAAGATGTTGAGGGCGATTTTGATGACAAATCAGTCTTGGAAGGCTCGGGCGCAGCAACCGAGCAATGGTAGAAGGCGACAGCAGTGGCAAATGATGGCGGCGGTGGGAAAACGACTTCGAATCAAAAGGAAATTGCAAAAGATAAGGGGACTCACTCCGGACGACGCATGAATGCGAAGGAAAATAGAGAACACATCTCATTGGCTAAATAATAATATTCTTCTTCATTATTAAAATCGTCTCATTCATAGTATTTAAAGAGCTTTTCTAACAGGGATAAGCTCAAAAATCCTAACAATAAAATCCCAACCTATCAAATAAACAACTTTCCTAACAAACTAAATAAAGTTAAAATAACAGGAAAGTAAATAAAATCCTTGCCTAAACAACTTTCCTAACAAACTAGATGAGTTCAAATAATAGGAAAGTATATATCTCTAGGTACTTCTAGAAACTCGTAGGTTCGATTCAATCCGGACCTATCTCGAGTTTATCAAGCCATATGCTACAATTGCGGTTGCGGCGTCGACGATGTTTGTACACTCGATAAAGCTTGCATCAGCCGAACTCATATATATATATATATATATATATATATATATATATATATATATATATATATATATATCAAGGATTTAAGTATCCATCGGCACGGGCCGTATCTACCGTGCCGCACCGTGCCAACAAGATACCGGCACGATACAGCTCCCGTGCTGATGGCACAATTCAAAACCCTTTTTTCTTAAAATTACTAAATAATTTTCTTAATAAAGTTCAAAATATTTGATAAAGATACATAATAAGCAATTAAAAAATTTTGTTGCTAAAGAAATTAAATATTTCATGCCATTATGTGTCGGCACGCATGTATTTTTTGTGACCGGCACTCATCGGCATGGCTCGGCACACATCGTGCCGTACCGTGCCGTCAAGTTTTCGGCACGACCCCGAGCCACACCACTTAAATCCTTGATATATATATAGAAAGAGAGAGAGAGAGCTAGGTCCCTATACTATCAATAGTACTGGAGCTTTGGTACTATAGTCTCATTTTTGATCTTAGGGTATTCAAATCAACAATCCACACTGTTAAATATGATCTAGGGTTTATGAAGTTCTTAGAAATAAAATTTTAATTCTTTTCGGCATCGTTTACTTAGGCTTCGTTTGGTAATGGGATAAGAGAGAACTAACTATTCCAGGGATAAGTATAAAGTACGGAACTAGTGTAAAAAAGTGTTTGGTATGATTCCAGGAATAAGAGAATTTGTGTTTGATATGATGATGGAGAATAAGAGGAATAGAGAGTATTAGTTGGTTAAAATGATGTTTTTGCCCTCAACCATAATAATTTTTTAAAACAAATAAAAATTTTACTTATGTGATTTTAAATATTTAATTTAAGATATTTATTAAAAAAAATTTTAAAATTTATATTTTAGTTGTATATAAAAAAAAGTTATTAAAAAATTTAAAAATTTTGAAATTTTATACATTTTTAAAAATAAAAATTTTAAATTTTATAAATTTAAATATCTTAAAATTTAAAAATTTTAAATATATATATAAAAATAAAACAATAAAAAATAAAAAATATGATGGGACAAGGTTGGAATTACTATCGCAAGGGGGTGAACTGCTGTACCCCCGTACAGGGGGGGAACAGAAGTCCCCCCCCCCCCCCCATCCCTGCTTTGTTTGGGTTAACTTGGGGGATATCCCCCTTATCCCCTAATGTACCGTTTGGATTGGGGATAAGCCAGAATGAGTTATACCAGGGATAAGTATAAAGTTAGGGATAAGCTAGGTTGTCACGCCCCAGGTGTGAACCAGAACCCGGGCCCGCCAACAGATCCGCCGTGCACACGGAACTTTCCATGTACACGAAGCGCTGGTAACCTGCTCAGATAGATAATATACAATAAAAGAGCATAAACAGAGCTGAACTAATAGAACTAGAAGTAATCTCAGACTGAAATAAACTACAAGCTGACATAAAAGTACAATATACTCCCAGCTCACCATAAATATACAACCAGCTGGCTAAAGCCAGTCCCAAAAGTACACTAATATAGTCTGGGATACAAAAGGGGTACAATAGAAGTCCAGCTACTCTCACAGGCGGGGTAGATGATCTAGCTAGTCCGCAATCCTCTTACCTCGATCCGCCGCTGAAGGCTCAGCAGCTCCCACAGACGACTCTGCAACACACAGGGGAAAAGGACAAAACAACAATGGGGGGTGAGTACTACTAGATAAACCAGTAGCCTTCCCTAGTGGGTAAAACCTCAAATGCTGACGCACCCACTAGGACTATAAGAGGCAAAAAGGAAGGAACAGTGGTATACAATAAAGACTGCTGAAAAAGGGGAACTACCACTACTATGCCTCTAAATGCAGTGCCAAAAGACTGTATATATGCAACTATAAATCTAACTGCCCAAAGAAACCCAATCAAATGGCCAGGAAATACTGGCACTGCCTGCTCTGTCATCAATCGCAACTCATCAAGGTGCCCGGCGCTCGGCACGGTGTAAAGCCTACTCCGGAGTGGCACTCGAGGGGAGCGACCCACACGAGTAAAGTATGTAAAGTATCACTATATCAAGTATCTCTGTATCAAGCATCTCTGTAACCAATGTCTCACAATAGCAGGACTGGATCATGACTATGATCAAAGTGGGAAATATCCATCCACTAAAGTAACCCTGATACCCAATCAGATGCAATAGTAATCAACAAGTGGTAAACACCATCCACTAGGAAAATCTGAAACCCGGTCTGATGCATAAGTGAACACCCGGTCAACCGCCTAATGTCCGCGGTCGCCGTACACCCTATAAGACCAAGATCTGATAAAGTAATCAACATCTGGCTAACCGCCTCAAGTCTGCGGTTACCACAATGCCCCACAATACATATATATATATATATAACCGAGTCAAACCTGTCCCAGACTCAAGCCTCAACTACACTATCCCAAACCCTGCTCAAACCGAGCAACATATATCCGAATGCGAAGGAGAATAGTGAAACATGGTTTCTCCTAAGTCAAGTCCCAAAAATAGTGTAGCAATAAATAGTAGCCCATTCAGATGTCCAAACAAGCATGCAAGGGTTCGCATTTAAAAACAGAGGGAAAGTATTAACTATCTATTTAGACAAGATGGTTTTATGATAATACTTTAGCATGCGATGATAGTTTACAGCATATGTCCAACAACTGTGTCCCAGTTTACCATAAATGAGCTGTCATATTATTTGTGGGGTTTACTTATGCATTTCATGAGTACAAGTACCAATTATCTGTTTAAAGTCGGGAATCTCTAATACTCCTAGTGAGATAGTCAGTAATGAGGTAAGCAACAACCACCCACCTCGAAAAGCGTGCACAATACTCCCAGAAAATACCCGCTGTCCTCTAAGCACACCGTCAGCTGAAACAGTATCCTACAACATCACATAAGTGTACACGGTGTAAAAACTACAAGTCTCAAAACAGATTTGCTGTTTTTATAATCAGCACGCAAAACGAGGAATTTCACCTCTGTCCCGAGCTCCTAAAATCTCAGAAAAATCACGGTTGCGTTCCTCGCGAAAAGTAGCCCAAAATCGACTCTTGAATCGCCTCGATCTGATATTCCTACGCGGAGAAACAATTCGTCGAAGTCGCCGCTGTCCAAAAGCCCAAACAGCAAAAGAGGGGGTCAAAACACCTCGGGAATCGTGCCAAGGAATCTGAATCTGGAGAAACGATCAACACGGAAAACGAAGCCCTACCTCTTAGGAACACACTGGCGAAGAAATCGTCGAAAAAGGACTCCTGTACTGCGCAGGGGACTCCTCGGACTGAAATGCGACGATAACGGGCCAAATTGGGGAAAAACGAGGCACACTGTAAAATCCGAATCGCCGCTGTCGAACTTCCAGAAAATCTGGGAACGCACCACGAGGTAGAAAAATCAGTGAGGAACAACTTCTCTTCAATGGCCTCTCTCTGATTCTCTCTCTATCTCTCGGAAAACAGAGAAAAAGAAGAGAGGGGAAGGCCTATTTATAGGCCCAAAAAATCTTTTGGGGAAATGACCACTGTGTCCCCACTTTCGGGCGGCTACAGTGCCCAGGCCCACTTTCGGGCGTGAACAGTGCGGCCCGGCCCAAGGATTTCCGGGCGCGCACAGTGCGGCCCAGCCCAACCCGGCCCGCACACGGGATCCAGCCGCGTCCGACCGCCCGTCCGACCCGGCCCACGGCCCGCCACGTGTCCGCCAATCAGGCGGCAGCCGTGCGGGCCAACGACAATGCGCTACGTGTCCCCCGTGATTGGCGGCACGCGGGGTACGGCCGCCAATCGCGTGGCGACACGTGGCCCCGCCCGACACCGTGGTCGGCGGGCGCCGCCGCCACGTGCGCCCACGTGCGCCCATGTGCGCGTACGGCCGCCGCCGCGTGGCGCCGCATGCGCCCCGCGCACATGGACCAACCAACCCGGGGCCGCCACGTGGCGCGCCCTGGTCCACCGTGCACCGCGCCCCCCTCCGCGCCTGCCCGGCCTGCCCGCGCTGCCCGCGCACCCTCCCGTGCGCCGCGCGCCTTGCACCGGCCCAACCGCGTGCTGCCACGTGGCCCGCCGGTCCACCGTGCACCGGCGGTCTAATTCCGTGGACCGAGAGTGGCGCGCCGGCCCAATAAGGGCCTGCCACGTGTCCCCCGGCCGGTCCACAGGTCCCCCATGCACCATTTTGCGCAGAAAACTTCCGGGGTCCGTTTTTGGGCATCCGGACTCCAAAATAAATAAGTAAATAGCCGTTTTCAAGCGTTTTTCCGCGCTGAATCCAAATACGGCCTCCGTTTGGCCCAAATCTTTCTCTAAAATTCAGCAAATACCTCCGAAGGCCAAACCAACAGTAAATACCACACTGTGTCCATCCGTAGCACCCCTTTGATGCACTGTGGACCAATACACCAATGATAGGTGTTTCACACCAAGGATTTACGGAAAAACCATACGGAATCCTGGACCACTACATCCTCCCCCACTAACAAAAGTTTCGTCCTCGAAACGAAAATCATACCTCAATCCTAAGCCTCGAACAGGTAGGGGTAGGCGTCCATCATCTCTGACTCGAGCTCCCACGTCGCCTCGCGCTCATCATGATTGTTCCAAAGGATCTTCACATAGGGAATGGTCCGATTGCGTAATTCTTTTACCTCCCGATCTAGAATCCGCAATGGGCGCTCCTCATATCTCAAATCCTCGCTGATCTCGAGAGGCGCAAAGTCGATGACGTGCGACGGGTCGAAGACGTACCTCCTCAGTGTAGAAACATGAAACACATCATGGACACCAGCAAGTCTCGGGGGAAGTGCAAGTCGGTAAGCAACTGGCCCGATACGCTCCAATACCTCAAAGGGTCCAATGTATCGGGGACTGAGTTTCCCACGAATGCCAAACCTCCTTATCCCTTTGGACGGCGAGACTTTTAGAAATACATGATCTCCCACCTGAAACTCTAAGTCTCGTCGCCGAACATCAGCATAGCTCCTCTGTCGACTCTGAGCGATCTGAAGGTGCTGTCGGATCACTCTGACCTTCTCCTCTGCTTCTAGCAACAAATCTGGTCCCAGAGTCCTTCTCTCTCCCACATCACTCCAATATAGCGGTGATCGACATTTGCGTCCGTACAACGCTTCAAACGGAGCCATTTGGATGCTCGCTTGAAAGCTGTTGTTGTACGCAAACTCAGCCAATGATAAGTGTCGAATCCATCCACCGCCAAAATCTAGGACGCAAGCCCTCAGCATATCCTCAAGGATCTGAATCGTCCGCTCTGACTGTCCATCAGTCTGTGGGTGGAAAGCGGTACTGAATCTGAGCTGAGTCCCAAAGGTAGTCTGTAAACTTCTCCAGAATCGCGAAACAAACCTCGGGTCTCTATCTGACACTATGGAAGCTGGCACCCCATGTAATCTCACTATCTCGTCCAAGTATAACTGGGCTAGTCGCTCGAGTGGCCAAGTAGTCTGTATAGGCAAAAAGTGCGCTGACTTGGTAAGTCGATCCACCACTACCCAGATAGCATCTGCACCTCCTTGTGCTCTCGGCAATCCGACCACAAAATCCATCGTGATGTGGTCCCATTTCCACTCGGGAATTGGAAGACTTTGCAACTTGCCAGCTGGCACTCGATGCTCAGCTTTTACCTGCTGACAAGTTAAACACTGAGACACAAATCTCCCAATATCCCTTTTCATGCCATTCCACCAGAAGTGTGTCTTGAGGTCCTTATACATCTTAGTTCCTCCAGGATGAAGGGTGTAAGGTGTATAATGGGCCTCTCTCAATATCTGCTCTCTGATCTCAGCATCCACTGGTACACATACTCGATCCCTGTACCTCAGTACTCCCGCAGCATCAACTGAAAAATCCCCTGATCGATCACTCGGAATCTAATCTCTAATCTTGGTCAAATAGGGGTCCTCACTCTGTCTCTCTCGGATCCTCTCCAGTAGAGTGGGCTGCACGACCAAAGACATCAGTCTAGCAGAGACCCCAGGGGATACAACCTCTATCTCGAGTCGTCTCATCTCCTCTAACAGTGGCGCCTGATCTGTAATCAACATGGACAAACTCTGCACGCTCTCCTACTCAAGGCATCAGCGACCACGTTGGCCTTTCCTGGATGGTAGAGAATGTCCACGTCATAATCCTTTAATAGCTCTAACCACCTGCGTTGCCTCAAGTTTAGTTCCTTCTGCGTGAACAGATACTTTAAGCTCTTGTGGTCTGTGTAAATCTCACAGTGCTCTCCATATAGGTAATGGCGCCAAAGCTTCAGTGCAAACACCACGGCAGCAAGCTCCAAGTCATGGGTAGGGTAATTCTTCTCGTAATCTTTAAGCTGTCTCGATGCATAAGCAATTACCCCTCCCTTCCTGCATCAACACGCATCCAAGTCCACTGTGCGATGCATCACTGTAGATCACGTATCCTTTCCCCATAACAGGGAGGGAAAGGATAGGAGCGGTCACCAATCTATCCTTTAACTCCTCAAAGCTCCTCTGGCAGTCTTCACTCCAGATAAACTTAACTCCTTTACGCGTCAACCGAGTGAGGGGTGTGGAGAGCTTCGCAAAGCCTTCCACAAACCGACGATAATAACCAGCTAATCCCATGAAGCTGCGCACCTCTGATACAGTCGTCGGTCGGGGCCAATCACGAACTGCCTCAATCTTCGCCGGGTCTACAGCTACACCTGCGGCGGAAATCACATGGCCCAAGAAAGCTACCTCCCGAAGCCAAAACTCGCACTTTGCCAGCTTGGCATACAACTTCTTATCTCGTAGAAGTTGTAGCACAGTCCTCAAGTGTTCCTCATGCTCGGCCTCGCTTCGGGAGTAAATAAGGATATCATCAATGAACACCACCACAAAACGATCCAGAAAGGGCCGAAATATCCTGTTCATCAAATCCATAAAGGCGGCAGGGGCATTAGTCAATCCAAACGGCATAACTGTAAACTCATAATGCCCATACCGTGATCTGAAAGCAGTCTTAGGAATATCCTCGGCCTTCACCTTCAATTGGTGGTAACCAGACTGTAGATCAATCTTGGAAAATACACAAGACCCTTGCAGCTGATCAAAGAGATCATCGATGCGCGGCAAAGGGTACTTGTTCTTAATGGTCACTTTGTTCAATTCCCTATAGTCCACACACAACCGAAGTGACCCATCCTTCTTTTTCACGAATAGCACCGGTGCTCCCCAAGGCGACACACTTGGTCTAATAAAGCCCTTATCCATCAGATCTTGCAGTTGTGCTTTAAGCTCTCGCAGCTCAGCCGGTGCCATCCGATAAGGAGCCTTAGAGATTGGCGCAGTTCCTGGAACTACGTCAATCACAAACTCAATCTCTCTGTCTGGCGGCATACTAGTCAGCTCAGGTGGAAAAACATCCGGAAACTCGCGGGCAATAGGAATATCCCCGAGTCCCGGTGCCGCCGTAGGCCCCTCAACAACACTAGCCAAAAAGGCTACACATCCTCGATGAATCATCCGCCTCGCTCGGGAAGTCGAAACCATAGAGGCAAAGAAAGCACTCTGACATCCCCGATATACAAACATCTCCTGGCCTGGCTCTCTAAAAGTGACAGTCCTCGCGGCACAATCAATAGTCGCGAAATACCGAGCCAGCCAGTCCATCCCAAGAACCACATCAAAGTCCCTCAGCTGTCTCAAGACCAACAGGTCTGCTGGCATAATCCAGGACTCGATCTGCATCGGGCAGGACCAACAACACTCCTCCACGTGCAAAGTGTGATCGGGAATCTGAACCTCTCGTGCACGTGGCAAAAGTCCTACCTCTAACCCATGTAATGATGCAAAAGATCTACTAATGAAAGAATGGGATGCTCCAGTATCAAATAAAGTACGAGTCCTAATGCCAGAGAGTAAGGTGATACCTGCCACCACATGGTCTGCTGCTGAAGGATCCTCTACCTGTGCAGCATACACGCGCCCACTCTGAGCTGGAGGGCGATAATCAGTAGGATGGGAAGAAGAGGGCCTGCTCGCTGGAGCATAAGGCCGCTGAGCCGTCGACCGCTGCTGTGATGATGATGGGACAGATGCTGAAGAAGGGGCGACTGAGGTCGAAAAGGGGCACGAAGCTCGAATGTGCCCTGGCTGCCCACATCCGTAACAACGACCCCACCGCTGGTCGCAGGTGCCGGAGAAGTGCGGACCTCCACAAAAGATACAACTATTGGGAGCCCGTGACTGTCGGGATTGCTGCTGCTGTGACTGCTTCTGTCGCTGTGGCTGCCGCTGCGATCCACGCTGCGATGACTGCGATCTCCGCTGCTGCTGCTGCTGATGCTGGGGCCTCTGGGATCCACCAGGCCCTCGCCGCTCGGACCGCCCTTGGCTGGAAAACTGTGGCTGAGGCGGTCGTGGCGGTCTCCACGAACTAGCCTGTCCCCCTGCCCCCGGTGCTGGTCGCTTCGCCCCCGGGATCACTTCGGGAGCTGGAGATACTTCATCCATCACTACCTCCCCGCACTCTACATATAGCGCCTGCTCCATTGAGGCTTCCAGGGTCTGCAACCTGCGTGAACGAACCAGCTGAAAGATATCCCGGCGCAACCCTCGCTCAAACATGTAAATCCTGTGCGCCTCATCTCGAGCTACGTGTGGTACACATGCCAGCAACTGATTGAAATCCACAATATACTCATGCACTGGACGATCGCCCTGTCGAAGGTTCTTCATCCGCTCCTCCAGCCTCTGCCGAACACTCTCAGGGAAGAAGGCCCCAAGAAGAAGACTGCGGAACTCCGCCCAGGATAAGAGATGAGCCCCAGGCGGACCAGCCGGTCGCACACGCCGCCACCAAGCCTCGGCGTTGCGCTCCAAGAAGTTCGTCGCCAAAAGCACCTGGTACCTCTCCTCAATAAACAGCGTCTCAAAGCGTCGCTCCATCGCCGTGATCCATGACTCTGCCTCCCACGGCTCGGTACTCTGCCCCGAGAAACGGGCGGGTCAAACTGGCGGAACCTCATCAGTAAATCAACCATCTCCCGCTGCTCGGCCGGGGTCAGCGGTCTCATCAATCCAGAGGGCTGTCCCCCAGTGCCCCGAGTAATAGGGGATGCTGGGGTCACTGGTGCAGCCGGGGGAGCCACAACAGGGGAAGATGGTACGGGAGAACTCTCCGGGGGTACTACTGCTGGCTGCACCCTTTGCTCTAACAGCTGTGTCAGCCGACCCACAGCCTCCTCCTGACGCCTAACAACCTCTGCCATCTGGGCCATCTGTGCCTGTAGCTCCTGCACCTCGCTCTGCTGGCCCTGCCCGGACTCCTGCTGCTCGGGCTCCGAGGAAGAAGGCTGCGAACGCGTCATAATCCTGCGTCGCGGATGCATCCTGCCACGAGAAACCATAATCAGAATCAGAACCCCACACGACCCAATCAAACGAAAGTCAAAGACATCCCCCTATTTCTGTGGCTTTATGTTGTCTGCAGCCAACATAACTGTCCACCAGAAATTGGGTATGTCGATCCCTCTTCACTCACTGGAAGAGTCTAATAAATAAATCAACGACTTTCGCAAAGTGTCACGTCTCTCACGCCCTATCATCCTAGGGTCTGCCAAAAGCCTAGGGTTTCCTAAGTCCCAACTGACCTATCCCTAAGCTCTGATACCAACTTAATCTGTCACGCCCCGGGTGTGAACCAGAACCCGGGCCCGCCAACAGATCCGCCGTGCACACGGAATTTTCCATGTACACGAAGCGCTGGTAACCTGCTCAGATAGATAATATACAATAAAAGAGCATAAACAGAGCTGAACTAATAGAACTAAAAGTAATCTCAGACTGAAATAAGCTACAAGCTGACATAAAAGTACAATATACTCCCAGCTCACCATAAATATACAACCAGCTGGCTAAAGCCAGTCCCAAAAGTAAACTAATATAGTCTGAGATACAAAAGGGGTACAATAAAAGTCCAGCTACTCTCACAGTCGGGGTAGATGATCTAGCTAGTCCGCAATCCTCTTACCTCGATCCGCCGCTGAAGGCCCAGCAGCTCCCGCAGACGACTCTGCAACACACAGGGGAAAAGGACAGAAACAACAATGGGGGTGAGAACTACTAGATAAACCAGTAGCCTCCCCTAGTGGGTAAAACCTCAAATGCTGACGCACCCACTAGGACTATAAGAGGCAAAAAGGAAGGAACAGTGGTATACAATAAAGACTGCTGAAAAAGGGAACTACCACTACTATGCCTCTAAATGCAGTGCCAAAAGACTGTATATATGCAACTGTAAATCTAACTGCCCAAAGAAACCCAATCAAATGGCCAGGAAATACTGGCACTGCCTGCTCTGTCATCAATCGCAACTCATCAAGGTGCCCGGCGCTCGGCACGGTGTAAAGCCTACTCCGGAGTGGCACTCGAGGGGAGCGACCCACACGAGTAAAGTATGTAAAGTATCACTGTATCAAGTATCTCTGTATCAAGCATCTCTGTAACCAATGTCTCACAATAGCAGGACTGGATCATGACTATGATCAAAGTGGGAAATATCCATCCACTAAAGTAACCCTGATCCCCAATCAGATGCAATAGTAATCAACAAGTGGGAAACACCATCCACTAGGAAAATCTGAAACCCAATCTGATGCATAAGTGAACACCCGGTCAACCGCCTAATGTCCGCGGTCGCCGTAACACCCTATAAGACCAAGATCTGATAAAGTAATCAACATCTGGCTAACCGCCTCAAGTCTGCGGTTACCACAATGCCCCACAATATATATATATATACGAGTCAAACCTGTCCCAGACTCAAGCCTCAACTACACTATCCCAAACCCTGCTCAAACCGAGCAACATATATCCGAATGCGAAGGAGAATAGTGAAACATGGTTTCTCCTAAGTCAAGTCCCAAAGATAGTGTAGCAATAAATAGTAGCCCATCTAGATGTCCAAACAAGCATGCAAAGGTTCGCATTTAAAACAGAAGGAAAGTATTAAATATTTATTTAGAAAAGATGGTTTTATGATAATACTTTAGCATGCGATGATAGTTTACAGCATATGTCCAACAACAGTGTCCCAGTTTACCATAAATGAGCTGTCATATTATTTGTGGGGTTTACTTATGCATTTCATGAGTACAAGTACCGATTATCTGTTTAAAGTCGGGAATCTCTAATACTCCTAGTGAGATAGTCAGTAATGAGGTAAGCAACAACCACCCACCTCGAAAAGCGTGCACAATACTCCAAGAAAATACCCGCTGTCCTCTACGCACACCGTCAGCTGAAACAGTATCCTACAACATCACATAAGTGTACACGGTGTAAAAACTACAAGTCTCAAAACAGATTTGCTGTTTTTATAATCAGCACGCAAAACGAGGAATTTCACCTCTGTCCCGAGCTCCTAAAATCTCAGAAAAATCACGGTTGCGTTCCTCGCGAAAAGTAGCCCAAAATCGACTCTTGAATCGCCTCGATCTGATATTCCTACGCGGAGAAACAATTCGTCGAAGTCGCCGCTGTCCAAAAACCCAAACAGCAAAAGAGGGGGTCAAAACACCTCGGGAATCGTGCCAAGGAATCTGAATCTGGAGAAACGATCAACACGGAAAACGAAGCCCTACCTCTTAGGAACACACTGGCGAAGAAATCGTCGAAAAAGGACTCCTGTACTGCGCAGGGGACTCCTCGGACTGAAATGTGACGATAATGGGCCAAGTTTGGGGAAAAACGAGGCACACTGTAAAATCCGAATCGCCGCTGTCGAACTTCCAGAAAATCTGGGAACGCACCACGAGGTAGAAAAATCAGTGAGGAACAACTTCTCTTCAATGGCCTCTCTCTAATTCTCTCTCTTTCTCTCGGAAAACAGAGAAAAAGAAGAGAGGGGAAGGCCTATTTATAGGCCCCAAAAATCTTTTGGGAAAATGACCACTGTGTCCCCACTTTCGGGCGGCTACAGTGCCCAGGCCCACTTTCGGGCGGCAACAGTGCGGCCCGGCCCAAGGATTTCCGGGCGCGCACAATGCGGCCCAGCCCAACCCGGCCCGCACACGGGATCCAGCCGCGTCCGACCGCCCGTCCGACCCGGCCCACGGCCCGCCACGTGTCCGCCAAACAGGCGGCAGCCGTGCGGGCCAACGAGAAGGCGCCACGTGTCGCCCGTGATTGGCGGCACGGGGGTACGGCCGCCAATCGCGTGGCGACACGTGGCCCCGCCCGACACCGCTGTCGGCGGGCGCCGCCGCCACGTGCGCCCACGTGCGCCCATGTGCGCGTACGGCCGCCGGCGCGTGGCGCCGCATGCGCCCCGCGCACATGGACCAGCCAACCCGGGGCCGCCACGTGGCGCGCCCCGGTCCACCGTGCACCGCGCCCCCTCCGCGCCTGCCCGGCCTGCCCGCGCTGCCCGCGCACCCTCCCGTGCGCCGCGCGCCTTGCACCGGCCCAACCGCGTGCTGCCACGTGGCCCGCCGGTCCACCGTGCACCGGCGGTCTAATTCCGTGGACCGAGAGTGGCGCGCCGGCCCAATCAGAGGCCGCCACGTGTCCCCCGGCCGGTCCACAGGTCCTCCATGCACTATTTTGCGCAGAAAACTTCCGGGGTCCGTTTTTGGGCATCCGGACTCCAAAATAAATAAGTAAATAGCTGTTTTCAAGCGTTTTTCCGCGCTGAATCCAAATACGGCCTCCGTTTGGCCCAAATCTTTCTCTAAAATTCAGCAAATACCTCCGAAGGCCAAACCAACAGTAAATACCACACTGTGTCCATCCGTAGCACCCCTTTGATGCACTGTGGACCAATACACCAATGATAGGTGTTTCACACCAAGGATTTACGGAAAAACCATACGGAATCCTGGACCACTACATAGGTATAATGTAAAATTGTGTTTGGTTGGGAATGAGGCTTAAACCAGGTATAAGTAAAAAGTGTTTGGTAGTGATTGAAGAATAAGGAGGAATAGAGAGTTGACTTTTATGTTAAAAGATTAAAATATTCTTTTCTTTTTAATATTTTTTTCAAAATTAAAATTTCAAAATTTATTCAAATTTTAATATTTATTAATTTTAATTTTAATATTTATTTTAAGTGGGAGCAAAAAAAATAAAGTTAATTTTAAATTTTAAGTAGGAGTAAAAATTATAAAAAAATTGTATAAATTTTAAAATTTTAAAATTAATATTTTTTTAAAACAAAAAAATAAAATTTTTAGATTTATTAAAATATAATATTAAAAAATTAAAATTTATAAAATTTAAATTTAAAATTTAAATATCTTTTTAAATTTAAAAATTGTAATTAAAAAAAAAATCAAAAGAAACATAAAAGAAGAGAAAAAAAAATAAATCAAATTGCCCCTTCCCAAGGCTCTGACAGAGCCTTGGGAAGGGGTTTCTTAAACCGGGGGTGTGGGAGGGGGGATGGGATATCCCTCCCCCAAACCGGGGTTATCCCCGTTTGGGGGGGATATCCCATCCCGGGGTATCCCAAAAA
>CM054946.1:10597746-10620511 GCA_029168755.2 Tillandsia fasciculata | reverse complement strand
CTCTAACGATCATACATCAACCTAGGGCTCTGATACCGACAACTGATGCTGGATTTGTAAAAGAAACTTAGGAAGTTAAATGAAATTGGAACAAATCCTAAGTTTAGAACTCACCTAATGCAAAATGATATCAGCACAGCGGGAATTATATTCGAAATCAACAAAATCAATAATTTTAGTACGACCCTAAAGAGTGAGTCAGTGCAAGGCGCAGAATTGAAAGTAACTAATGGTTTGAGATGTTCGAATTAAACCTGTTGGGTTTGGCACGAGGTATTAATAACCACAAGCGCACAAGGGATTCGTAGGATGCTCTAATCACTGTTGAGTCCACTGCCTATTCCTTGGTTACAACCTGCTGGGTCAAGAAAACAAGACAAAGGGAGTGATCAAACTAGATTAGAAGGAAAAATGGAGAGAACGAAAAAGAGAGAAAAAAATTAAAAGAAATTAGGTATAGATCCAGGTTTGGCAGTCAAAGATGTTGAGGTGATTTTGACGACATATCAGTCTTGGAAGGCTCGGGCGTAGCAACCGGGCAATGGTAGAAGGCGACAGCAGTGGCAAATGATGGCGGCGGTGGGAAAACGACTTCGAATCAAAAGGAAATTGCAAAAGATAAAGGGACTCACTCCGGACGACGCATGAATGCGAAGGAAAATAGAGAACACATCTCATTGGCTAAATAATAATATTCTTCTTCATTATTAAAATCGTCTCATTCATAGTATTTAAAGAGCTTTTCTAACAGGGATAAGCTCAAAAATCCTAACAATAAAATCCCAACCTATCAAATAAACAACTTTCCTAACAAACTAAATAAAGTTAAAATAACAGGAAAGTAAATAAAATCCTTGCCTAAACAACTTTCCTAACAAACTAGATGAGTTCAAATAATAGGAAAGTATATATCTCTAGGTACTTCTAGAAACTCGTAGGTTCGATTCAATCCGGACCTATCTCGAGTTTATCAAGCCATATGCTACAATTGCGGTTGCGGCGTCGACGATGTTTGTACACTCGATAAAGCTTGCATCAGCCGAACTCATATATATATATATATATATATATATATATATATATATATATATATATATATATATCAAGGATTTAAGTATCCATCGGCACGGGCCGTATCTACCGTGCCGCACCGTGCCAACAAGATACCGGCACGATACAGCTCCCGTGCTGATGGCACAATTCAAAACCCTTTTTTCTTAAAATTACTAAATAATTTTCTTAATAAAGTTCAAAATATTTGATAAAGATACATAATAAGCAATTAAAAAATTTTGTTGCTAAAGAAATTAAATATTTCATGCCATTATGTGTCGGCACGCATGTATTTTTTGTGACCGGCACTCATCGGCATGGCTCGGCACATATCGTGCCGTACCGTGCCGTCAAGTTTTCGGCACGACCCCGAGCCACGGCACTTAAATCCTTGATATATATATAGAAAGAGAGAGAGAGCTAGGTCCCTATACTATCAATAGTACTGGAGCTCTGGTACTATAGTCTCATTTTTGATCTTAGGGTATTCAAATCAACAATCCACACCGTTAAATATGATCTAGGGTTTATGAAGTTCTTAGAAATAAAATTTTAATTCTTTTCGACATCGTTTACTTAGGCTTCGTTTGGTAATGGAATAAGAGAGAACTAACTATTCCAGGGATAAGTATAAAGTACGGAACTAGTGTAAAAAAGTGTTTGGTATGATTCCAGGAATAAGAGAATTTGTGTTTGATATGATGATGGAGAATAAGAGGAATAGAGAGTATTAGTTGGTTAAAATGACGTTTTTACCCTCAACCATAATAATTTTTTAAAACAAATAAAAATTTTACTTACGTGATTTTAAAATATTTAATTTAAGATATTTATTAAAAAAATTTTAAAATTTATATTTAGTTGTATATAAAAAAAAGTTATTAAAAAATTTAAAAATTTTGAAATTTTATACATTTTTAAAAATAAAAAATTTTAAATTTTATAAATTTAAATATCTTAAATTTAAAAATTTTAAATATATATATAAAATAAAACAATAAAAAATAAAAAATATGATGGGACAAGGTTGGAATTACTATCGCAAGGGGGTGAACTGCTGTACCCCCGTACAGGGGGGGAACAGAAGTCCCCCCCCCCCCCCCATCCCTGCTTTGTTGGGTTAACTTGGGGGATATCCCCTTATCCCCTAATGTACCGTTTGGATTGGGGATAAGCCAGAATGAGTTATACCAGATAAGTATAAAGTTAGGATAAGCTAGGTTGTCACGCCCCGGGTGTGAACCAGAACCCGGGCCCGCCAACAGATCCGCCGTGCACACGGAATTTTCCATGTACACGAAGCGCTGGTAACCTGCTCAGATAGATAATATACAATAAAAGAGCATAAACAGAGCTGAACTAATAGAACTAAAAGTAATCTCAGACTGAAATAAACTACAAGCTGACATAAAAGTACAATATACTCCCAGCTCACCATAAATATACAACCAGCTGGCTAAAGCCAGTCCCAAAAGTAAACTAATATAGTCTGAGATACAAAAGGGGTACAATAAAAGTCCAGCTACTCTCACAGTCGGGGTAGATGATCTAGCTAGTCCGCAATCCTCTTACCTCGATCCGCCGCTGAAGGCCCAGCAGCTCCCGCAGACGACTCTGCAAAACACAGGGGAAAAGGACAGAAACAACAATGGGGGTGAGAACTACTAGATAAACCAGTAGCCTCCCCTAGTGGGTAAAACCTCAAATGCTGACGCACCCACTAGGACTATAAGAGGCAAAAAGGAAGGAACAGTGGTATACAATAAAGACTGCTGAAAAAGGGAACTACCACTACTATGCCTCTAAATGCAGTGCCAAAAGACTGTATATATGCAACTGTAAATCTAACTGCCCAAAGAAACCCAATCAAATGGCCAGGAAATACTGGCACTGCCTGCTCTGTCATCAATCGCAACTCATCAAGGTGCCCGGCGCTCGGCACGGTGTAAAGCCTACTCCGGAGTGGCACTCGAGGGGAGCGACCCACACGAGTAAAGTATGTAAAGTATCCTGTATCAAGTATCTCTGTATCAAGCATCTCTGTAACCAATGTCTCACAATAGCAGGACTGGATCATGACTATGATCAAAGTGGGAAATATCCATCCACTAAAGTAACCCTGATCCCCAATCAGATGCAATAGTAATCAACAAGTGGGAAACACCATCCACTAGGAAAATCTGAAACCCAATCTGATGCATAAGTGAACACCCGGTCAACCGCCTAATGTCCGCGGTCGCCGTAACACCCTATAAGACCAAGATCTGATAAAGTAATCAACATCTGGCTAACCGCCTCAAGTCTGCGGTTACCACAATGCCCCACAATATATATATATCGAGTCAAACCTGTCCCAGACTCAAGCCTCAACTACACTATCCCAAACCCTGCTCAAACCGAGCAACATATATCCGAATGCGAAGGAGAATAGTGAAACATGGTTTCTCCTAAGTCAAGTCCCAAAGATAGTGTAGCAATAAATAGTAGCCCATCTAGATGTCCAAACAAGCATGCAAAGGTTCGCATTTAAAAACAGAAGGAAAGTATTAAATATTTATTTAGAAAAGATGGTTTTATGATAATACTTTAGCATGCGATGATAGTTTACAGCATATGTCCAACAACAGTGTCCCAGTTTACCATAAATGAGCTGTCATATTATTTGTGGGGTTTACTTATGCATTTCATGAGTACAAGTACCGATTATCTGTTTAAAGTCGGGAATCTCTAATACTCCTAGTGAGATAGTCAGTAATGAGGTAAGCAACAACCACCCACCTCGAAAAGCGTGCACAATACTCCAAGAAAATACCCGCTGTCCTCTAAGCACACCGTCAGCTGAAACAGTATCCTACAACATCACATAAGTGTACACGGTGTAAAAACTACAAGTCTCAAAACAGATTTGCTGTTTTTATAATCAGCACGCAAAACGAGGAATTTCACCTCTGTCCCGAGCTCCTAAAATCTCAGAAAAATCACGGTTGCGTTCCTCGCGAAAAGTAGCCCAAAATCGACTCTTGAATCGCCTCGATCTGATATTCCTACGCGGAGAAACAATTCGTCGAAGTCGCCGCTGTCCAAAAACCCAAACAGCAAAAGAGGGGGTCAAAACACCTCGGGAATCGTGCCAAGGAATCTGAATCCAGAGAAACGATCAACACGGAAAACGAAGCCCTACCTCTTAGGAACACACTGGCGAAGAAATCGTCGAAAAAGGACTCCTGTACTGCGCAGGGGACTCCTCGGACTGAAATGCGACGATAACGGGCCAAGATTGGGGAAAAACGAGGCACACTGTAAAATCCGAATCGCCGCTGTCGAACTTCCAGAAAATCTGGGAACGCACCACGAGGTAGAAAAATCAGTGAGGAACAACTTCTCTTCAATGGCCTCTCTCTGATTCTCTCTCTATCTCTCGGAAAACAGAGAAAAAGAAGAGAGGGGAAGGCCTATTTATAGGCCCAAAAATCTTTTGGGGAAATGACCACTGTGTCCCCACTTTCGGGCGGCTACAGTGCCCAGGCCCACTTTCGGGCGTGAACAGTGCGGCCCGGCCCAAGGATTTCCGGGCGCGCACAGTGCGGCCCGGCCCAGCCCGGCCCGCACACGGGATCCAGCCGCGTCCGACCGCCCGTCCGACCCGGCCCACGGCCCGCCACGTGTCCGCCAAACAGGCGGCAGCCGTGCGGTCCAACGGGGAAGCGCCACGTGTCCCCCGTGATTGGCGGCACGCGGGGTACGGCCGCCAATCGCGTGGCGACACGTGGCCCCGCCCGACACGCTGTCGGCGGGCGCCGCCGCCACGTGCGCCCACGTGCGCCCATGTGCGCGTACGGCCGCCGCCGCGTGGCGCCGCGTGCGCCACGCGCACATGGACCAGCCAACTCGGGGCCGCCACGTGGCGCGCCCCGGTCCACCGTGCACCGCGCCCCCTCCGCGCCTGCCCGGCCTGCCCGCGCTGCCCGCGCACCCTCCCGTGCGCCGCGCGCCTTGCACCGGCCCAACCGCGTGCCGCCACGTGGCCCGCCGGTCCACCGTGCACCGGCGGCTAATTCCGTGGACCGAGAGTGGCGCGCCGGCCCAATCAGAGGCCGCCACGTGTCCCCGGCCGGTCCACAGGTCCCCCCATGCACCATTTTGCGCAGAAAACTTCCGGGGGTCCGTTTTTGGGCATCCGGACTCCAAAATAAATAAGTAAATAGCCGTTTTCAAGCGTTTTTCCGCGCTGAATCCAAATACGGCCTCCGTTTGGCCCAAATCTTTCTCTAAAATTCGGCAAATACCTCCGAAGGCCAAACCAACAGTAAATACCACACTGTGTCCATCCGTAGCATCCCTTTGATGCACTGTGGACCTAATACACCAATGATAGGTGTTTCACACCAAGGATTCACGGAAAAACCATACGGAATCCTGGACCACTACATCCTCCCCCACTAACAAAAGTTTCGTCCTCGAAACGAAAATCATACCTCAATCCTGAGCCTCGAACAGGTAGGGGTAGGCGTCCATCATCTCTGACTCGAGCTCCCACGTCGCCTCGCGCTCATCATGATTGTTCCAAAGGATCTTCACATAGGGAATGGTCCGATTGCGTAATTCTTTCACCTCCCGATCTAGAATCCGCAGTGGGCGCTCCTCATATCTCAAATCCTCGCTGATCTCGAGAGGCGCAAAGTCGATGACGTGCGACGGGTCGAAGACGTACCTCCTCAGTGTGGAAACATGAAACACATCATGGACACCAGCAAGTCTCGGGGGAAGTGCAAGTCGGTAAGCAACTGGCCCGATACGCTCCAATACCTCAAAGGGTCCAATGTATCGGGGACTGAGTTTCCCACGAATGCCAAACCTCCTTATCCCTTTGGACGGCGAGACTTTTAGAAATACATGATCTCCCACGTGAAACTCTAAGTCTCGTCGCCGAACATCAGCATAGCTCCTCTGTCGACTCTGAGCGATCTGAAGGTGCTGTCGGATCACTCTGACCTTCTCTTCTGCCTCTAGCAACAAATCTGGTCCCAGAGTCCTTCTCTCTCCCACATCACTCCAATATAGCGGTGATCGACATTTGCGTCCGTACAACGCTTCAAACGGAGCCATTTGGATGCTCGCTTGAAAGCTGTTGTTGTACGCAAACTCAGCCAATGATAAGTGTCGAATCCATCCACCGCCAAAATCTAGGATACAAGCCCTCAGCATATCCTCAAGGATCTGAATCGTCCGCTCTGACTGTCCATCAGTCTGTGGGTGGAAAGCTGTACTGAATCTGAGCTGAGTCCCCAAAGTAGTCTGTAAACTTCCCCAGAATCGCGAAATAAATCTCGGGTCTCTATCTGACACTATGGAAGCTGGCACCCCATGTAACCTCACTATCTCATCCAAGTATAACTGGGCTAGTCGCTCGAGTGGCCAAGTAGTCTGTATAGGCAAAAAGTGCGCTGACTTGGTAAGTCGATCCACCACTACCCAGATAGCATCTGCACCTCCTTGTGCCCTCGGCAATCCGACCACAAAATCCATCGTAATGTGGTCCCATTTCCACTCGGGAATTGGAAGACTTTGTAACTTGCCAGCTGGCACTCGATGCTCAGCTTTTACCTGCTGACAAGTTAAACACTGAGACACAAACCTCCCAATATCCCTTTTCATGCCATTCCACCAGAAGTGTGTCTTGAGGTCCTTATACATCTTAGTTCCCCCAGGATGAAGGGTGTAAGGTGTATAATGGGCCTCTCTCAATATCTGCTCTCTGATCTCAGCATCCACTGGCACACATACTCGGTCCCTGTACCTCAGTACTCCCGCAGCATCCACTGAAAAATCCCCTGATCGATCACTCGGAATCTGATCTCTAATCCTGGTCAAATAGGGGTCCTCACTCTGTCTCTCTCTGATCCTGTCCAGCAGAGTGGGCTGCACGACCAAAGACATCAGTCTAGCAGAGACCCCAGGGGACACAACCTCTATCTCGAGTCGTCTCATCTCCTCTAACAGTGGCGCCTGATCTGTAATCAACATAGACAAACTCTGCACGCTCTCCTGCTCAAGGCATCAGCGACCACGTTAGCCTTGCCTGGGTGGTAGAGAATGTCCACATCATAATCCTTTAATAGCTCTAACCACCTGCGCTGCCTCAAGTTCAGCTCCTTCTGCGTGAACAGATACTTTAAGCTCTTGTGGTCGGTGTAGATCTCACAGTGCTCTCCATATAGGTAATGGCGCCAAAGCTTCAGTGCAAACACCACGGCAGCAAGCTCCAAGTCATGGGTAGGGTAATTCTTCTCGTAATCCTTAAGCTGTCTCGATGCATAAGCAATTACCCTCCCTTCCTGCATCAACACGCATCCAAGTCCACTGTGCGATGCATCACTGTAGATCACATATCCTTTCCCCATAACAGGGAGGGAAAGGATAGGAGCGGTCATCAATCTATCCTTTAGCTCCTCAAAGCTCCTCTGGCAGTCCTCACTCCAGATAAACTTAACTCCTTTACGCGTCAACCGAGTGAGGGGTGTGGAGAGCTTCGCAAAGCCTTCCACAAACCGACGATAATAACCAGCTAATCCCATGAAGCTGCGCACCTCTGATACAGTCGTCGGTCGGGGCCAATCACGAACTGCCTCAATCTTCGCCGGGTCTACAGCTACACCTGCGGCGGAAATCACATGGCCCAAGAAAGCTACCTCCCGAAGCCAAAACTCGCACTTTGCCAGCTTGGCATACAACTTCTTATCTCGTAGAAGTTGTAGCACAGTCCTCAAGTGTTCCTCATGCTCGGCCTCGCTTCGGGAGTAAATAAGGATATCATCAATGAACACCACCACAAAACGATCCAGAAAGGGCCGAAATATCCTGTTCATCAAGTCCATAAAGGCGGCAGGGGCATTAGTCAATCCAAACGGCATAACTGTAAACTCATAATGCCCATACCGTGATCTGAAAGCAGTCTTAGGAATATCCTCGGCCTTCACCTTCAATTGGTGGTAACCAGACTGTAGATCAATCTTGGAAAATACACAAGACCCTTGCAGCTGATCAAAGAGATCATCGATGCGCGGCAAAGGGTACTTGTTCTTAATGGTCACTTTGTTCAATTCCCTATAGTCCACACACAACCGAAGTGACCCATCCTTCTTTTTCACGAATAGCACCGGCGCTCCCCAAGGCGACACACTTGGTCTAATAAAGCCCTTATCCATCAGATCTTGCAGCTGTGCTTTAAGCTCTCGCAGCTCAGCCGGTGCCATCCGATAAGGAGCCTTAGAGATTGGCGCAGTTCCTGGAACTACGTCAATCACAAACTCAATCTCTCTGTCTGGCGGCATACTAGTCAGCTCAGGTGGAAAAACATCCGGAAACTCGCGGGCAATAGGAATATCCCCGAGTCCCGGTGCCGCCGTAGGCCCCTCAACAACACTAGCCAAAAAGGCTACACATCCTCGATGAATCATCCGCCTCGCTCGGGAAGTCGAAACCATAGAGGCAAAGAAAGCACTCTGACATCCCCGATATACAAACATCTCCTGGCCTGGCTCTCTAAAAGTGACAGTCCTCGCGGCACAATCAATAGTCGCGAAATACCGAGCCAGCCAGTCCATCCCGAGAACCACATCAAAGTCCCTCAGCTGTCTCAAGACCAACAGGTCTGCTGGCATAATCCAGGACTCGATCTGCATCGGGCAGGACCAACAACACTCCTCCACGTGCAAAGTGTGATCGGGAATCTGAACCTCTCGTGCACGTGGCAAAAGTCCTACCTCTAACCCATGTAATGATGCAAAAGATCTACTAATGAAAGAATGCGATGCTCCAGTATCAAATAAAGTACGAGTCCTAATGCCAGAGAGTAAGGTGATACCTGCCACCACATGGTCTGCTGCTGAAGGATCCTCTACCTGTGCAGCATACACGCGCCCACTCTGAGCTGGAGGGCGATAATCAGTAGGATGGGAAGAAGAGGGCCTGCTCGCTGGAGCATAAGGCCGCTGAGCCGTCGACCGCTGCTGTGATGATGATGGGACAGATGCTGAAGAAGGGGCGACTGAGGTCGAAAAGGGGCACGAAGCTCGAATGTGCCCTGGCTGTCCACATCCGTAACAACGACCCCACCGCTGGTCGCAGGTGCCGGAGAAGTGCGGACCTCCACAAAAGATACAACTACTGGGAGCCCGTGACTGTCGGGATTGCTGCTGCTGTGACTGCCGCTGTCGCTGTGGCTGCCGCTGCGATCCACGCTGCGATGACTGCGATCTCCGCTGCTGCTGATGCTGGGGCCTCTGGGATCCACCAGGCCCTCGCCGCTCGGACCGCCCTTGGCTGGAAAACTGTGGCTGAGGCGGTCGTGGCGGCCTCCACGAACTAGCCTGTCCCCCTGCCCCCGGTGCTGGTCGCTTCGCCCCGGGATCACTTCGGGAGCTGGAGATACTTCATCCATCACTACCTCCCCGCACTCTACATATAGCGCCTGCTCCATTGAGGCTTCCAGGGTCTGCAACCTGCGTGAACGAACCAGCTGAAAGATATCCCGGCGCAACCCTCGCTCAAACATGTAAATCCTGTGCGCCTCATCTCGAGCTACGTGTGGTACACATGCCAGCAACTGATTGAAATCCACAATATACTCATGCACTGGACGATCGCCCTGTCGAAGGTTCTTCATCCGCTCCTCCAGCCTCTGCCGAACACTCTCAGGGAAGAAGGCCCCAAGAAGAAGACTGCGGAACTCCGCCCAGGATAAGAGATGAGCCCCAGGCGGACCAGCCGGTCGCACACGCCGCCACCAAGCCTCGGCGTTGCGCTCCAAGAAGTTCGTTGCCAAAAGCACCTGGTACCTCTCCTCAATAAACAGCGTCTCAAAGCGTCGCTCCATCGCCGTGATCCATGACTCTGCCTCCCACGGCTCGGTACTCTGCCCCGAGAAACGGGGCGGGTCAAACTGGCGGAACCTCATCAGTAAATCAACCATCTCCCGCTGCTCGGCCGGGGTCAGCGGTCTCATCAATCCAGAGGGTTGTCCCCCAGTGCCCCGAGTAATAGGGGATGCTGGGGTCACTGGTGCAGCCGGGGGAGCCACAACAGGGGAAGATGGTACGGGAGAACTCTCCGGGGGTGCTACTGCTGGCTGCACCCTTTGCTCTAACAGCTGTGTCAGCCGACCCACAGCCTCCTCCTGACGCCTAACAACCTCTGCCATCTGGGCCATCTGTGCCTGTAGCTCCTGCACCTCGCTCTGCTGGCCCTGCCCGGACTCCTGCTGCTCGGGCTCCGAGGAAGAAGGCTGCGAACGCGTCATAATCCTGCGTCGCGGAGGCATCCTGCCACAAGAAACCACAATCAGAATCAGAACCCCACACGACCCAATCTAGCGAAAGTCAAAGACATCCCCCTATTTCTGTGACTTTATGTTGTCTGCAGCCAACATAACTGTCCACCAGAAATTGGGTATGTCGATCCCTCTTCACTCACTGGAAGAGTCCAATAAATAAATCAACGACTTTCGCAAAGTGTCACGTCTCTCACGCCCTATCATCCTAGGGTCTGCCAAAAGCCTAGGGTTTCCTAAGTCCCAACTGACCTATCCCTAAGCTCTGATACCAACTTAATCTGTCACGCCCCGGGTGTAAACCAGAACCCGGGCCCGCCAACAGATCCGCCGTGCACACGGAATTTTCCATGTACACGAAGCGCTGGTAACCTGCTCAGATAGATAATATACAATAAAAGAGCATAAACAGAGCTGAACTAATAGAACTAAAAGTAATCTCAGACTGAAATAAACTACAAGCTGACATAAAAGTACAATATACTCCCAGCTCACCATAAATATACAACCAGCTGGCTAAAGCCAGTCCCAAAAGTAAACTAATATAGTCTGAGATACAAAAGGGGTACAATAAAAGTCCAGCTACTCTCACAGTCGGGGTAGATGATCTAGCTAGTCCGCAATCCTCTTACCTCGATCCGCCGCTGAAGGCCCAGCAGCTCCCGCAGACGACTCTGCAAAACACAGGGGAAAAGGACAGAAAACAACAATGGGGGTGAGAACTACTAGATAAACCAGTAGCCTCCCCTAGTGGGTAAAACCTCAAATGCTGACGCACCCACTAGGACTATAAGAGGCAAAAAGGAAAGAACAGTGGTATGCAATAAAGACTGCTGAAAAAGGAAACTACCACTACTATGCCTCTAAATGCAGTGCCAAAAGACTGTATATATGCAACTGTAAAGCTAACTGCCCAAAGAAACCCAATCAAAGGGCCAGGAAATACTGGCACTGCCTGCTCTGTCATCAATCGCAACTCATCAAGGTGCCCGGCGCTCGGCACGGTGTAAAGCCTACTCCGGAGTGGCACTCGAGGGGAGCGACCCACACGAGTAAAGTATGTAAAGTATCCCTGTATCAAGTATCTCTGTATCAAGCATCTCTGTAACCAATGTCTCACAATAGCAGGACTGGATCATGACTATGATCAAAGTGGGAAATACCCATCCACTAAAGTAACCCTGATCCCCAATCAGATGCAATAGTAATCAACAAGTGGGAAACACCATCCACTAGGAAAATCTGAAACCCAATCTGATGCATAAGTGAACATCCGGTCAACCGCCTAATGTCCGCGGTCGCCGTAACACCCTATAAGTCCAAAATCTGATAAAGTAATCAACATCTGGCTAACCGCCTCAAGTCTGCGGTTACCACAATGCCCCACAATATATATATAATCGAGTCAAACCTGTCCCAGACTCAAGCCTCAACTACACTATCCCAAACCCTACTCAAACTGAGCAACATATATCCGAATGCGAAGGAGAATAGTGAAACATGGTTTCTCCTAAGTCAAGTCCCAAAGATAGTGTAGCAATAAATAGTAGCCCATCTAGATGTCCAAACAAGCATGCAAAGGTTCGCATTTAAAAACAGAAGGAAAGTATTAATATTTATTTAGAAAAGATGGTTTTATGATAATACTTTAGCATGCGATGATAGTTTACAGCATATGTCCAACAACAGTGTCCCAGTTTACCATAAATGAGCTGTCATATTATTTGTGGGGTTTACTTATGCATTTCATGAGTACAAGTACCGATTATCTGTTTAAAGTCGGGAATCTCTAATACTCCTAGTGAGATAGTCAGTAATGAGGTAAGCAACAACCACCCACCTCGAAAAGCGTGCACAATACTCCAAGAAAATACCCGCTGTCCTCTAAGCACACCGTCAGCTGAAACAGTATCCTACAACATCACATAAGTGTACACGGTGTAAAAACTACAAGTCTCAAAACAGATTTGCTGTTTTTATAATCAGCACGCAAAACGAGGAATTTCACCTCTGTCCCGAGCTCCTAAAATCTCAGAAAAATCACGGTTGCGTTCCTCGCGAAAAGTAGCCCAAAATCGACTCTTGAATCGCCTCGATCTGATATTCCTACGCGGAGAAACAATTCGTCGAAGTCGCCGCTGTCCAAAAACCCAAACAGCAAAAGAGGGGGTCAAAACACCTCGGGAATCGTGCCAAGGAATCTGAATCTAGAGAAACGATCAACACGGAAAACGAAGCCCTACCTCTTAGGAACACACTGGCGAAGAAATCGTCGAAAAAGGACTCCTGTACTGCACAGGGGACTCCTCGGACTGAAATGCGACGATAATGGGCCAAGTTTGGGGAAAAACGAGGCACACTGTAAAATCCGAATCGCCGCTGTCGAACTTCCAGAAAATCTGGGAACGCACCACGAGGTAGAAAAATCAGTGAGGAACAACTTCTCTTCAATGGCCTCTCTCTGATTCTCTCTCTATCTCTCGGAAAACAGAGAAAAAGAAGAGAGGGGAAGGCCTATTTATAGGCCCAAAAAATCTTTTGGGGAAATGACCACTGTGTCCCCACTTTCGGGCGGCTACAGTGCCCAGGCCCACTTTCGGGCGTGAACAGTGCGGCCCGGCCCAAGGATTTCCGGGCGCGCACAGTGCGGCCAGCCCAACCCAGCCCGCACACGGGATCCAGCCGCGTCCGACCGCCCGTCCGACCCGGCCCACGGCCCGCCACGTGTCCGCCAAACAGGCGGCAGCCGTGCGGGCCAACGGGAATGCGCCACGTGTCCCCCGTGATTGGCGGCACGGGGGTACGCCCGCCAATCGCGTGGCGACACGTGGCCCCGCCCGACACCGCGGTCGGCGGGCGCCGCCGCCACGTGCGCCCACGTGCGCCCATGTGCGCGTACGGCCGCCGCCGCGTGGCGCCGCGTGCGCCCCGCGCACATGGACCAGCCAACCCGAGGCCGCCACGTGGCGCGCCCCGGTCCAACGTGCACCGCGCCCCCCTCCGCGCCTGCCCGGCCTGCCCGCGCTGCCCGCGCACCCTCCCGTGCGCCGCGCGCCTTGCACCGGCCCAACCGCGTGCCGCCACGTGGCCCGCCGGTCCACCGTGCACCGGCGGTCCCATTCCGTGGACCGAGAGTGGCGCGCCGGCCCAATAGAGGCCGCCACGTGTCCCCGGCCGGTCCACAGGTCCCCCATGCACCATTTTGCGCAGAAAACTTCCGGGGGTCCGTTTTTGGGCATCCGGACTCCAAAATAAATAAGTAAATAGCCGTTTTCAAGCGTTTTTCCGCGCTGAATCCAAATACGGCCTCCGTTTGGCCCAAATCTTTCTCTAAAAGTCAGCAAATACCTCCGAAGGCCAAACCAACAGTAAATACCACACTGTGTCCATCCGTAGCATCCCTTTGATGCACTGTGGACCAATACACCAATGATAGGTGTTTCACACCAAGGATTTACGGAAAAACCATACGGAATCCTGGACCACTACATAGGTATAATGTAAAATTGTGTTTGGTTGGGAATGAGGCTTAAACCAGGTATAAGTAAAAAAGTGTTTGGTAGTGATTGAAGAATAAGGAGGAATAGAGAGTTGACTTTTATGTTAAAAGATTAAAATATTCTTTTCTTTTTAATATTTTTTTCAAAATTAAAATTTCAAAATTTATTCAAATTTTAATATTTATTAATTTTAATTTTAATATTTATTTTAAGTGGGAGCAAAAAAAAATAAAAAGTTAATTTTAAAATTTTAAGTAGGAGTAAAAAATTATAAAAAAATTGTATAAATTTTAAAATTTTAAAATTAATATTTTTTAAAACAAAAAAATAAAATTTTTAGATTTATTAAAATATAATATTAAAAAATTAAAATTTATAAAATTTAAAATTTAAAATTTAAATATCTTTTTAAATTTAAAAATTGTAATTAAAAAAAAAAATCAAAAGAAACATAAAAGAAGAGAAAAAAAAATAAATCAAATTGCCCCTTCCCAGGCTCTGACAGAGCCTTGGGAAGGGGTTTCTTAAACCGGGGGTGTGGGAGGGGGGATGGGATATCCCTCCCCCAAACCGGGGTTATCCCCGTTTGGGGGGGATATCCCATCCCGGGGATATCCCAAAACCGTTTGGGTACAAAGGAGGGATATACGGTAGCTAAGTTAACCCAATACCAAACGCTCCCTTAGTAAATAAGTCATGTCAAAATGAATAGTATGGATCGTCGATTCGGAAGTTCTGTCATAAAAAACGACTTATGAATAAAAAGGCTTCCGTACTCATAAGAGTATAGTAGCCCTTCTATACTATTATGAGTACAAAGGCCTTTGAGAGAGAGAGAGAGAGAGAGAGAGAGAGAGAGAGAGAGAGAGCAGAGCTTATATACTTTCAAAAGCACAAGCCCAATTATGCTTGTAAATTTTTTACCATTGGATTTGCATTGAGATTTGTGCTATTGTACTTTCTCTTTCTCTCTCTTTAGTTGATTTTACAATACCACAAATATCAATGCAAATCCAATGGTAAAAAATTTACAAGCATAGTTGGGCTTGTACTTTTGAAAGTATATAGGCTCTACTCTCTCTCTCTCTATATATATATAGAGAGAGAGAGGGAGAGAGAGAGTCCGGCTAGAATACTATCGATAGCACCAAGCAATTGGTGCCACCAAGTTTTCAGCCATTGGATGAAAGGATGTGCGGTTGGGATTATAGTGGTCCTCTAGGATTTTTACTATTCAACCAACCACCCACTAAACCCTAGGGGACCACTATCATCCTAACTGCACATCCCTTAATCCAAGGGCTAAAAAATTGATGGCACCTGACTTAGTGCTATCGATAGTATTCCAGCATATATATATATATATATATATATATATATATATATATATATATATATATTATATATATATATATAGTAGAGCTTATATGCTTTTAAAACACAACTCCATCCATGCTTGTGAATTTTTTACCATTGGATTTGTATTGGGATTTTATTTTTTGTAAAGTCAACTAAAGGGAGAGAAAGATAAAGTATAAAACACAAATCCCAATACAAATCCAATAGTAAAAAATTCACAAGCATGGATGATCTTGTGCTTTTAAAAGCATATCAGCTCTACTCTCTTTCTCTCTCTCTCTCTCTCTATGTATATATATATATATATACATAGAGAGAGAGAGAGAGAGAGAGAGAGAGAGAGAGAGAGAGAGAGAGAGAGAGAGAGTTGGGTTGGAATACTATCGGTAGCAAACACGCTCCATTTTCTAACGATTTGTTTTTTATGATGGAGCCTACTAATCGACGATCGGCACCGTTGAAAATGATCTAGACCACTGGAAGTATTTAGAAATTAATTTTTAAAATTTTTCAACATCATTGACCTAATGATCAAAGGGTTGCAAAATTTGTAATTTTAATGGTAGATATGAAACGTTTGATCTTTTAACGCTGTAAAGAAATCTAAATCAATTGAATTTTGGTTAGAAAATTCTTCAAACTATTTAAAATAAGATCTATACTTTCGATCTTAATTATAAGACTCCTATCATCACTTTTTGAAGGATATTTATTTTCAGCTGTTCATTTTTGTCAACTTAATGGATAAGAAAAGAATATCGGAAATGCATGAAATATATATATCACTGTTTGAAAAGGCACGCCGGCGCGTCTAGGCGCCGAGGCGCGCGCCTCACAATATTTATGCTTAGATGGATTTAGGGTTCAAGTTATCGGATTGTCGGGTTCTTAATTTGATTCTTAAACTTTAATCCGTTAAGATACTTAAAGAAATCTTAAAAGAAACTCCAAAAAACTCTAAAAAAAGGAAAGAATTAAAAAAGAAAAAAAAATTGAAAAGGGAAAGGGAATTAAAAAAGGTAAGGATAAGTTGTCGTCATCTCGATCGTCTTTATTTATTGATGAAGAGCCAGATCGGGTTGATTTTGAGGATACAGAAGAAGAAGATATTTGGGATGAAAAGTTTGAAGAAGAAGAAGAAGAAGAAGATTATGGTGATGCAAGTGATGACGATGAAGATGAGTATGAGGATGATGTTTGAAGAATGATCAAATGAGAGTATTGGTACCACAATCACTTTTAAGTTTTAAGTTGAAAGTTGGAATATATATATTTTTAATTTAAGAATCTATATGCATTTGTTTTCTTTACTTTTTGATGGTTATTTTATTTTTGTATGGCTATTTTTTTATTTTTTTATGTAGAATATTAAATTAAACTAGGCTTAGTAAATGTGCGCCTCGCCTTCTTGGGCGTGCGCTTCGCGGTGCGCCTTGCACCTAGGCTCTAGAGGAGCCTGGAGCTTCGCGCCTTTTCAAACACTAATATATATATATATATATATATATATATATATATATATATATATATATATTGTCCAGCTGGGGTGCTTTCGGAAGTTGCAACTTCCAACTTTTGGGCCTTTGGATCGATAATAAAACCACCACCAAAAAGCAAACCCCAGTGATCTAATTGCTGAAAAGTTGGAAGTAGCATGGTTCCAAAAGCACTCAGTGCATGCATGCACTTGAAGTTAAATATCTAACTGCTCTTGTTCAAGTTAGTACCGTAAGACGGATTTTTTTTGCATCTTTTTTATATTATTCTGACTGATAGCATAAGGAACTCACTTTTGTTTCTTTCATCTAAAGCTAAGTATTTGTAGCCATTTATGCATAGTCCAAATGCAGTTTGGTGCCTCATGGATAAGTTACCAAAAGATTAGAGGATTGCCATCTTTCTACTAGGCCCAAATGCAGTTTGAACGGTTGCACACCTTTTTGTCTATTTGTCAAGTTTGTCAGGTAGGTCTCTAGTTCTTCTGGAGGAGTTGAATGTAACGGTTGCTTACCTACTATCCTGATATAAGTCTTAGTTGATAAGTTCTCTGAAGCAGCTCGCTGATTTTTCTCTTTTAATGTGTCACAGGAATCTATCTCAGCATTAGCTTCTGACTACCCACCAGAGAGCAATATAATACAGGAGAAAATTAAGGTTAACTATTCATAACCATTTTAACTTGAATTAATTATCCTTTTCAGGGGTTTGATTTGAGATTCATTTATAACTTAAATGATTCTATGGCACAGCTACTTGATGAAAAATATGCTTCCTTCAGACGAATATGTGGAGATGGCAATTGTTTCTATCGAAGTTTCATCCTTTCCTACTTGGTGAATTCTGGTTTTTAACACTCAATGTGTTAGTTTTCTTTGGCTCCGTTGCTCATGTAGACTAAGTTGCAAGATGTATAACAGGAACAGATTGTTGAAAGGCAAGATGAACTTGAGGTTAATCGCATGTTTACACTTCTCGAACAATGGAAATTGGATTGTGTTAGTCTTGGAGAGGATGGAGAATCCATTTCTGATCTCGCTAGTGTGAGTGCTTTCTTCCTTTCTCTGATTTATAAACAGTTGTTGTTTTATAACCTAGCATTTGGGCATATTATTTCTCTGAATTAGTCACAAATTAGTCCCTTAAATTTGAGCTTGATTTCAACTATATTTTTAGAGCTTCAATTTTAGCAAATTAATCCTCAAAGTTTAACTGGCATGGTCCCTTATGTTAGTCTACCTTTTAAAAAGTCATCATGCTAACATCATTCATTGCTAGTGCTAGTCTCAAAAAAAAAGAAAAAGAAAGGAAAAAACAATATCATGTCAGCAAACTCTAATGATTATGTTGATTCAGCATCTCTTTTAGACAGTGGATTTGTGGAAGGATTTAACTATTACGCTAGACAAACTTATGGCTTATATTGTTAAATTGAAGCTCTAGGGATGTAATTGTGATCAGGGCCAAACTTAAAAGACGATTTCAAACCACCCTATTTCTTTTGCTTATTGTGCACTCCCTATTCTGATACCTGAAGAATTGTATGAATGCTCCCTCATCATCATTGGGAGGCCAGAAAAGAAAATCAAAATCAGAATAGTTTTGCAAGTGAAGGAAATGCTCATGCACAACAAACTTGGAAGAGAGATTATTTAACGTGTGTACACAGAACTACCAATTAGGTGACTTATTTGCGTGTGATAGGTTTTATCCCGCATTGGAATGTAATTAAAAGAGCAAAGGATTGATTTATAGTACTGAGCCCAAACCTAACAGCTTAGGCTTTTGGATTGGGCTTGGAATTTTGATAATGGAGTGCTTTTACTTGCTCTGTGACTTCTACTAGCTTTTTCGTGTCTATTCAGATCTAGATGTGGTGTCTATTCAGATCTAGATGTGGTAGAAAGGCTCAGCTTTTCCAAGTCCTATACAAGGTTCTAAGCTATTAAAATATTATTATCTATCATTTCCAATTGAAAACAAAGTGCAAGAATCTTTTATGAAGATTGAGGAAGAAAGGAAATTGTTGTGATCTGGGGTGCAATTGTTCTCCTGCTCAGCATTGTAGTAGTTGGCACCTAGGTTAGATGGACAAGGACATGGGCCATTGTTCTCCTGCTCAGCATTGTAGTAGTTGGCACCTAGGTTAGATGGACAAGGACATGGGCCGCAGAACGTTATATGACTAAGACACAGGAGCTTATCAACTTTGAAAACATTAGCACATGGCATAGTAGTGACATAGCAAATGGATAGCATAATGTTCTTTTTTTTAAAAAAAAAATCCCTCAAAGAATAGCATAATTGTGTGTGTATAAAAAAAATCATATCTAGAACATTCTTCTTATTATTGTCATTTTTTTTAAAAGAAATGGCATTCTTATTTTTGTTTTACAATCTATAGAAATCGAGACTTCCTTATGTATAAAAATTTAAAAAACTGTACTAGTTGAGAATTGTTATATATCTTGGATTCAATGGAATAGTCACAATAGAAGGAAGAACAATATTTGTACCACCTGGCACTTGAAGTACTAGATTGAAAGGAGCAGAAAATCGATGACTTTCATCGTCTCACATCTTATGTTTAATATGTCATCAACACACTTTGAACTTGCAAGAAATGTGCATGATCATGAGGGACACGCAACATAAGAAACACATATATTTCAAAAATGTTGTTGTGTTCAGGATGTTTGGTGTCAGATACACATTCTAGGCTAGCCAGACACTACCACATATATCTGACATGCTCATTATGTGTTTTTAAGTTGTGTCATGCCCATTACGTCTATTGTCCTCCTACTCATTCAGCATGTTCCATCGCATGTCAGTTGCGTATGCCCTCACAATCAAGGACATCCATTACTATTCTTTATCAAACCTAATATAGTTATTATTTTGTTTTATATATTTATCAACTCAGGAATATCAATTTCTTTCGATAAGTGAAGAAATTATTATGAAAATGTTATTTCTTTTTGAAACGTAATGAGAATGTATTTAGTTTGATGTTTTCCTTCTGAAAATTATTATATAATCATTAACAATGTCGGCGCCTTGTCCGTATCTTATATTTTCAAAGTTGGATGAGTCGGCTGTGCCTGGTCTTAGTCATATCAATTACTTTGTCCTTTGTCTGTGTCTGTGTCTGTGTGCCTAGCGTGCAACAAACATGTGATGGACATGTGAAACTAGGGTAGAGGATAGTTGACATATAATGGACTAGTAACAGACATTTTTCCAGTGTCCGCCTAGCGAACGTGTCCCACATGGACATGACAAGGGCACAGGCATTTTTGAAGCGTCTGTGTTTCGCATGTTGGCACCAATTTGGAGGTTTCTCCTCACATCTAGTGATTGAGAGAGTGGAGATTCATGTACTCTGTTCGCATCAAATCTGATGGCTTTAGCTTCTGGACTGGATTAAACTTCGACAGGTTTGTTAGGTCCTAAGCTGGAAGCAGGGTTGTAACCCAAAATAGCTCATAGGTGATGGGAAATCATGTTACGGGATCTAAATTATTTAAAACAAAAGAATGTGTAATATGTGTTAAATGTTGAAGTATCAAATCAAGCCATTAGGATGTTCTCTTGATGTGCAATCGTAGTGTTTCAGCTGCTTTTTCACGAAGAATTTCCCCACCGCGGAGTTTTCTATATGGGCAATTGCTTTTCATAGAATCAAATTAATTTACAACGAATTTGTCACTGCTAATCACAGTGAGCTCTTGATTCGAGTTCCTGTTATATTTTTTAGTACAATTCAATTGTTTTTCTAGAGCTAAGCTTTTTTATATGAAGAACTCGAATTCTTTGTTTCCATTTTCACAAAAAGAAAAGAAAAAAGATTCCTGTAAAAGTAGACCATTTGGACTGGGGGTTTAAATAAATCATATAGATGGTTTCTCAAATTGGGCTTGTTTTCTTCTTCTTTGGTCTTTTGTTTATGTCTGATGCTTTTTTAATTTTGCTTTCAGGTGTTTGCTTCTTTGCTGAGAAAAAAATGTCGAGGGAAACTAGTAAATGAGATGTATACACATTCAGATCTCTGTTGTTTAGGAGCTGTTCAAGTGTTTTCTTTTCTATTATTATATTCAACTGTTCCGTCTGTAGTTTATCTGTTGGAGAGCCGTTGGAGAGACTTCAGAAAGTGATGGAAACAAATGCGAGTGAGGAACACGATCCAGTTATTCTTTTTTTTTTCCTTCATGCCATCATTTAATTCCAGATAATTATTTTATCTTTCTTTTTTTTATCAGTTTTGACTTTCGTCAGATTGGTCACTTCCATTGAGATCCTCAAGAATGAGGAGTTCTACAAACCTTTTTGGGCGAGATGGAGCACGAAACAATTATTGATGTTCGGACTGCAGCCACACTATAACTCATACAAATCAGCAATTTTTTTTTTTTTTTTTTTTTTTTTTTTTTTTTTTTTTTTTTTTTGCTGTTTGAACTGTATCCAACCATTTTCTTTAACTTATTTCTGGCATTGTTGATTTGCAAACAGTACTGCAGGGAGGAAGTTATCCAGATGGGAAAGGATGCCGACATTATCCATGCCACCGCTCTCGCGAACGCGTTCGGCGTTCCGATACATGTAGTGAATCTCGATACATCCTTTTCATCTGGCGAAGTAGGATCGGATTACGTTCTCTCTCCAAGAAATGGGAGTGGAGATGTTAGTACTGTTCTGGATCTTGGAAGTGATTCTAACAAGGATGGATCAAGCACAGGCGAAAGCTCCTCTTCAATGGGTCAACACCAAGTGCCCACTGTGACCTTACTTTATAGGCCCGGGCACTTTGACATTATCTATCCGAGGGAGGAGACTTCATGAGATATTTCCAATGCATGTTTCTTAGTAAATTTTGAATCGTAGATCGAATGGCGGTTGGTATTCAATTGATTGTTGGATTCTTTTGTTGATTGTAAGTTCTTTTTTCACTTCCAACAAAATTGTAAATATGAGCCCCTTTTAGCTGAGCAATTTTTCGAGGATGCAGAGATTTTATACGCATTTAGAAGCTAGTACTAGATTGTGAGTTCCATTTGGAGCTTTGTCAGAACAGTTGCTTATGTCTTTTAATTACTGGTAAAGATATCCACAGTTGATAATTGTGATCTGAGATTCTATACTCTGCTGCTGGATATATTAAGAGTAAACTTGGTCAGTGAGTTTCCACAAAACATTGGAACTATCAACTTTGATAGTATTAGTATAGGCTTTATTACGCCAGATCACTTATATCAAATTATAACAGGTAGTGTTTTGCAGTTGAATTCACCTATTATCTCAAAATCTTGGATCTATTTGAGGCAATGGTGAAATATATTGACGTAACTTTTGATTGGGGGAGTTTTCTAATTCAACGCAACATCATGTGAACATTATCTGGTTACTCAAACTGAGAGTGGTGTACAACTTGATTGGTTTTTGGATCTCATTATACACAACGCTACGTTCCATACTAAAGCCATTTTTTTTTTTTTTCTCTATAAAAACTAGTACATGCACCATGTGCATAGATAAAAATTGTACACCACTCTCCTTTTCTGCCTCATATAGTATGGAAATTTAAGTATAAAATAAATTATTTTATTTTATTTTTATATATTTAGATATTTATAATTTTTAAATTATAGTTTTATTATATTTATTTTCTGGCTTTGTCACTGGCTAATGCGGATGCTATATCTTTTAAAGTAAGAATGTATCTGTGTTTTGGGAAGCAATCAAGCTTAATACAAAATTCACTAAGGCAAGTCCTTAATTCTTAAAACAGCGAATAAATAAATAAATAAATAAATAAAAAAAAAATTTACAGTTGCCGTTGACCGTCCCTAATGCAAGTCGCAAAAGGCTTAGTAGTTGATTTGAATCTTCGAAGCTTAATTGCTTTACATTTCTAACTAAATTTATTTTTTAACAAAATAAACAAAACGGATAGCATGTTATTTTTCTTTCTCAAAAAAATAAAATAAAAATAAAGCAGGAAGCATCCTACCTTTCTCTAAAAAAAAAA